>VDFB02000007.1:117216705-117503789 GCA_007258455.2 Sequoia sempervirens | reverse complement strand
CTTTATTTCTATCGGCATCTAAAGGGATAAAAGATTGAAAAGGCTTTTTTGAAGCCTATGCATTTTGTAAAGTTTATGATTTGGAAATAGAAAGGCATCAGATTCACAATGTTAAGTAGCATATGATATAAACGCATAACCATATACTCAAAGTTTTTAAAAAAAAGGGAAAGACATTTAATTTCATTCTTTGAAAACTCAAGCTAGGGCACGAGTGTACACATTATGTTAGGGTTTGCAGGTACTTAGCTTTGAAAGACAGTTGTGAAGCTTGATAGAAGTGTATGGCAACAGGGAAGAAAGAAGTAACGACTTCAGGTAGTTGAGAAATGTTGGTGTTGATTTCAAGTGATATCCCTCTTTTTTCAGTTGATGCTCTTTTTGTTTTACAAGAACGGTTATATAGTGAAAAGGGTTATTGTTTTGTTATGCAAATAAAAAAATAGGTTTTTCAGTTTGATTAAACATGGGTTATTGTTTTACAATAAAATGAAGATTAGGGTTTTGCATACTTGTCATTGGATACTGATATTATTGAGTTATTTTTTTCTAACCAATGTTGGTATGCATTTTACATTGAAAGGTTTTGGTGACAAGTTTTACTGTGACAGTTATCATCGGTTAAAGGCATTTTGAGTTATAAGTTTGAAGATGAATAGCCATAAAGTATGTAAAATATTCTCCGGATTTTAGGTTTGGTTGGTTGAACATAATGTAGAAATCACATAGTTTGTATATGTGATTCTTATATTCATTGTTATGTTATGTAATAAAAATCTAGAGCAAAATGCAGAAATCTATTTTTGAAAGGATTATGCACAAAATAGTAAAAACTACCTAGTATACTGTATGTTTTAAGGGTTCCATCTTATGAATCTTTGGGACATATACTATATTAGTGTAAAGGTGTTGTAATGTTTTGCAAAGAGACAGTGTAATCCTCTATAATTTGGTTTTTTTTGTTTAAATAGTATTTGGTTGCTAGTGAGGCAGTTTGCACTTGCCAATGGGGTGGATTTGATGTCAGTGAGACATATAGCCAGTGAGGCATTTAAAATATATTAGTGAGATAGTATGGTCAGTGAGGCCATTTTTTCTAGTGAGGCATTCTTGTAACCAGTGAGGTTATTTGGTCAGTGGGGCCATTTAAGCCAATGAGCCAATTTTATGAGTGGTTTTTCTACCCCAAGAGGGTTTTCCACTCAAGAAATTCATTGTGTTATGGTTCCTTATTTCATTTCATCTTTGATCTCACTGTTTCATAGTTATACATTTTTGCATTGACATTTATGTGATTAAAAATATGCAAATAAATTGGTACACGTGTTAGTCTCTTGAAACATAATTCACATTTCTCTAAAAAGGTTTAAAAGGGTTTTTAAAAGTTAGCAAATTGAATTAATTTGTGTAGACACTAATTCACCACCCCCTCTCAATGTCTCGTGTACTCCAACAATTGGTCTCAAAGCCAAACCCTTGTCTGAGTTAAATTAGGGTATTCCTAGTAGGAGTACTAAATGGAAAGTCAAGAAGGTCTGTTAACAACCAGAGCACCATTGTTTGATGGTATTGGTTATGCCTTCTAGAAGTTTAGAATGAGAAGACACATAACATCTCTAGGTTATGAAGTATGGGCTATAATTGAGAATGCATATACTGCCACTGCACCACCCTCAACAACTGATGAGAAAAAGGCATACATGAGTGTGATGCAAAAGCTGCAAATGCCATTTGTTGTGGTTTAACAAATGATGTCCTCATAAAAATCATGGATTGAAAAAATACAAATTCAGTTTGGGATAAATTATCAAATATCTATGAGGGAGATGAGAAGGTTAAAGAAGCAAAACTGCAAGCCTACAGAGCTAAGTTTGAAAGCCTCAAAATGACTGATGATGAGAAGATTGTTGATTACTTCTTGAGAGTTCAAGAAATTGTGAACTCGATACATGGCTATGGAGAGGCCTTGGAAGAAAAGGTTGTGGTCCAAAAGGTCTTAAGATCTATAACTACTAAGTATGACTCAAAGATCTTTGTTGTTGAAGAAAGAGACATAAACAAGGTAACTTTTGATGATCTTCATGGTCTTTTCACTGCTTATGAAATGAGATTAGATAATAATAACCACTCTACTAGTAAAGAATCTACTTTCAAATCTGTTAAAAAAGATAGTGACATAGCTGTTGAATCTAACAATCTAGATGAAAATGATTTAGCCTTTGTTAGCAAATTAAAGAGAGGCTCAAGTAGATAAAAAGGGAAATTGCCATTTAAATGTTTTAACTATGGGAAAATAGGACATTATGCTTCGCAATGTCCTAACAAGGACTCTAAGAGTGATGAAGAAACAAATAATAAGCAAGGGAAGAAAAAACAAACTAATTCTAAAATAAAAATGTCTTTAAAAAGAAGAAAAGTTTGATTGCAGAAGTATTTGACAATGGTACAGATGCCTCTATTGAGGAAGGAGATGAAACACTATTTATGACTGTTATTAATCCAAGTCAAGATCATAATAAAGAAATTGATAATGTTATGAATGATGACTCAAAAATAGAAGAATATCTGGTATTTAGGATACCTCAGTTTGAAGGCACAAAATTTATATTTTGGAAACGTAGGATGGAAACCTATTTATCTTCCTTAGGATTTAATGTGTGGGAAGCAATTGAAAAAGGTTGTTCTATATCTACAAAATCTCCTACACTAGATGAAAATAAGGCTCTTGAATATAATGCTAGGGCTATGGATGATATCTTTAATAGTTTTCCAAATGAAATTATTGCTAAGGTCATTTATTGCAAGGATTCAAAGCAGGTTTGGAACAAACTGATTAAAATATATCAAACTAATGAGTTGCAGGAAGAAACATTCTCAAAAATTGAAAAAGAGTGTGGCACATCTAGAAGTGAAGATGTTTTTGTTAACAAAGAGGAAGAAATTGATCTTGAAAGTGAATTAAACAATTCCTTAAAAGACATTCAGAAACTCAAAGAGGAAGTTGTGGTAAAGAAGATTAATTTTGAAAAACAAATTGCTAACTTGAAACTTCAAATTGAAATACTAGAAGTTACAAAAGTGCAGTTATAAATCAAAGAAAAAAGAATGTTGCACTTTAGAGGAAAAATTTGTTGACCTAAGGAAAGAACTTGATATGTGTGACAGCAGTAATAAATTGGTAGAACTTTTAGGTAAACAAAGACAATATAATGATAAAACAGGTCTTGGGTTTATAGAAGGTCAATGCTCTTATTCTAATAGGTTCCATCATAACAAATTAGCAAAGAGTTACAAGTCCAAAACTTTTATTGATACTACTAAAACAAGGTTGATTTGGAAACCAAAGAAAATTAATGAAAAGGCAGAAGGTACAGTTAGTCAAAAAATCTTACATTCTCAGGTGAATAATGAGTGGATTCTAGATAGTGGGTGTTCACACCATATGACAGGTGACAAAAGTACAACTTTCTCAATTTTGAATATTGTGATGGTGGTTTAGTATGGTTTGGAAATGATGATTATGTTCAGATCATTGGGAAAGGCACAGTTTCTTTGGATGATAATATTTTTTTGCAGAATGTGTACTATGTAGAGGGTCTCAAGCATAATTTTCTGAGTGTGACTCAGATCTATGATCAAGGTTTTTATATTCTTTTTAATGCTCTTGGGTGTGAGATTAGAAAGAAAACATGTGAAATTGTTGTTGCAGGTTCAAGAACTTAAGGAAATATTTACAAGTTGTGAGAAACAAGTGCTCAGTTGAGGGATAAAATGAATGATATTCCTCATATTCTTCATCACTAAATCATCTATATATAGTTTCAGGGTGCATTTCAAGTATTTTTCTTTCATCCCTGTGTTTGGTTGTTGCACAGGATTTTATTGTTGCAATACTAATTAATTTAAAGGAATTTTGATGAGCTATCTACTTGAATAGTATACATTAGTGTATACTATGTGAAATTTTTGGAGGGATCAAAAGTCAGTTTTTTATTACATATGGAAATTCTATTTGAATAATATAGCATTTTTGGATAGTGATATACCATTTTTTTTTAAAGAAAGTATTAAGGAAGTGACAATGGACAATAGTTAAGTTGAAAAACCATTGGTGTAACTGATGCAGTGCTACTATTGATAATTTCATATGATTGGTTTGATATTGGTTTTTTAATGATATGCAAATTTGCAGATTTCTTTTTGATGTCATGATGGTATCTACAGGATAGAGTTATAATTTGGAGAGAGCTTACTTATTTTCCTAGTATAAGCAGTGGTATGCTTTAGAATTACGTTTATCAACAAGTATGATTGGTACAAGTATACTTCACTACTATAGTTGTTCTTGCTATGGGAATATGAGATAAATTCAGAAATTATTCCATCTAATAAGGCTAATTGAAATAAGTAATTGCTACAACAGAGATATGCTTGTTTGACAGTGGATATGACATTGGAATTGTTTGTAGTTTGTTGAGGATGCACATGATTGTAGTGGCTCACATTATAATTAAGTTCTTGGTGCTTATGGATTCCAGTAATCAGAGGTCTAATATTCTCATCGTATTTTGACAAATCAGGCTTTAGTTACTAATAGGGACAATATCATGGCTACACAATACATGGTGACAATATATTATATGGACAGTGATCTATTCTATGCCTCTATGATTGTACATGGCGTTGGTTTTGGTTGGTTTTTGACGATGGAAAAAAACTTGATACATATGATAGTGATCTATGTGAAGTCATACAGGTATGCAAGATAGGGGGAGTTATGCCTATTTTTCATTCTCTCCTACCATGTGTGTTCTTTGTTCTTGCTAATATGACTATTGGCTTCTATTTGGTTGTATTTTATAGTGACAGTGGATTATACTTTATGTTGTGATCCTTATTACATGCTACTAATGCTATTTTGTTGTCCAGTGTACTTTGTCATTATTGTAAAAGAGAGAATAATTTGGTTGGCCTTGGTACCTACATGTCTTGGCAATCATTCCAAAGATACATTACTATATTGATGTCTTGTAGTTGTTGTGGAGAATCAATGCATTTGTGATAGAGTAACTAACATCTTCAGTTGTTTTCCTTGGCATTTGGGATATCTTGTGATTCATTGGCCAGTAATGGTATGCTTTATATTTTATATTGTCTTTGTGTATCATTTCTTTCTACAGCATGTTGTCCAAATATGGTTCCTGATGTTTTGATCTATCCTTAAGGCAATTGCACAATGCTTTATCCCTTTGTCTTTGATGCAAAAAGGGGGAGAGAGAGTTGTTTTTTCCATCAAGGTCAAAGGGGGAGTTTGTTGCCCTCTCAGCTATTGTCCTTGATGACTAATACACAAACTCTTAGGTTCTCAGGACAAACTCTCAGGTACTTGCAGGTTTGTGACATTGTAAGTTGTTCATGGTGGTATGGATACAAGTGTCTTATGGCATTGATTAATTGATATATCCTTGCCATATAGATCCTCAGTTTTAGTTGTTGTGGCACTTTGGTAGAATGAGCATATAGATTCGTTGCAATGTGGTTGTGTTGCAACTTGGTTATTATTGGTTGGCATACAAGTGTCTTTTGAAGTCATTGTGACTATATGCAAATACAATTATATGAGGTGAAAAAAGAGATTTATATTATATGATATTGATTGACAAAGAAGGTATTCACATGCATTTGCATAAAGTGGTTATTAATAAGACTTAATCTATATATGTGCAAAGACAAGTATTTAGTTTATTTCAAAGTCAGTATTTTTACAAGGCTTATGTCATGGCAATTTAAGTCTAAAAGCCTAAAGGCATTGTTATATTCGGGAAAATGAGCATTTGTTAAGGACATTGAAATAAAAATGGGAATTATATCCCATCTCAGGAATATGGTTTTGTTTTTGAAGAGTTTAATGACATTAGTCATCAATGTAAAAGGCCACTTAAGTCATGAACTTGTCAAGCAAGTATCGGGTGTCTTGAGCACCCCGTGACATTATATTTTGAAAAGTCTTTGAAATAAAATGGGACTTTATTTCCATCGGCATCTAAAGGGATAAAAGATTGAAAAGGATTTTTTAAAGCCTATGCATTTCGTAAAGTTTATGATTTAGAAATAGAAAGGGATCGGATTCACAATGTTAAGTAGCATATGACATAAACGCATAACCATATACTCAAAGTTTAAAAAAAAGGGGAAGACATTTCATTTCATTCTTTGAAAGCTCGAGCTAGGGCACAGGTGTACACATTCTATTAGGGTTTGTAGTTACTCGGCTTTGAAAGATAGTTGTGAAGCTTGGTAGAAGTGTATGGAAGCAAGGAAGAAAGAAGTAACAACTTCAGGTAGTTGAGAAATGTTGGTGTTGATTTCAGGTGATATCCCTCTTTTTTCAGTTGATGCTCTTTTTGTTTTGCATGAACGAAAATATATGGTGAAAAGGATTATTGTTTTGTTATGCAAATTAAAAAATAGGTTTTTCAATTTGATTAAACATGGGTTATTATTTTACAACAAAATGAAGATTAGGGTTTTGCATACTTGTCTTTGGATACTGATATTATTGAGTTATTTTTGTCTAACCAACATTGGTATGCATTTTACATTGAAAGGTTTTGGTGACAAGTTTTACTGTGACAGTTATCACCAGTTAAAGGCATTTTCAGTTATAAGTTTGAAGATGAACAACCCTAAAGTATATAAAATCTTCTCTAGATTTTAGGTTCGGTTGGTTGAACATAATGCAGAAATCACATAGTTTGTGTATGTGATTCTTATTCATTGTAATGTTATATGTTATAAAAATATGGAGCAAAATGCAGAAATCTATTTTTGAAAGGATTGTGCACAAAACAATAAAAAATACCTAGTATACTGTATGTTTTAAAGGTTCCATCTTATGAATCTTTGGGACATATACTATATTAGTGTAAAGGTATTGTAAAGAGACAAAGTAATCCTTTGCAAAAAAAAAAAAAATTGTTTAAACAGTATTTGGTTGCTAGTGAGGCAGTTTGCACTTGCTAGTGAGGCAGATTTAATGTCAGTGAGACATATATCTAGTGAGGCATTTAAAATCTATCTATGGTCAATGAGGCCATTTTTGCTAGTGAGGCATTCTTGTAACCAATGAGGTTCTTTGGTTTTTCTACCCCAAGAGGGTTTTCCACTTAGGAAATTCACTGTGTTATGGTTCTTTATTTGGTTTCATCTTTGATCTCACTATTTCATAGTTATACATTTTTGCATTGACATTTATGTGATTAAAAATCTGCAAATAAATTGGTACACATGTTAGTCTCTTGAAACATAATTCATATTGCTCTAAAAAGGTTTAAAAGGGGTTTTAAAAGTTAGCAAATTGAATTAATAACCCAATCATCCTTATAGGAATTATTTTCTTTAAGTGAAATACAAAGAGCATTACTTTTAGAATCAAAAGTTTTTGTGAACTTATTTGTCTTATTGTAGCACCAAAATCAATAACCCATATGTAACACATGTTGTGTAGCACCAGAATCAATAACCCAATCATCCTTATAGGAATTATTTGCTTTAAGTGAAATAGAAAGAGCATTACTTTTAGAATCAAAAGTTTTTGTGAACTTATTTGTCTTTCTTTTTGTATCTGTAATCTTCTTAGAACATTCATTTGCTTTGTGACCCAACTTACCACAATAATTGCATTTCCATTTGTTTTTATTATAAACTTTAGATGGAGTATATCTAGCTTCATACTTCCAATTTTTCTCTCTTCGATGATTTTCTTGTGTCTTCTTGTATTTTTTTTCTCTTTCATTAGGAAAGCTTCATCATTAAATGACTCCCTTTCTTTAATTTGCCATTTTTCTTCTTGCACTAACTTAACATATAACTTTTTATTTTTTTAATTTATTAGCATCATTCTAGCCCACTTATAAAAAAATGATAGGATCCTAGAAGACTTTGTAAAATTATTTGCACAAAATCTTTATCATCTATATCATTTCCAAGAGAAGCAAGTTCATTTTTTTCCTTTAATTTGCTTAGATGAGGGACTAGCTCTTGTGAATTTGATAACTTCATGTTGTACAATTCTATGTTGAGAGGTAGAATCCATACATACATCACCTGAATTTTCATATGTACTTTTCAAAATACCCCATACTTTGACTCCACTTCTCTCATTGCGAACTTTTGGAAAAACTTCTTCTAGAAGTGTAAGCTTGATCAATGGTGCTGCCTCTTCTATAACAATCTTCTTGATCTTTTCCAAGTACTTGCTGGTCTTTGTTCACTACCATTAACAATTTCATAGCAATTTTGAAGTGTTAGAAAAATCTTCATAACAAACACCCAATCATAATAATTTTTTCCATTTAATTTAATTGCATGTAAAAGAATACCAATGGAATCCATTATGTGAAATTCCCTCTTTTTGAGATGTGACTTAAATTAATAATGAAAATCTCTCATCATTTTTTTATCGATTTGATTTTTTTCTTTGCTACAATATTCCTTACTTCATTTGCCAAAAAAATTGTGCTGCTCAAAATCAAATGAAAACCTGCAGAGTTCACAGCCAACACCACAAAACCCACATATTACAGCCCAAGATTTAAAAAGGCTTTGATACCATATTGAACAAATAAAATATTTGAGATAAAATAAATTAAAATACAGCAAATAAAAACACTTGAATATATTATCAAATATCAAATTACATAACAGCTTGCTGATTTCTTGCTGGAAGTTTCATATTCTGAAACAGTCTATAAAATTGAATATTTTGGATAGATATTATCTCATCCACTGAAACTTTTTTATATACATTCCATAATAAACATTATCTCCAACAGATTACCAACAATTACCATAAAAAAAACTTCATGCAATGGTCACACCTGCAGTCAGAATGTTCCTTAGAATAGAGAGCACCACACTTACACAAATGCCTTCTCACTGTGATCCTTGTCTTCATCACTGTGATCCCTGACTTCGTCACTTTGAAAAAAATAAGAATAAAAGGCAGCAACCTACAGACACTTTCGGGTACACGCAGCTTGGCACGGTCCAATGGAATTAATTTTACACTTACTCTGCGACATTGTAACTAGACTAAATTGAACCCATTGGATCGTGCCAAACTGCGGCGCTGAAACAGTACGCAGTGGATTGATATTCACCATTGACAAATATGCCTATGCCCCAGTAAACAGCCTGTACCTGAGGACTCAACAGAACCCATCTTTGCCTTTTATATCCAAATTCAAAGCAATAATAATAATGCAATTGGTGTCGCATCTTCTGTGTCTGCACAGAGCACGTATCATCATTATGCTTTTGCATGCTAAAAAAGACCGTATTGCTTTCGCAGAAATAGACCGAATATAGAGATTTGTTTTATTGGTTCTTTAGATTTGGTCAGAAAATATGGCACTGAAATTTGCAATTCCTGACTGAAAAGGGTCTTGTACCATGCTTTTGTTCGTGGAGAATTCAAATACACGTCAGAAAAGAGTGCTAAGTGCTTTAGTTCACGGAGAAATCAAATCTTTTTCCGCGTTTGTGAAAGATTTGAACTGATGCTTAAATCAAATCTGTTGAATTTTGCAGAACTCCATTTATTCCTCGTAGAATAAGACTCCTCCATGGGACCAGGCCTGGAATTTGATGGTTTCTTCGTGGAAGTTTAAAATTTATCCGTGTAAATTTGTCTCACTCTGAAAATAAGATTTACTCACCCTTAAACAGTACCACTGTTTAGTTGTAAACCCTACTGTCATTTAATAATAAAATCTTCCAAAATATCATGTGAAATCCTCAAAAAACCAAAATTAAATAATATCCAATTTCTGTAAATGAAAAATCTAGATTTATCTTAGTGAAAAAATCTATTCACATAATCCTTGAACCAGGTGCTAATTATATATATGATGAATATAATTTATAATATTTAAATTTATAATATATATCATTTTATAATATTTGTTATAGAAATATATAAATTAAATAAGAGTTAATGTCCAAATCATTAAATCTTGATAGCACTATCATAATATATATTAATTTAAAATATTTTAAAAGATAAAATTATCTAAATTTAATAGAATGTCTTTATCTTAATTTTTTAATATCACTTTAGATTTTTATTTTTATTTTAATACTAAATTTAAAAAAAATTCTTTGAGTTATTTGTTGTTTTGTAATTCTATTTTTAATTTCTTTATATATTTATTTTCAGTAAAATTTATAATTATGTAGAATTTAAAAAGAGGAGTTGAATTATAAAGAGATCAAAAAGAATTGTTGGTGGACTATAAGTAATATATTTGTATTTTTATTTACTTTTACTATTTTGATTTAGAAATAAAAAATTGACAATCTAATGAAAAGAATTATATTTATGGTAATGTATATTCTATTTGTATCTTAATTTCTCACATTAATAGATCATGTTCTTAAATTTGTCTCATTTAAAACAATATTCTTTAAAAAATAAAAAAATCTATGTATATTTGTTCAAATTCAATTGATATTTGGTTTTTGTTTTAATTTCAATATGAATTGAGTCATCTATAACTTGACTCGGGTATTCTCAAAATCTCACCTAAACAAAACAAGCCCCACCTAACCCAAAAAACATAAATATATTTTTTTATTCTAAGCCTACAATATTAAGATCAAAGTACATGGGTTCATAGCTCCCAGTCAAAAGCATTTACCCCTCTTAATATAAATATTCTATTTGTATCTTAATTTCTCATATTAATAGATCATGTTCTTAAATTTGTCTTATTTAAAACAATACTCTTTAAAAAATAAAAAAATCTATGCATATTCGATTCAAATTCAAATTGTACTTGGTTTTTGTTGTAATTTCAATATGAATTGAGTCCTATAACTTGACTCAAGTATTCTCGAAATCTCACCTAAACAAAAAAAGTCCCACCTAACCCAAAAAAACATAAATATAGTTTTCGATCCTAAGCCTGCAATATTAAGATCAAAGTACAGGGTCATAGCTCCAAGTCAAAAGTGTTTACCGCTCTTAATAAAAATATTCTATTTGCTTCTTAATTTCTCACATTAATAGATCATGTTCTTAAATTTGTCTCATTTAAAACAATACTCTTTAAAAAATAAAAAAATCTATGTATATTCAATTCAAATTTAAATTGTATTTGGTTTTTGTTGTAATTTCAATATGAACGATCAAGTCATCTATAACTTGACTCAAGTATTCTTGAAATCTCACCTAAACAAAAAGAGCCCCACCTAAACCAAAAAATATAAATATAGTTTTGGATACTAAGCCTACAATATTAAGATAAAAGTACACAAGTGCATAGCTCCAAGTCAAAAGTATTTACCCCTCTTAATAAAAATATTCTAATTGCATCTTAATTTCTCACATTAATAGATCGTTTTCTTAAATTTGTCTCATTTAAAACAATACTCTTTAAAAAATAGAAAAATCTATGTATATTCAATTCAAACTTAAATTGTATTTGGTCTATGTTGTAATTTCAATATGAATCAAGTCATCTTTAACTTGACTCAAGTATTCTCGAAATCTCACCTAAACAGAACAAGCCCCGCCTAACCCAAAAAACATAAATACTAACCCAAAAAACATAAATATAGTTTTTGATCCTAAGCCTACAATATTAAGATCAAAGTACGCAGGTTCATAGCTCCAAGTCAAAAGCGTTTACCCCTCTTAATAAAAATATTCTATTTGTATCTTAATTTCTCACATTAATAGATCATGTTCTTAAATTTGTCTCATTTAAAACAATACCCTTTAAAAAAAATAAAAAATCTATGTATATATTCAATTCAAATTCAAATTGTATTTAGTTTTTGTTGTAATTTCAATATGAATATAACTTGACTCAAGTATTCTCAAAATCTCACCTAAACAAAAGAAGCCCCACCTAACCCAAAAAATATAAATAGAGTTTTTGATCCTAAGCCTACAATAAATTAAGATCAAAGTATACAAGTTCATAATTCCTAGTCAAAAGTGTTTACCCCTCTTAATAAAAAAAAATCAAAGTACCACCAATCATTTACAAAAGGCTTGAGTGGCTAGAGAATTCCTTTCTCCTCTTCCTTAATTTTGATTGCTTGCTCTCTCTTCCCTTATTGTAAGAATAAATAAACATGTGTATTTTTATTTTATTTTGTTCTGTTTCTCTAAATGTTACTATGTCTGAAACATTATTAATGTTTTTTATTTGTTGATTATACTAATTTAAATTAGTTTTATTTAATGATCTATTTTAATATTTCATATTTTTGTAATTGTCAAGATTGAATGTAATTTGAAAACTCTAAAAAAAAATCAATATTTTTAAGAAGATGATTTTTAACTAAGAAGAAAAATATTTTAAAATCTACATTATAAAACTATTCAATCTTATCTTAATAATAAATTGAACAATTTTAACAATTTATATTTTTTAAATATCAAATATAAAATAACTAAATAACTAAACCTGAATTGTAACCATCAAATTCCAGGCCCACGTGGGGCCCACTACATTTACTATATAAAATATTAGAATTCCAAAATCAAGCATTCATATAAAGGTTTTGGGAATATATTACCTTATCATTTGCGCCTAATTGAGACTTAAAATCTTATGCTAAGATGAATAGAACATTTATAACGTGACAAAGAAACAAACTAACTTTAAGTCGACAATTAAAATAAGTGTCTCAAATTTACATGGTGGATGTATATCCTCTCAATAAGACCAAATATCTAGTTAGGTTCAAAAATAGAAGTTAGAAATGTATATCCAATTTTGTGAATTAATTGCAATGGCCATTTTCCCCTTGCAAGAGACTATATATTTTATCTAATGAAGATATATAATTTTCCAAGCTCACCTTTCCATGGCCACTGTCCTTCCTCAACCCTCCACTTATGTAGGTTTAAGAAAATATAGGTTTTTTTAAAATTAAAATCTAAGGTTTAGGGAGATTGATATGCTTTTTATAAAAGTGAATAGTTTAAGTTTTGTGTTTTAAAATGTATAAAATGAATGAAGACAATTAATCAAAAGTTTATCCTCAATTCCATCTCATCTCAAAAACTACCTGAAATTAAAAAGAAAAGTTGAGATCTAAAATTATTTAAAATATTTTGATTTACAAAATTATATATATATATATATATATATATATATATATATATGAATAATTATTTGAGTGTTCTTCATTTATATAAATTTGTAAATTCAATGTGAATAATTGTCATAGATTGAATTAAAAACATGGATTTTGAGTTAGATAAGTTTTGTTAATGGAGGGTAGAGAGGAGGAAATTTTATGTTATGGTTTTTCATATAAGCAAATAAATGATCTACAAAAGTATATAAAATTCAGCATCTTATTTCATTAACCCACAAACTAATCAACCTTTTCTTACATTGAAACTGATATTTTCAATCAAATGTTGGAGGCATGAACAAAGATCGATCAATTTACAAGATTTTTGGTGAATGATCTTCAATTTTAAAGCACATAGCAATCTTGAGGTCTTCTTGTATTTTCTCAAAAAAATTATGGGTCAAGTTTAAATTCAATTTGTGTTAGAATTGAGTGTGATATTCACCTTGCAAATCCTATGATCTATTATAACTTAATTATTCATAGATGGTAAATAATGTATGCAGTGCAAAGAATCATGGAGTTGGCACAATGGGATGCTCATGTGACGGTGGGTTCATATTTAATTGATTTTTATTATTCAATTACATGAAAAATATTAGTGTAAAGATATATATTTGTATAGACACTTAAAATTGTCATGAATGGTATTACACACTTGAATCTAGTCACTAACATTATTTCGTCCTGAAATTCTTGCCTATTTGATTAAATAAGTCTAGTTATTTAATTAAATGCATCATTTTCATTTTTTTTATTCAAGTGGTAAATGCTTTTGACCGAGCTATGAACTGGAATACAACCATTCAACAATACCACCCCAATGGGGTTTGAACCTTGGTGGCAAGAACAACAATACCACCTTTAAACCATCACACCATGCCAATACCGGCATCATTTCCATTTATTAATCTAATTAATTTTATTAGGTTAATTCACCCCCTTTCACATTCACCTTTCATCATGTTTAAATGAATAAAAAAAATTATGTAATTTAAACAGCTTATATCCTCTCATTTAATTGAATAATCCTAAATTATTGAATTAAATGTCATTTGCATCCCCTTTTCATTAAAGAAACTAATTATTTAATGATAATCCTCATAATTCCTCAACTTGCACAATTTAAACTATCTTAATTAACTAATTACTAATTTTCCTCACCCATCCACTTGCATAGAGAATATTCCAAAGGAATATTCTTCTATTTGGCTCCAAAAATGGAATATTCTTTCCTAACAAACTTTGGAAGTATGTTTGTTTGAATCATTGTGAGCCATTAATTCATTCCTTGATCCATGTGATCTTTAATTCTCATCCATTGATGAGAATCCTTGATCCATGTCTTCACCCTTGATTCCATCTTGATAGTTGATTGATCCATTTGATCTTTCCCCTTGATTTTTCATTTCTTCCTATAAATACCTCACATTTTGGAGAGAAATGGATCCACTTCCATCAAAGCAAAGTTATGATGCACGTTTGAATACTATATTTATTCATCCTTTTCATCCACCCATAGCATAGTTTCATCCATTTTAGCTTAAGCTTTCACCAATTGAGTTTGATTAGATGCTTGTATTATCCAAGTGATTGGGAAAGGGTTGTCATTCCATATTAGTACGACACCAATCCCCCAATGGGATAAGGTTTGGAGTTCTAGATTAGGTTTATTTTATGCTTTCATGGTTTATTTCATGCTTAGTTTTTAATGGTTACTTGTTTTTTAAGCTTTCAAAAATCTCATTGGGATTATAGCTTAGGTAGTTAAATATGGCTTAAATTCATATGGATCTGGTGTATTTAGCTATTACTATGATTACAAACATATTTTGGTGCTAGAAGGAGGGCTTCACTAACTTTATTTGATGAATTTCTCTTAAATTTTTTGTGAGTTGCAAGTTCTAGAGAAATAGCGACGCTTTTGATGGCTACATGACACGTTTGAATATGGCAATGCATTTGTTTTAAATATGGTGACACATTTAAACTATGGTGATGCATATTAAATATAGTGACCCTAATATTTTTTTTATTGATATCGTGATTTTATATATGGCGATGTGGTCCATATAGCAACACTATTGATGTCACTTTTTTGTGCAGAGCGATGCCTTCAAATTTTCACCAAAGTGACACACTTGGATTTCAACGACACATTTGACAGCTACAACGACGCTATTGTAGAACAGTGACGCTTTTTACTAGTAAAAAAGAGAGTCAACTTTTCATGTGTGCTTTAAATTTTCAATTTCAGATACTCTTTGATATTTTACTGACATCTGGTTGTATTTTTGTGAGGTTAACTGATTTTGCAGATTTGGAAAAACTTGAAGTGAAGGAGCATATTATTGTTTGACCATACATTGTAAAAGTAATTTTTACACTTATGGGACGATTATAACCCATCATATGTTGCTTTATTTTATGTTTTAGGACCACTAAAGTTCCATTGGGCTTAAAATTCACAAATGCTTTATCTTTTCAAAGTTGGTTAAAATTGAACACATACAACCTCATTTTGTGATATTGGCTAAAATTGAACAAAACAAACAAACACTTCCATTGGTGCTTAAAATGAATTCATTTTTCCATATGGGTTAAAATGAATGAGTGTTGGGCATTCTTGCTTTTTTGTGTATACTTGTAGTGTGTATCCACTCCCCTTGCACTTTGTGCGATCTTGGGTAAAGAGAAACACTCAAGTGTACTTTATTTTTTTTGGGTCACCTTAAGAGTTTGCTACATATCCTCTCCCCTTGCACTTCGTGTGATCTTGGGTGAAGATAAATAGCATTTTTCTTATTATGAAAGGGTCTACTAATGAGATACATCAGGTGCAATGGATAACTCATCTAAGTGACTCTTGATTAAAGAACATTTACCGACAAACTATAAAGGTTGCAAACTTGAAAAATAGTAGCTTCAATCTATAGCAATAACATATTGCACCTAATCCAAATTCAAACATATGGTCTAGAAGGGAACGCTTTAATGCCTTAAGTGGATTGCAAATTGTAGTATTCGTCTCGGTGTTCTTAATTTGTTGTCATTAAAAACCTTTTTGTACTAGCCAACCTTTGTGTTTTTGAAGCGTTATTTAAAGTGGTGCATTGGAATTTACTTCCAAGAAGTTACTTACAAAGTTTGATTTATGGTTGAGGCATAGAGCTTAATATTTCATTCTTAACATACCTCTATTTGAATCCTCCATAAGTTGCATGTAAAATCATCTCTTTGGGGAATGAGGTAAGCCTACCAAGAAGAACATACCCACTTGAGCTAAAATTGTTATTTATTGTTGAGTCAATTTGACACATTGCTTGGTTTCAAAACAACATAAACACACATCAACATGTTCATCAAATTTCAAACCCTTTGGATTGAGTGTGAATACCTTTGAAAATTCCTATGTTGTTGCTTGTCCCTAAGGATTTTACCTTTAGAGACTTCTAAATATTTGGACTTATATCTTAATTCACACTTTCCAAAGTCAACATAGGGAACTATGGCCTTAGCTTTTTATTTTCACAAATGGGACTTTGTGGAATTAAAAATTTCTAAGTAATAGACATTTTAGTTTGAAATTAATTAATACTTTCTTGATGTGGTAATGAAGAAATCTCACTAAATCAAAGATTGAAACCAAATGAACCCACCACATATTCAGCTTATTTACGAAACACATTGACTCCCAAGAAACAAAGTGAAACAAGGAAAGTATTGCCAACATGACATCAAAGTGTCATTATCCAACAAACATTGAGTCACAAGTTCTTCTTTACCAAAACATTGAGTTCTTAAGGTTTTATCACTTTAGAGGTAAAGCATGTTTCTCACCATTGGTCTTGTAAAACAAAGTTCCCTTTTAGGATAACACATTTTGGGTCAAACATCTCATCTGTCTTCATCACATTTGACTTTCCACTTCACAAACAACTTTTGAAACTTTTGAACACGTCAACACTCTAAGACTTAGGCTATCATCAAACCAATCCCCTAACTTAGCTATTTTAAGTGTGCTAAATGAACCATTTTCCAAACACTTAAAATTGAGTTAGTCATCACATTTTTGAACTAGTCTATCTTAAAGGACACAAGTCTACCTTGATATTTACAATTTCATTAACACCCTTTTATCCAAGCACATCAAAACATCAAACCATTAAGTCTAAAAGTGTTGTCCAAAATGTTTAGAAATTTCTTCCCCCATATCATTCGCCCTTTCATCATCCACTCACATCATTGGTCCAAAACAACTTAGAGGGTCTCTTTTATCTAAATTTGAGTCAACTAGAGAGTTTCAAAACTATAAATCTCAACACACCTCTCCCATAGTTGACCCACAATTTATGGTTACAACAAGATCACAACACAAGAGAAACATGGAGCAAACCAAAACCACATCCACCACAAGTGATCTAAACCCACAATAATTTGATCCAAGGAACCATTCTACCCCCTCACGACAACCATAAAATCCATTAGACAAAGTGTATGAGGTAGAAGATATCACAAACAACCCCCATGATCTCATTGAGGGAGAACTCCTTTAATATCAACAAGATCCTAAGAAAAACCACATTGTTAACACTTTGATGAAGAAAAACCCTACACAATACATGTTAGCTTTAGAAAAAGAAGGGGCTAAACTCCCTTCTACGTTTGAATTTGATACAATTAGGGAAAAAACCTTAGAGAGTGTGGATTCAATTCCCCCAACTTTCATCACACAACCCTTGGCACAAGGCTTGACTCCATCTACAATTCAACTACTATCATCCCTTGTACCAAGTCAAATTTCAACTCCTAGTCTTACAACTAGAATTTCCACTGACCTTGGTCACACTCTCCCTTTAGGAGGTAACACACTTTTGGGTACTCAACACACCAACTTTCCCCAAAACACAAGTTGGACACCAACATTTGGTGCTCCATCACATTCTTCCACCACTATTCCTCAACATCCTCTACATCCATACATACCCCTCAAATTCCATGACACAACAATGACTTCGACATTTCGAGAGAAACCATCTTCCTCCATCACCACCACAAGTACCCAAAGTGTTCCCAAAGTTACACAAGGTAATGTGAACCAAGTGCCTCAAGAAGAGCAACAAGGGAAAGTTAACACCCTTACACAAATTCAACCCTTAAAACAACAAGGGACATCTTCATCCAACCACCCCATTATCCCATCAAACCCATTGGTTCCATGAAACACATCAACCCCATCCATCATTAGTCAAAATCAAAGCAACACATTGATCACAATCCCATCAACCAAGATAATACCTTAGCCCCCAATCAAACACACGGGAACCCTTCTAATCAATTGACCCAAGGTTCAAATGTGCCATTGATATCACAACACCAAATGGTGCCCTCATCTTTCCCATTAGTCCCCCAAGCCATGCAAAATCATACATGGCTCCAAACCTACATTCCTCCATCCCAATCAACAATTTTACAAGGAATAATAGCATAAAACACCCCACAAACACTCACCATATAGCAACCATCTTAAATCAACCTACAACCCACTCATACCATGATCACCCAAAATCCATCTCACATGTCCCAACATCAAAACACTTCCATGTTGCAAGCACAACAAGATCACACTCTAGCTTTGCAACAAGCATTGCAAGCACAACAACCTCAAGCTCAAGATTTGCAACAAAAACAAGCCCAACAAAAAGCTTTGGAACAACAAGCTTATCAACAAGAATTGCAATAGCAACAAGCCCAAGCACAAGCCTTGCAACAACAGCAAGCTTAGCAACAAGCCTTGATCACACAACAACAACAAGAATCCCAACAACAACCCTTGATCACACAGCAACAACAAAAACAAGCCCAACACAACAATATGCACAACAACAACACATGCTTGTGCAACAAAAATAGTAGGTTTTGTACTATAATACCTAATAAATCATCGTAAATCCAATTACACAAGGAGCATATACACCACCACCTCTATCACCCTCACCTTCACAGTATCAGAATCCATCCTACACACCATACAATACCCCATCATATCAAAACCCCACTTACAACTCATCCACCATCCCACAGTATACAACATATGCTCCACCAAATTTGCAAGACAATGTGTCATCACAACTCAAGGTGCTCACGCAGCAGATCCAAGACATTCAAATGGGAAAAAATGAAGAAGCCATATACACAACAAAACTTATGTCCATACCCCTTTGATAGGAACATCCCAATGGTACCTTTCCCACCCTGTTTTGAGGTCCCTAAGTTTGATAAATACAAAGAGAGGGGAAATCATATGGATCACATCAAAGAATTCCACATCATGTGTATGGAGGTTTCCTACAATTATTCCTACTTGATGTGCCTCTTCACACGCAGTTTGGTCGATCCAACAATTGATTGGTTCTCATAGTTGCCTCCAGGTGTCAAAACCTTCCAAGAAATAATTGATAGGTTCATTGACCATTTCTCCTTCAACCTAGACATGGATGTAAGCTTAGAATAGTTGTACACTCTCAAGCAAAACAAAGGAGAACCCTTTGCTAATTTCCTACAAAGGTGGAGGAAAAGAGCTAGTAAGAGCAAGTGGTCAATTTCCTGAAGAACAACAAGTAGTGATTATCATAGCAAATGTTGACACAAACTTATCCTTCCAATTAAAGATGCAATGTGTCACCACTTATGACGAGCTTATCCCTAGGGCCCTCAACATTGATAGAGCCCTAATCTCATAGGGAACCACACAATCATATAAAGACAACTACCCATCTACCAATTCTAATGATAAGCCCCGAATGTGGGCTAAGAACAAGAATGTAACAAATGATGGTGTCAGTGATGCTAAAGTAGTCATAAGTGATCCTAGAAAAAACACCAATCAACCAACCAACACACAACAGAATGTACAACAAACCACCACACCACCACAGAATAACCAAAACAATAACATTGACACCCAACAAAGAGGACCCCCAATAGGAATAACTACCCAAAACGCAAATACACACCATTGGGGGAACCCATCGAATCTTTCATGTAAAAACTGGTATAGTCAAATCCGATTATGCTCCCTAATTTCCAAAACTATCAAGAACCTCAAGTTAAACCACCCTGATATAATGAAAAGGATCTTTGTGACTTTCACAAGGTCAAGGGACATAAAATGTCAAGTTGTATGAAGCTAAAGAACATTATCCAATATCTCATCAAAAATGGAGATGTAACTGTGCGAACCCTTCTCCTAGTACCTGCAAAACAACATGAGTAAATGAGTTAAACAAGGATTTGCAAGCTAAAACAAGGATTCCCCATGAAATCCATTTACAAATTCAAAATAGGAAAGAAAACAATGAAAAACACAATGTAAATGACAAAACTAGATTGAATCCTAATTTAAATGTGCAAACTCATGATCCCATGGGGGAATTGGTGCCAATTTGATGTGAAAATTGGCCCTTTCCCAATTCCTATGATGCAAACTTCGAATGTTGAAGATGATATTGATCCACTTTGATGCAAGATGAGAACTCCAAGCCAAAAATCTGCAAAACCTAGTTATGACTCAATGATAATGGATAAAATTCAAGAGATATTTGAGCATGGTAACTTTGCTTGGATTGTGGATGATAAAATGAGGATATGGGCTCTTTATTTATAGGATTTCAAGATGGATGAATGTCCAAATTTGAGCAATGTGGGACTAACATTCATCCAATGATATGGTGCCACTTGTCAAGCTATGAATGGATGGAGGATGTGCAAGATTTGGGGTTTGTGCCAATAAATGCCAATATTTAAAATTCAAATTTGTTGAAATGACATGCAAGAGGGAAGGGAAAATGCAATAAATGCCACTTGGCTCAAGGCAAAGGACATGTAAGATGAATTTATTGCTTTGTTGGATGTACATGTTGACTTGAAATTTTTGAATTCAAATTGAGGGAATATTCCAAAAGATGCCTTGTGAGAAAAAATAGAGATTTAATAAATAAATTAAATCTATTTTCATGTGCAACTTGCATTATCTAGAGGATGTGACATGAGATGAGATTAAATTAATCAAGGGTTAATTAATTTAACAGGAGATTAGATGATGTGACTTATTTGACTTAGATTTGTGGATTTATTTAAATCAAATAAGAGAGGAATATGATAAGAGGCTAATTAAATAAGGATTTTGATTTATTTAATTAAAAAGGGATGGTGTTAGATTAAATCAAATAAGGTTTTAATTTATTTAATTTAATGGATAGACTTTAGAGATTTAATCAAATAAATTGATTATTTAATCAAACACGGATAATTAGATCAGATGGATTGATTTAATTAACAAGAGAAGTGACTTAATTAGACAAAATGATTTATTTAATTAAGGGACGAATATTGATGAATTTAATCAGATAGGGGAATTTGATTAAATGGTTAGACCAAGGGATGATTCAGGGAGAAACGATGTTAGTAAGTTAGGATCAAATGCACGATGTCAATCAATATATTTTACGTGTCTACATTTTGCCCCTCTTTGAAGCAATGCACTCGTTGCATTGGTTCAAAGAATAAACGATCTCGATCAAAGCCAAAAAAATTTTGATATTTCAAAACTTGCCCCATTGCTGCATGGCGAGAGAAAACATGCCATTATAATGCCCCCTTGAGAGATCGGACGAAAATTTTAATTTTTTGGGTGATCTCGCAAAAAAAGGTGACAAAGTACCAAATAGGTCCAAAAGGGGTCCGGGAGGCTAAAAACATGTCTAAACACAATAAAACAATAAAAAACAAGCCTCAAATGGACAAAAACAGGTTCGGGTCCAAAACCCTAGCAGGACAGCCATTTAGGGTTAAAAAACCCTAATTTTTAGGCTTAAAAGGGGCCCAAGGTATCACTTTCAAGTCATTTTCACACACCTCCACTAGCAAACTTTGAGATTCGAGCTCTAACCCTCCAGCGATATGGTGCAATGATAGCTTCCTCTACACATTTCGGACCGAGTTCAGACATACCAGCGACCACCTGGCATCGGGGCACCGTATGTGACCCTTACTGAAGCTTCATGTTTTCATTTGATGCATTAATTACTTGCTTAAAAGATGAGCTCACCTCCAGCAGTGCTATATAGTGTCGCTCGGCATTTAAAGTGTGTCGCGCAAGGCCATTTTGCACCGCAGTGGTGCTATTTAGCGCCGCAATGGTGCAGTTCAGAGTTTAAAAACTCTGACGCTGGGCTCGGGCTCGACGGGCCGGTTTGGGTAAAGTGCATCATAGCGATGCCCTTTTTCTACAAACTGCGACGCTGGAAAGCAAACTGTGTCGCAGTGGCTCTATTTGGCTTAATGTAGGGTCCAACGTCAGAGTTTGAGAAAACTCAAACTACGATGCCATCACAAACTGCACCGCTGGAAGTGAGCTTGGAGCGTTTGATAAAGAATTTTTCAAAAGTTTTAACATGGTGACTTTCCTTGATGCAGGACGAACCAAGGGAGCTCTACTCTAGGGAGTACCAGTCACGAGATTTGGTAAGCATCCTACGGGACTTGAGCGATAGAGACCAGGACCGACTGGGAGTTGCTGGCTTATGGCACATTGCGTACGCAGCGCCCATGCGCACACATGTAGGGATGCTATTAGCGCTGACTGATAGGTGGCACAATGAGACATCGTCGTTTCATCTTCCCACTAGTGAGGCAACCATCACCTTGGAGGATGTTTGGCACATTCTACAGTTGTCGATTCATGGCCGACGGGTGATCTATGATATGAAGGAGGGACACGAGTGTTGCATTAGAGTCCTCGCCACACAGGACATCATTTACTACGAGGGACAGATCGAGCTCGAGTGGTACAGGGTTATCGCACCCCCCTTCCGCTGGGCGATTGCAGCGATCATTTTGGGTTTGGTTGCCCCAAACAGACGAGGGTGGTACTTTAGTCCCAGCTAGGGTTATTGCTGGGAGCGGATGGTCCGAGACAGGCCTGTTCATTTCACATGGGGACCTGTCCTTCTAGCCTCACTCTACATGGACTTACATGAGTATGTTTATATGGATGGCAGAGCGCCAAGGGCTAGAGTGACTCTTCTTCATGTTTGGGTGTGGGAGCACATTTTTGTGCTATGTCCATGGGTCATTCCAGTTCCGATGGGGGCAGAGGATGCCCTCGTGGCACTATACAGAGGAGGTGTGTCCTTCATACACACTGGCGAGCATGGGATCCCCTACTAGAGGTGGGTCCTAGACGAGATGCTTGTCTTTACTTGGCGTCCATACCTTGGTTGGCCCAAATGGGCTGATGATGTTGCTCAACTCTTTTACTACAGCAGGATCGATACATGCAGGGGTGGGAGCACACAATGATTGAGAGGTACCTGCCCAGGCGCGTACAACATCAGCTCGGAGAGCCATAGGATCGGCCAGATGATGACTATGTAGTCGTCTTTGCATGTAGCATGACACAGGTGTCATGGGGGCCTAGTATTCCTACCTCTAAGGTAGTTGACAGCTTTTGACAGTTGGTGGCCTGACCGTGGGCTTATGGTCAGGGCTTGGCAGATCTAGGGACCACACAGGCCTATAGAGACTAGTTCAGACCTCCTCTTCAGTTGACCATTCCAGGCAACAATCCAAAGGTGCGTAAGGTCAGAGGCAGGGGAGAGGATGAGGACAAGGGCGAGGACCGAGGGTCGAGATTTGACAGGATCCACCAGGGGTGCCCCCAGTCCCACCAGGTCACGGGGATGTCCACATGCAAGATCAACAGCAGGATCCGCCATTCCCACCACCACCAGCCGAGGGTGAGGATCAGATTCATGTGCAACCATAGGTACAGCCAGTAGGGAAGGTAGACACATGGGATGCCTTGATTTTATAGTTGCAGGCCCAGGTTCAGGCAGTGACAGCAAAGAGAGACCAGGTGAGGGCTGAGAGAGAGCAGCTCAGAGCAGAGCGGGATCAGGCTGTGCAGCAAAAATAGGCTGCATAGCTATAGGCAGTTACAGAGCTAGGCCGCAAACAGCAGATTGAGAGTATGACAGCCTCCTCTTCCCAGGGTACAGTGCCAATACGATCTTACAGGGATGCTATCCGAGAGATAGAGTACTATTGTCGAGCTTACCATGACACCATACCTAGAGTAGATTGGGTCCCAGAGTACTTAGAGCAGGCCAGCTAGAGACCACCAGAGGGTAACGGTGATAGGGGCGAGGGCAGCATTCACGGAGATCAAGCGTGATCTAGATGATACACACTTTTGTACCTTATGGGCTCATTTTTGATAGCCTGATGGGCATTTTGTACTGATTGACATATATGTACAATGATCTGATTTTATTCTTTGTTCTATGACAGTGATATGATGATATGATATATATGAGCTGATTTTGATGCGATGTACTGTGTACTCCTTTATTTATGCATGTATGATTTATTTCTATATGCTTTGCAGTGATGTTTTATGGATGCATTTATTTCTAATGATGTTTATGCAATGATTATGACTAACAGATCTATATTATGTTGACCTATGATATGATGTTATCTATATGATGATTTATTTTACGCCAATACAATATGTGATATGGGTTTTAATATGTAAAATGATATGATCTATGGTATATGCAATGATGTGTGGAATAT
This sequence comes from Sequoia sempervirens, assembly GCA_007258455.2. NCBI lineage: Eukaryota > Viridiplantae > Streptophyta > Pinopsida > Cupressales > Cupressaceae > Sequoia > Sequoia sempervirens. Next base: position 117,478,991 of record VDFB02000007.1, on the reverse strand, counting down.
GATTATTTATGAGATGATTTATGGATGGATACATAATATGATGTGATGATCATGATATGATGCAAATGAAATGGTTTTATAAGATGCTTAGAATAACAAATGTTATTATCCTAAATGGTGTATGTGATGCAATGATATGTTAATGCAAAGTGATATGCTGATGCGTAATGTGAACGTAATGTGATGATATGATATCATGTATGTTATGCAAGTATGTATGCGTAATGAATTAAATGCTTATATACCTATTGCTTATGATTATGCAAAAATGATTATGGAATACTTTTGTAGATGCTATGTGATGATTTAGATGGTAATATGAAATGATTATGAAATGCAAAATGAATGTTTATGTGATGATTGATATAATGGCATGAGATGCACTGTAATGGGTGAAATGCAATGACATGGATGCACCTATTTATGAAAAATGTTTATGATAACCTGTTCATGATTAAAATGCAATGCATATGTTTCCTATATCATATGTTTATGCAATATGCTAATAATTTCTATAAGATATGCTTATGCAATATCCTAATGATTTGTGGATGCAGGATCGATGACGATGATGGTGATGATGATCAATTGTCATAGTAACTTGTTAGTGCGGTTAGTAAGAAAAGAAGAAGTCATTTCAACAAGACACTAGATGACACAAATGCAAATGATGATGATGATGATGATTATTATTACTTGCCGAGGAATTGGGATTTTCAAAGGGCAAGATTTTCTTATGTTTGATAGCACACGTGGTACTATGCATCGAGGTATAGAAAACCAGGATGGTGTTGTACCCAATGTGACAGACTTTGACTTGACAATCAGATAGGAGTATTCTTGTTCACACCTGACATATAGAAACCTTGCTAGGATGTATTTTGGAAGTTTCAGACACCTCGAACCAAAACATGGAAAGGTAAACATATCCCCGTAATAGTCAACAAGTTGCCCTAGACCTCTTCCATACATACCTAACAAAGCAATTATTCGCCGACATTATATTGCAAGAACGTCCAACAAGCACAACAGACAAAAGATAACGATCATTGCCCCATTCCTATTTCTCTAAATCCTCTATTTTGGGATATCATCGAGACGTCCTTGGAATGAGCACAAATAAGATAAGTCAAAAGATAAAGACCAAGTAAACAAACAAACTGATGCTCTTCAATACTGCTAACGGAAAGAGGATGTGTTTTCTAAGGATCATAACCAAAACTTATTGCCAAAAGATAATGCCCATTGTAGGAAGGATTCATCCTAGGACATGTTAGTGGATGGCGGCATGTCATTTCATTTATCCAAAGTGTTCTAAGGGATGATTGATATAGGACAAATTCAGATGATGTGTTACCAATATAAAGAGATGACCAATTTGCTTATGCACTAACTTAGACTTAAGACTTGACATTTTGAGTTCTACCTTTAATCTGCTAGACTTGCTTCTAACTATTTCACCAAAGGTTGACAATGATAATCAGTTTATTATGAGTGGTGTTATTGTGGGTGCAAGTGAGATGAGACGGATGGATTTTTTTTTCAAATATTTGGATGTTTTTGATGTTTTTACAATGTTTTGAGGCTATTTTTGGTATTTTTTGAGATTTTGCAAATGTTTTGTTTTTCAATTTTTTGATGTTTTTGGGATTTTGTGGGATTTTGACCAAGAGACTAACCTAAAGACCTATCCTAGAGGCCTCGAGGGTTGGTCAACAAACTATCCTTGCCTATGTTATACACGCAAAGACCACATAGTTCGACTGACGACTTGACCGATTTACAAATGGAGATATACATGATGAGATGTCAGCTTATTATGACGGACTCCTATAGGACTGACCTAAATGTCTCGGGGGATGATCAAAGATCAACCTTGCCTACATTCAAGCTCAGAGACGACGTAGTTTGACAAGATGACCTTGTTTTTGACTTTTGATATGTTTTGATGTTTTTTGGATTTTGTGTTTTTCTGATGTTTTTGGATTTTCTGATTTGAAGACATTAAGATCATACACAAATCCAATCCAATGAGAATGTGCCCCCAATGTGATGCAATAGACTAATTCGATAAAGGCAAGACAAACTGACCTTGAGGATGGGCCGAGTAGTACTATGAGGGATTGCAATACGAAAACAGGACCAAGCTATGGTGTGGATGCGAGTGGATGAGTGATGGATGGGGACATGGATGCGATGGATGATGGAAGCGAAATGGATGGATGATGCAGATCAAGCCATAAAGATCCTGGTGGATGGATAGTGCTTATTTATGCAAGGCGCTCGTTTGCCAGGTTTTCACCAAGGTACTTGCCCAAAGTGCCACCAAAGTGGTTTTCACTAGAGGATGATTTTTTTGATCCTTTTTCTAATTTTTTTGGATTTTTTATTTTTTTGTTGTTGTCACCAAGACACCTGTTTACCAGGTTTTCACCTAAGTAACCATTTTTTTAGGACTTTTTCTTTTTTTTTTTGGATTTTTGGTTTTATACCCTAAAAGAATTAGGTATAAAACTTTTTGAGATGGGAGCTATTCATGGGCTCTTGCATAGGTTCCCCTTCGGGTGTTGATAGCTAATATGCCCCTAATTTATAACTTGTTGTGATGACAAATGGTCCTAACCAATTAGGTTCAAACCTGCCTTTGCTGCTGGGGTTCGGGACATTCTTCTTATTTTCTTTTAAGACAAGTTCTCCGACTTGGAAAGTTTTGCTTCTGATTTTCTTGTTATAGCTCTGTTTGAGTCTATTTTGATAGACTTGTAGATGATTCAAAGCATCTATGCGTCTCTCATCTAGGAACTCCATCTCATTTAGTCTTGATACCCAATATTCATCATCCGTGATGAGGTTTTGCAATGATATTCTGAGGGATGGGAGCTCGATCTCAATGGGGAGTACGACTTTTGATCCATAGACCGAGGAGAATGGGGTGGCACCAGTGGGTGTGCGGATGCTGGTTTGATAAGCCCAAAGTGCAGGATTAAGCTGCAGATGCCAGTCACGACCTGCGTCATTGATTGTTTTCTTAAAGATTTTGAGGATGGTTTTGTTCGTGGCTTCTGCTTGGCCATTTCCTTGGGGATAGTACGGGGTGGAGAAGCGATGCTGGATTTTGAATTTCTTGCACAAGTTGTGAACCTCCTGGTTCTTGAATGGTGTCCCATTATCTGAGATAATGGATTGTGGGACACCATAACGATAGATGAGATAGTTCAGGATAAATTTTGAGATCTGCTTCCCAGTGATATACGTCATGGGTATGGCTTCCACCCACTTAGTGAAGTTCTCAGTTGTAGTTATGATGAACTTGTGACCATTGGATGAGGTGGGTGTGATTTTGCCAATGAGATCGAGTCCCCATTGTGAAAAGGGCCATGGTGTAATAATGGGATGAAGCTCTTGAGCTGGAGCATGGATGAGATCCCCATGCTGCTGACATTGTAAACACCTTTTAGCATGATCATGTGCTTCTCTTTCCATTGTGGGCTAGTAATACCCCATCCTCAACAGTTTCTTGGGGATGGTCATTCCACTCGAGTGTGAGCCACAGATACTGTTATGAACCTCGGTTAGAGCAGTTAATGCCTCCTCAGTATTTAACAGCGTAGCAAGGTACCTTCTATGCTTCTACGGTATAAGGTATCACCTAGGATCACAAATCTGGATGCCTTTTTAACAAAGGTTCATTTTAGGCTCGATGGTAGGTCAGCGGGTGTGACTCCTATGTGAAGATATGTGTAGATGTCATGGTACCAAGGATCACCTGGACCAATGATTTCACACACGAATTCTAATTTTGGTACCTCGAATGTGGGGACGAGAAGCTACTCAATCAGAAATTCATATTTCAGCACGTTATGAGGGATGTCTAATAGGGACCCAATTGTAGCCATGGCATCTGTTGCTCTATTGTTGGTTCTTGGAATATGCTCAAATGTTATGTCAATGAAGGATTCCTTTAGAGTCTCCACCAATTTCTTGTATGGAGTGAGCTTATCATCCTTAGTCTGATATTCATTATTGACCTGATTTATGATCAACTGAGAGTCTCCATACACCTTGAGAGCTATGATGTTCCATTGCACTGCTATCCCGAGGCCTATAGTCAAAGCCTCATATTCCACTATGTTGTTAGTGCAAGGAAATGCCAATTTGTATGACTTCGGTATGCAATCCCCTTGGGGGGTGATGAAGAAGACACCAACTCCTGATCCATGTTGTGTGTATGAACCATCGAAGTATAGTTTCCAATGGTCAGTTACATTGAGGTTAAAGATGGATTCATCTGGGAATTCTGAGACAAGAGGGTTCTCAGAATAAATGGGTGCTTCTGCTAGTTGATCTGCAATAACTTGTCCTTTAATGGCTTTTCGCTCTACATACTCGATGTCATACTCTGATAATATCATTACCCATTTTTCCATTCTTCCTGTGAGCATTGCCTTTGATAGTAGATACTTGAGGGGATCAATTTTCGCAATGAGCTTTATCTTATGTGCCAACATGTAATGTCTGAATTTTTGGGATGCAAACACTACTGCCAGGAAAGCTTTCTCGATGAATGAGTAATTTAGCTCATGACCGACCATTGTCCTAGTGATGTAGTAGATGGCCCTCTCCATTCCATTTTCATCATGCTAAGCTAGGAGAGCTCCAAGGGCTGTTGTTGTTGCTGACACATATAAGATCAATGGCTTTCTTTGGATGGGTGGCATTAAAACTAGTGGTGTCAGTAGATATTCCTTGATTTTGTTAAATGCCTCTTCACATTTTGTATCCCATTTGTACGCTACCCCGTTGTGGAGTAGGTGAGAGTATGGGTTCTGCTTGTCTGCCAGTTGTGCTATGAATCATCGGATGGATTGAAGTCTGCCCTAGAGACCTCTCAATTTTTTTAATGTCTTTGGTGCTTCCATCTCAAGGATTGCCTTCACTTTTGATGGATCTACCTTGATACCCCTCATGGAGACTATGTATCCTAGAAATTTACCTAATTATACACTGAAGACGCACTTCTTGGGATTTAATCTGACTTTGTATTCCTCCAATCTATCAAAGATAGCGCTTAGGGTTGCTATATGATCTTGTCTTTTTCTTGACTTAGCTAGAATGTCGTCGACATAGTCTTCGATTATTTTATGAATCATGTCATGGAATATCAATGTCATGGCCCTTTGATAGGTTGCTCCTGCATTCTTTAGGCCGAATGGCATCATGTTCCAGTAGTAGGTCCCCCATGGAGAAGTGAAAGTTGTCTTGTGTTGATCTTCCTTTGCTATCATGATCTGGTTGTATCTTGAAAATCCGTCCATTAGTGATAGCATCTCATGTCCTGTTGTCATGTCTACTATCATGTCAATGTTAGGAAGTGGGAAAACATCCTTGGGACAAGCTTTGTTCAAATCTCTGAAGTTTGTACAGATTTTGATGGCTCCGTCGGGTTTTGAAATAGGTACCAAATTTGACACCCATTCTGCATAATCAATTGGTCAGATAAATCCTGCATCTAACAACTTTTTGAGCTCCATTTTGACTAACAGAGAGATTTGGGGATGCATTTTCTAAAGCTTTTGTTTGACCGGCTTTGCTTCTGGGTACACTGCTAAATGATGAACCACAATCTCTGGATCAAGTCCTAGCATGTCAACATAACTCCATGTGAAGTTTATTTGTCTTTCCATTAGGAATGCTACTAGGATTTCTTGCTCTTCTGATAATAGTGATTCCGCATAAAATGTGATATGCGAGGTCTCCTCTATTCCTAGGTTGATAGGATTGCACTTTTCGGCCAAGACTGTTGACTTCTCTTGATGAATAGCTCTTAAGGTAAGATTGAATCCTTCATCCTCAGGTGCCTCAGGGAGGTTTTCACCATTGGATACGTCCTTTTTTTTAACTATTTTCTTGTCAAAGAGTGCCACAGTGTGGTTCTCACTCAAGGACTTGGATATGATTCTTAGTTTCTCACTTTTGCGACTGAAGGATTCAATCGTTCCCCCGTAATAGGCATGTGTGTCCAACTCCATTATAAACCCTGCCTTGTGATCTCCATCTAGAATGTTATCCCTTAATCCCATGAATTATGAGAGCACCTCATTATTTTTTAATGTATCGAGAACTGGTGGTCCTTGTTGGTCATAGTTGATCAGTTGGGGATACACTAAACGGATCTCATGATTTTGATGATCGGATTCGAAAGATAAGGTACTAATCATGCAAAGGGTGGTATCCTCGAATAACCTAGGTAGATTGGATATGGGGTCCTCGTCATCACTACTAATATAGGGCTCATTTATAAAATTATGTGTCTCTACCTGTGACTATTGGTGAGTGTACTTGTACTAGTACTAGCTGGGGAGAAACATTAACTGTTCTAGCCAGAGGACTTCGGCCACGTATGGTTATTCTCGAAGGGGTACATCCAAGACCAAGATTTGTTATGGGTCGCATCTCTAGTATGATAGGTATTATGAGCCCATTGTCATTTTGTCCCAGTCTTTGATTTCTGTCATAGCCCATTGCAAGCATCATTTGTAGGCCCTTGCTTGTTTCGTCCATTGGTAAATTAGTTGCCGGTCTTTCATCTTGATACAGCATGTGAGATAGATCTGCTTCAATAACCTCACGGCCCAGGTCTCCCCATCTTGTGAATTCAGGATAGTTTTGAGGATAGTTTTGTGATGTGGAAGCTTGATTTTCTTGTGGACGTCCCCATGATCTAGGAGATTGTGGTAACTCTCCTATCACAAAAGCATTGTTAGGGAGTTTGTAGCTTCCACAACCGTCCTCCTAGATGATGAGCTTGATATCAGAGATGGTGGGGATGGTGGGGATGGCGGGTGTCTCTATCGTAGAAGTGGACGTGAGAGTGGCAAGGTCAATGTATGGTGTGGATGGGCCCTCATCGTTCTTTGGGACTTGGTGGATTTTGTAATACTTGGCTTCAAGATTTTTGCAATATGAAAACGGTTCGGGATCTCCATGAACGGTGACCTCTTGTCCATTATGTGTAAATTTCACACATTGGTGGAAGGTTGATGCTACAGCTTTCATCGCATGGATCCATGGGTGTCCCAGGAGGATATTATATGGCAAGTCAAGGTCCAAGACCTGACAAGTGGTTTCCATGAGCGTTGGCCCTACTTGAATAAGGAGTTTAATCGTGCCCTAAGACACTCTTTCTTTGTCATCATATGCTCTTATCGTGATGCCCTTTCCTTTGTCGATGGAATATTCTAATATTTTCCACTACTTGATGAGGCTAAGAGAACAAATGTTCAAAATCGCACCTCCATCCACCAAGACCCTTTTGATTTTTCTCTTGTTGACAATGGCTTCCAAGTGAAGTGCATAGTTGTGAGATGGTTGGGTGGGGAAATCTTAGTCAGAGAATGTAAGGTGATTAGGGGTTATGATATTTCTGACCATAGCTTGGAATTGCTCCACATTGAAATCTGTGAGGACAGTGGATGAGGCTAATGCATCCTCGAGAATATTGTTATGCACTGATGAGATTTTTAACAACTCCATGATGGAGATGTGTGTTGGTGTTCTCTTGAGTTGATCTAGGACATTGTAACCATTAGGCATGGATCTAGATGAAGGGACTATTTGGTTGGGATGATCCTGCAATGGTGACTTTGCTACCTCTTGTGGTGACTCCACAATCTTCAGCATAGGTACCCTTGATAGTGGTGGCCATGCATTCTTCATTTAGGGAGGCCACGACTATTTCGTACGCATGATTTACACTGCCCTTTCCTTTCTCATTTTTACTCCCTTTGTTACCATGATTCGGCATTGGATTCGTGTAGATTTTAAGATCCTGATTTCTGGTAGGTTGTTCCACGTTTATGATTTTCTTATCGATGAGATCTTGGATGATGTTTTTGAGTCTCATGCAATTGTTTATGGTATGACCTTTGATTTTATGAAATTTTCGAAGTTGATTTTCATTATACCAAGGGGGTTTGACATCGGGTTTTTGGTAATTCTCGAATGTAGGAGGCTTGATGAGTTTTTCGTCGATCAACTTTTTCATTATATCCTCCAATGGTTCCCCCAAAATAGCATATTTTCATTTGGGATAGATTTTGTGTTGGGGTGGTCCTCTTTGGTCATTGAGATTATTGATGGTTGGATTGTTGTTGGGTTGGTATGTTGTGTGATGAGTGTTTTGGCGTTGATTTTGGATTTGCAATGTGGGTGTATTTTGGCGTGGACCACTAATGACCACCTTGGCATCTACGACACCATCATTAGTAACGTTCTTGTTCCTTGCCCATTTGCAAGGTTTATCGTTGTAATTGGATGGTGGGTGGTTGTTTTTTTGTTCATGATATGATGTTGATTATGCGAGTTGAGTCACAAGGGCTCTTTTGATGCTAAGCGCCTTGGAGATCAATTGTTCATATGTAGTGATACCCTGAACCTTGAGGTGAAATGCCAAGCGGCTTTCAAGGTTGGCTATGATGGTGAAAACTTGTTGTTCTTCTGGCATGGTCCACTTGCTTCGATTGGCCTTGGATCGCCATCGTTAAAGGAATGAAGCAAAAGATTCATTCTTTCCTTATTTTAGAGCGTATAGTTCTTCGAGACTAACATCCATTGCAATGTTACATGCGTAGTTCTTAATGAATGCATCCCTAATTTCTTGGAATGTTCTAATGCCTGAAGGTAAGTGAGAGAACCATTCTATAGCGGGGCCTTCCAAGCTTCTGGGAAATAGCCACATCAGATAAGTATCGTCATATGCGACCTCCATGCAATGAACCTGGAATTCCTTGATGTGATCTTCAGGGTTTCCCATCCCTCGATATTTTTTGAATTTGGGGATTTTAAATCCCTTGGGGAATGGTTTCATGTCTAGGCTCCTATCAAATGGATAGGGACACAAGTTTCTTGGCATTTTGGTTGTTCGCCCTGATTAAAGGTCAAGCACTTGTTGCAAGAGCAACTTGAGTTGTGTCGTCACATCATTTTGCGGATCAGGGGGTGGGATGAAAATGTTTTGGGGTGTTTCAATCATGGTTTGGATGGATGAGTTGGTCAGTGCATTGTTTGATGGTATATGTATGTTCTGGCAAGCGAGGTAGGCTTCTACCTGCTTTTGTATGAACAATTCTTGTTGTTGATCTTGTTGTTGCGCTAAGATTTGTGCTTGTTGTTGCACTTGTTGTTGTTCCAACAACGCTTATTGTTGGGCTTGTTGTTGGGCTACCAATTATGCTGCTTCTTGCTACTCTTGGTATTGCTTTAGTGCTTGTTGATATGCTTGCACTTGGGCTACTTGTGCAAGAAGTTGTGGTTGTGCTAGTGCTTGTTGTGCTTGATATTGAGCTTGCGCTTTTGTTGTTGTAATAAAACTTGTGCCTAAGCGACCCTTTGTGCTTGCAATGCTTGTGCAGCTTGGGCGGCTTCTTGTTGTTGTTGCAATAAAGCTTGAGCTTTTTGTGCTTGTAATGCGCTTGTACAGCTTGGGCAGCTTGCACAGCTTGAGTGGCTTGTTGTACGGATTTTTGTTTTTGAACTTGTCGGTATCCTCTTTGAAAAGCAGCTTGCAATGTTGCGTCGTATTGGCTTGATGTGGTGAACATTGGTGGTGCTGGAGGTGGTGGTGGATTTGGAATTGTGGTAGGTGATGATGTTTTGGGTGTTGGATAGTGCTATTGATGTGATTGGTCCTTGAGAGGCCATGCTTTGTGATGTTAGGGGTGTGTTTGATGATGTTTCCATTGTTTGTGCATTTATCGTTTGTTGTTGTGATATCAACGATAAATTTTGAGTGTTTGGTGCAATGCTTTGATTGGTGGTTGGGATATAGGCTTGATTGATACTTGGTAGGGGAGGAAGCCCTAAACCAAGGAGTGGTGTGGATTATAATGGCAATGGCGGAGGAGGTGGAAAGGTGAGGGGTGTGAATTTTTGTGAAGATATCATGGTGTCGAATAGGCCCCCTAGTTTGAACATATCTCCCTCTTCTTGTGAGTTTGTGAGAAGGAGTGTTTGGGGAGTTGCGTGAAAAAATGATGATGATGGATCGTGATGGAATGTGAGAGGAAAATTTTTGTGTAATGGGTTTTGGGGTATATTTTGTTCCAATGTGGTGTTTGCGTCCAAGTTTTGATTATTAACAAGGGGGTGTGATTGAAGAGCATTGAGAAATGTGTTTCCCTTGTTGACATTGGGTTGGGTTGGAGCAAATGATGTTGTGATTTGCGGAATGTTTTATGTGATGTTTTGGGATGGAGGTGTAGATGAAATGGGGATGGTGGATGAGATAGGTGGAAAGAATGTCTCCACTATAGTACTTACATCAAAATCCGAAGGTAACTTGGCCCCTTGTTTTGCTAGTTCAAGCATGTATAACGAAGGGTTAAGTCTCATCATGATGTTGATGATTTTATGATTCTTCGTATTTTGAAGCATTTCAGTCATTTCTTCATGAAACATTCCAAAGGTAAGATCCTCTCCTTGATTTTCTTCTTGCGGATTTTGTGATGATGAGAGTTTCAATGGATTGCTTGATTCAACTGGATTCATTTTTGCATTTCTTTGGCTAAGATTGCTTGAAGCGGGTGTTTCTTTGTTGGCTTCCATAGTCTCCTTGTATTGAGATCTAGTTAGAACCATAAAACAAGGATCAATCTTCGAGGATATGGGAGATGAATCTCTTGATTCCTTGGATCAATCGTTATTTTATGTCCCAAAGTACAAAGTTTTTAGGATGCCTTGAGGATCAAAGGTGATGATATGATGATGATGTTAGGGATGGATGATACGGATGTTGTGGCTTTTGATAAATCTTGAATGAGACACTAGGCTTCTAGGACTTGCTGATTTTGATCTTTGATTTTGGATTTTGAGATTTGAGATTTTGTCCTTGATTTTGATTTTAATTTTGATTTGGATTTTTGAACAAAAAGACCCTAAGATTTTGGATGATGATCTAAGGGATAGCTTTGTTCAAAGGATGATAATTTGAATATGTGTGAGGAGAAGGATGCATCTACCCACACCTATTCAAACAAAATGATTGTTTCACTAAGCATATGAAGAAGGATTCATCTACATACACTAAGCTAGACAAGATGATTTTGATAACTTTGACTAAGTATATGCAAAAGGATGCATCTACACATACCTAGCCAAAGGTGTTTTTGCTAATGTTTTCAAGGATTTTGTCTTAATGATATTGATGATTTTTTCCACAAAGCCTAGTATCAACGATGATTTCAAGATTTTCCAAAAGGTGATGATGAGATAATGTTATTTTGATATTTTGGAAGGTGGATGAAAAAGATATTTTCATATGTTTTGATCCTAAGATGAACCTAAAAAGGTACACTTTGTTTGCCTAGACCTAGGTATTGAAAAGCATGCAAATGCTTCCTAATGACCTTTGTAACCAAGAAATGATTTCATTTGAACATTCATTTTCGGATTTCCAACCAATGATTTGTTTTTCTTTTGGGATGGTGGGTCTTCAACACATATGAAAGTTCATTTTTCTTAGCTTTGCTTAATGTCTTTATTTTACCAAAAACACTTTCTTCAATTAGGTTTTCAAACTAAGATGTCCAATGTCTTAATTTATTCGAACCCTTCAAGATATGTTATGTGGAAATTCAATGAACTTAAGGCAAGGTTTTTCCTATAGTGTACTTAAGGATACAAATTGAGATATAATCCAATGTTTAGAAACCTCTAAGGATGTGAATCCCAAGGGAAAGCAATAACATATGGATTGAGTCAATTGTATTTGTCTTCAAAAGGGTGTGAATTTTGGATGAGGTTCAAGTGTTTGTTTTCATGATGTTTTCAATCAAGCAATGCATTTTGTAACCCAAGAATAAGTACAATCATATGGATGTGTAAGACAATATTTGTTGGATTCCCACTTGGACAAGTCCAACTACACTTATCTCTAGTGAATGGTTAGATGCTTGACCCCACTGGCTCCCCTCCATGATACTCACTTATATGGGGCAGCCAAGCATCAACACCCATGAAACTCCCATGGCATGTTTTCCATTTCTACTAGAAGACTGTAAAAGTGTGGGGTGGCTTGAGAATGACCGTTCTTGCACCAACAAATAGATAAAAGGATTTTGGAAAATTCTAGCACATGGGTTTTAGTAATGACTTTCCGTTTGTAGGAGTTGGCCCAACATGGCAAGAGTCCCCTTTCGGATCCATCTTGTTGGAGTCAACCGCGTGATATTGGCATTTCTTCTAATATCCACATTTATATCCCAGTTGGAAATACTGTTGGCTTTAGAGTGTTACCGGTTGAGTTGTTCCCTTGGGTGAGTACTTTTTCCCCAAGGCAGGCCCTTTAGGATAAACAAAAGTGAATGAAGAACAATATTCCTAACTTGATCAATCCTTGTTGGCAACAAGGAGAGAGAATATATGCAACAAAGCCCCCACTCACACTCGCACAAGATTTTGTTCAATTTTAAGCCCAAATCGAAGTGTGGAGGTGATTGCTTTGTCTTAACCCAAAGTCATGAAAAAGGCCTTTTGATTCTCAAGATTGCTATAAAGCGCGAGAGAAGTGCATACATCCGTTTTCGATGGCTTTCGTCTAAATAAGCCCTCACAAAAACAAAGCTACACTTGTTCTTTTTAAATCCTCAAAGAAATATGTGAGTTCATTTTAAAGCACCAAATCACAAGTGAAAGACATTTGTTCAATTGTTTAACCCAAGAAACAAAATCTAGTAAGTTGTTGATCCTATTGTTTGTTTTAACCTTTGCAAGGAGAAATTGAAAGGTTCTTTTTAAGCCCAAATGAAAACTAGTGTTCTAAGAATGAAAAGATAACAAATTATTAAGGAAGTGTTAAACAAACACTTAAGTGTTTAGAAACACTTTGATTGGACAAAATATCATCACCATACTCCTCCTTCCTTTTTTTTTGATTTCCAACCTACAAAGAAGAAAAATAGTTAGATTCTGGAAAAACACAGAAGTTAAAAAACCAAAAAACAAAAGCTAAATAAATCATAAATCAAAAGCACATGCTAAAAATTGAATTCTCCCTTCTACTATCTCCCAACATTGCAACTTGTGAAGGCATCGCAGTTTGTTCTCCCAGTGTCACTCTCATAACGCTGCTTACCAGTCAGCGGTGCTCTATGTCGGGGCAGAGAGCTCGATTGCGTCACAATTTTACCCCAGCATCGCAATTTGTGTCAACGTCGAAGTTTAAGATTTTTTTAAAACTTTTGCAAATCGGCGAGTCCAGCGGTAGAGTTTAAAATTCAAAAATATTGGCAGGACGAGTCCAGCAACGCAGTTTTTGTTTCAAGCAGTGCCATATAGCGACGTTGACAAGCCCGCGGTGCCAAAACAGTGACACTGATGAGCTCATGGTGCCAAAAACAGTGACGCTGACGAGCCCGTATTGGAATTTCCTGTGTGTGAAGAAAACGCGGAAATTTCAAGAAAATGTTAGAAATAATGATATCAAGCCCTCCTTCTAGCGCCAAATGTGTGAACCCTTCTCCTAGTACCTACAAAACAACATGAGTAAACGAGTTAAATAAGGATTTGCAAGCTAAAACAAGGATTCCCCATGAAATCCATTTACAAATTCAAAATAGGAAAGAAAACAATGAAAAACACAATGTAAATGACAAAACTAGATTGAATCCTAATTTAAATGTGCAAACTCATGATCCCATGGGGGAATTAGTGCCAATTTGATGTGAAAATTGGCCCTTTCCTAATTCCTATGATGCAAGCTTCGAATGTTGAAGATGATATTGATCCACTTTGATGCAAGATGAGAACTCCAAGCCAAAAATCTGCAAAACTTAGCTATGACTCAATGATAATGGATAAAATTCAAGAGATATTTGAGCATGGTAACTTTACTTGGATTGTGGATGATAAAATGAGGATATGGGCTCTTTATTTATAGGATTTCAAGATGGATGAATGTCCAAATTTGAGCAATGTGGGACTAACATTCATCCAATGATATGGTGCCACTTGTCAAGCTATGAATGGATGGAGGATGTGCAAGATTTGGGGTTTGTGCCAATAAATGCCAATATTTAAAATTCAAATTTGTTGAAATGACATGCAAGAGGGAAGGGAAAATGCAATAAATGCCACTTGGCTCAAGGCAAAGGACATGTAAGATGAATTTATTGCCTTGTTGGATGTACATGTTGACTTGGAATTTTTGAATTCAAATTGAGGGAATATTCCAAAAGATGCCTTGTGAGAAAAATAGAGATTTAATAAATGAATTAAATCTATTTTCATGTGCAACTTGCATTATCTAGAGGATGTGACATGAGATGAGATTAAATTAATCAAGGGTTAATTAATTTAACAGGAGATTAGATGATGTGACTTATTTGACTTAGATTTGTGGATTTATTTAAATCAAATAAGAGAGAATATGATAAGAGGCTAATTAAATAAGGATTTTGATTTATTTAATTAAAAAGGGATGGTGTTAGATTAAATCAAATAAGGTTTTAATTTATTTTATTTAATGGATAGACTTTAGAGATTTAATCAAATAAATTTATTATTTAATTAAACATGGATAATTAGATCAGATGGATTGATTTAATTAACAAGAGAAAGTGACTTAATTAGACAAAATGATTTATTTAATTAAGGGATGAATATTGATGCATTTAATTAGATAGGGGAATTTGATTAAATGGTTAGACCGAGGGATGATTCAGGGAAACGATGTTAGTAAGTCAGGATCAAATGCACGATGTCAATCAGTATATTTTACGTGTCTACAGTAACTATTGATGTACCAGTAGGTAACCAGGACCTAAAAATATACAAGAACCCAATTCCAAATCACAACAAAGGGAACAACAATGGAAAAGGAAAAATTTACACTATTGTAGGGCATGTATATTCCAACATGGTCACCTCTTGTGATAATGGTGCGGCAGTCGTTATTGTAAAAGGGCCTAGTGCAAAGTGTGGAGTCACCACACAACGTGGCAAGGTTACAATCCAAGGAGCTTCATATCAATCTAGGGCCCAACCTACACTACTGGTGTCCAACCCTATCAACTACAGTACCCTAGATCAACTAAAGAAAACCCCTACTCAGATCTCTATCCCAGAATTATTGAAGTTATCCCCTACACATAGGGATATACTAGAAAAATCTTTATCATCCTCCTTCGTACCTAAGAATATAGATACTAAGCAATTTCAAGCTATGACAGGGCATATCACCACCCCCCATCTTCTCACCTTCTCCGAACAAGACCTACCAACGCAGTCGTTACACAATCACGCTTTGCATCTGGAGGTCATTGTTCATAAGAATAAAGTTAAAAGAGTCATAATAGATGGAGGTGTTGTTCTAAACATTTACACATTTTAGTTAGTCAAAAACTTGGGTTTCTCAAAGTATGTTATTGAAAAGATAAAGGGCATAACTATAAGGGCCTATGATGATCAAGAGTGAGTGTCTCAAGGCATCATCAAGCTACCTATCCAAGTGGGAATCGTCATTACTAAAACCACATGCCAAGTGTTAGATCTTAACCTTCCCTACACATTCTACTCGGTCGACCATGGATTCATCCCATGCACATTGTAGCTTTCATGTACCACTAATGTGTCAAGGTTCCCTTTGAGGATAAAGAAGTGACCATCCATGGTGATCCTGATCCCTTTTAATATTTCAAGAACCTTGAGGCTCAATTCTACAAGATCACCTAAATACCTTTAAAGAATTATGAAGGGCCTACAAAATCCTCCTCATGTGTTGATCCATCCTCCCTTGCATCTACCTCAAAATCCAAAATTCCTATTGTGCAGAATATACCCAACATCAAGGCAATAATCAAGGATAATGGTTGTGGGGATTATAATCTAAAGAAGGATACTTTTGCACTGGGAGAGTTACCTCTTTCTCTAAAATCTCATGGAAAACCCCAACCTATCAAAAAAGTAGTTGAAACAATGAAGGCAGCATCCACCACCTTCACCAAGTGGGGGGACTTGAACAAAGAAGATGTAAATGAAGATGTTTCCAAATTGCTCTATCAGGACAACCTACCCATGCCCGTTCTTCCAATGGAAGATGATAATAAAGGATTACAGTTGATGATGGGATGGGGGTATAACAAGAATAAAAAGCTAGGACTAAATAACAACATTTTCCTAGAACCCATCGTTCTTGAGAGACATCCAAAGAATCTTGGCTTAGGATGTACCACTAGCAAGGTGACCCTTATTGGCAAGGGTACTTCTAATAAATGGGTTGAGGCTTCCTCTTGGTTACCAACATCATGTGATACTACCCTAGATGAATTTCCCCTTAACGTCATTGACTTATTTGAGGATACCTCCATCTTTATGATAAACACAACATCCTTCATCCCAAATGGCCAAACCATTGAATTAAACCAAGTATATCCCTAAATGATCGACTAGGACCAATGAGGACCACTAATTTTAGATGTATTCACAAATAATGAAGTGATCTCAAAATTTATGGGACTCTGCAACAACTTGCCATGTGGGGATCATAAGGCATGATTTGACATAGAGCTAGACACACAGGTGTACTATGGGGAAACGATTGAATCCCTCAATCACAAAATTGATGACATGAGAATAACATGTAGGTATTTAAGTGAAAACCACATTATGGCACTTTCAAATCACAAATGGGTAAAAAGAAAGGACACATTCAAAGGTGAAAACCTCTTTGAGGCACCAAAAGATGAGGGATTCAATCTCCCCCTAAGTGAAATACATCAAAAAAAATTAGCAGTACTGGCAAAGAAAGCAACTCAAGTGAATGTGGGAACAAAGGAGGTTCCTAAGATAACCTTCTATGTTGAATTATTGTTAGATGAAGAACAGAAAAACTTGGTAGTATTCCTTAAAGAGCAAAGAGAAAACTTTACATGGTCCTACATAGATATTCCTAGACTTGATCCTGAAGTGGTTGTACATCACTTAGCCATCTATCTTGAAGCAAAAATAGTGAAATAGAAATTGAGAAAGATGCACCCTCAAATAGCATTGTTGGTTAAACTAGAACTACAGAAGCTCCTTGACGTCATATTTATCCGACCCATTCACTATCTTGAGTGGGTTTCCAACCTGGTACCAGTCTCCAAACTCACTTGGGGCATCAAAATATGCATAAACTTTAGGGACTTAAACAAATCATGTCTAAAAGATGATTTCCCTCTTCCCAACATTGACATCATTGTTGATCTAACCGTAGGACATGAAATGTTATCACTCATGGATGGATTTTTAGGCTATAACCAAATCATGATTGCTAAGGAGGACCAACATAAAACTACATTCACTTGCCTGTGGGGAACATACTGCTAGAATATGATGTCATTTGGTCTAAGGACTGCTGGAGTGACCTATTAGAGGGCGATGACCCTAATCTTTCATGATATGATCCATAAAACAGTTGACGACTATGTGGATGATATTTTGACCAAATCAAAGACAAGGAAAGAGCACATAGAGCTATTAGGACCAATCTTCGATAGGATTGAAGAGTATAAGGTACAACTGAATCTGAAAAGTGTGTCTTTGGGGCAACATCAAGCAAGCTTCTTGGTTACATAGTCTCACAAAGAGGGATAGAGATCTAGAAAAGGTGAAATAAATTCTATACATGGAGCCACCACAAATGTTAAAAAAGATGCGAGGGCTACAAGGAAGGTTACAATCCATTAGGAGATTCATCACACAGTTATCAGATAATATCCATCCCCTCTCTCACCTTATTCATAAAGGAATAACATATAAGTGGGATGATAAATGTTATGAAGCCTTTCAAAAAATGAAAGGACTATGTGTTCATGCCATTGATACCAAATAAATCACTGATCTTATACATCTCAACTACATCAACAGCACTGGGTGCTCTTCTAGCTCAACATGATGAAACTGGAAAATAAAGAGCCATCTATTATCAACAAGACCTTCATAGGATATGAAATGAATTACCCATCCATTGAGAATGCAATCCTAGCAGTGGTCTTTTCTTCACAAAAATTTAAACATTACATGCTTGCACATAAAATTAAGCTTATTTTTAAGATCGGCCCATTAAAATATATGTTGTCTAAAGCAGCTTTCACTGGGTGAATGGCCAAGTGGGTAGAGTTTGACATAGAATATGTGGAGTGGAAGGTTATAAAGGGATAAGTCATTTCAGATCAACTAGAAAAAGAAATAATTTATGTGGAGAATCTTTTAGTATCTGAGTTTCTTGATGAATCAATCTTTCTCCTCAATGCAACGAATCAATGGAAAATGTACTTTGATGGATCATATACCCAACATGGATCAAGGGTGGGAATTCTCTTTATCACCCCTCAAGGTGATTGTATTCCAAGGTCATATCGACTATCCTTTCCATGTACCAACAATATTATTGAGTATGAAGCTCTAATAAATAGTTAAGAATAGTAGTCCAATGGTAGATACAAGAGTTAAAAGTATATGGGGACTCATAGTTGATTGTTAACCAATTCAATGATGATTACCAAACCAAGGATGTTAAACTCACTCCTTATAAGGAGATGGTATAAATTCTTAAGGACTTCTTCATTGATATAACCTTTTAGCAAATACCTCATGTAAACAATCAAGCAACAGATAGCATGGCGACAATTGGGTCTTTGTTAGACATTCCACACAATGTCCTTCAATATGAATTCCTGGTAGAATAGATTCTTGTACGGGCTTTCAAAATACCTAAATCTAAATTTGTGTGTGTAATTGTTGGTCTTGGTTCCCCATGGTATCATGATATATTCACCTTAGTAGAGGTACCCTCCCATATGATATCACCTCTAACCTTAAGAAAACCTTCATTAAAAAGTCATCTTGATTTGTCACCTTAGCTGATACCCTATACCGTAGAAGCATCAAGGGGACATTACTACGGTCTCAACCAAGAGGAATCTTTGACCGCCTTAACAATTCAATACATGAAGTAATTTGTGGTTCCCATTCTAGTGGTATGACCTTATCCAAGAAACTGTTGAGGACAGGGTATTACTGGCCAACCATAGAAAGAGAGGCTCATCAATTTATAAATAAATGCATGCAATGCCAATAGCATAGGGATTTGATCCATTATCCAACTCAAGAGCTCTAGTCAATTGACACACTTTGGCCTTTCTCGTAGTGGGGACTCAACCTCATAGGAAAAATTACCCCCACCTCATCTAACGAACATAAATTTATCATCACAACCATGGAGTAATTTATAAAGTGGGTGGAAGCTATTCCCATGACTTATATAATGGGGAAGAAAATCTCCAAGTTCATCTTGAATTACCTTATTTTTTGCTATGGTGTTTCGCAAGCCCTTATCTTAGATAACGGAAAACCCTTCAAGAATCAGGATGTAAGAGAGCTATGCAAAAAATTCAACATCCAACATCAGTTCTCTACCCCCTATTACCCCCAGGGAAATGGTCAAGCTGAGGTGTCAAACAAGACCATTCTTAAAATCCTAAAGAAGATGGTCAATGAAGCTAGTTGCGACTAGCATCTACAATTAAACCCTATCCTATGGGCTTATAGAACCAGTATTTATATACCTACAGGTCCAACCCCTTTCTCCTTAGTCTACAAATCTGAAGCCATCCTACCTATTGAGGTTGAGTGTTCCTCGCTATGAGTGTCACTATAGAATCTGATCAATAATGAAGAATATAGGGTGTCTCAGTTGAATGAGTTAGAATTCCTAGATGAGTGTCACCTTCATGCCTTAAATCATTTACAATCTTACTATAACCAACTGAAATGAAGCTACAATAAGAATATCAAGAGTTAGTCTTTCTAGGTAGGAGATCTTGTCCTCAAGTAGAATCAAAAGAATGTTCTAGATCAGGATAGTAAAGGAAAGTTTGAGCCCAATTGGTTGGGCCCATTTGTTGTCACGACAAGATATGGATTAGGAACTTATCAATTATCAATGCCTGAAGGGTAATCCTCGCAAGAACCAATCAATATTCTACATAAGCACCTCCATCTATCATTGGCTCTTTATATTATCATGCTTCACATTGCATCCATCCATCACATCACTAATCCTATTTATTCCATCACCCATTTTTGTCCATATCATAGCTTGATGTTGGATAAGTATTATATTCCCCCCTAGTATTACTTGGCACATTCCTAAGGTTGGTTTTTCCTGCCTATATTGAGGTAGTCTATCACATCACATTGGGGGAAATTTTTTATGCTTGCATTAGATTGGATTCTTGTATATCATAAGTTTATTTGAAATCTCTCAAAAAAATCCAAAAACATCTGAAAAGTTGTAAAGTAAAAATCCAAAACATCCAAAACACATCAAAAATCCCTACACATGTCAAAACATAAAAAAATAAAAAGCATTACCTTTTTGAAGTATGTTGTCTCTGAGCTTGAATGTAGGCAAGGCCATCATTGATGCACCCCCAAGACACCCTAGGTCAATTCTTTAGGAGTTCGTCATAATAAACTAATAATCTGTCAAGTGTTCATATCTCATCAATAACTAGTAAACATCAGTCGAACTACATGGCCTATTCATGTATAACGTATGCAAGGATAATATTTCATAAGCCCTTAAGGCCCTAAGTCAGTCCCTCTTAGGCATTGATCAAAAAAATCAGAAAACACAAAAACATTTGAAAACTAGAAAAACCCTAAACAACCTCAAATAATCAAAAACCTAAACATTCAAAAGACCAAAAATAGCCTCAAAACATCGCAAAAACACCAAAAACATTGAAATATTCCAAAAACTCCAAAAACACCCATCCCATTTCAATTGCACCCACATTAAACTTCTACCCATAATAAATCAATTGTCATCTTCAAAATTTGGTAAAACAAGTAGAGAACAAGTGTGGCAAGTCATAAAGTATGAACCTAAATGTCAAAATCTAAAGTCTAGATCATAGGTAAATAATTCGATAACATTTGTATCAATGGCCTATCAAACACTTAGGCTTAATCAAAACATCTGATAAACATGTCCTAGGATGTATCCTTCCTATAATGGGCATCATCATCAAACATCACCTTAGCTATGTTACTTTGGCAAGAGCTATAGATAACATTGACTATTTGTTTTTTATCTTTTCTTATGGTTTATCTTGTTGACCCATTTCGAGGACCTCTTGATGATGTCTAAACAATTTAGAGAGAAAGGAATGGGGCATCGATCATTATCTTATTTTTGTTGTGCTTGTGGGGTATTCTTGTAAAATAATCTTGGCGCATACTTGCTTAGTTGTGTGTAGGGAGGTTGTTTGGAGTAGATTGTTGACTATTGTGTATGCTTTGGTCCAAAATACTCTAAACTTCTAAACTACATTCCAATGAGATTTATATATTTCAAGGTGTGAATAAGAATCATCCTATCTATTTTTAGAGTCAAATTCCATTGCACTAGATACAAGGCCATCCCGGTTATCAATACCTTGATGCATTGTGTCCATGTGTTATATCAAAAATAAGGAATGATGAAGTATCCCAATCCCAAAAATGAGCATATCATCTATCTCATCACCATATCTACTAAAGTCTCGACAACTCATAGGCTTTTTGGACTTCTAAATCAATCTCAAAATTAATGGTCAAATCCATTCATTTTATTCTTCTATCTTCTTTCTGTGCTAACAAGGTATCTTGACAAACAACAAAAATCATAAATTTATCCATCTTGCATCCACAAACCATTAGCATACATACATCTTGCATAATCATATCATAAAGCATGACATCATCATATAGAAAATACACATAAGGAAATATATCCATCTCATAGCATGTCATAGAAAGATACTAAAAGAGAAAATAAAAACATCCATTGCATTGCATCCATAACATACATCATACATCGCATATCACATCAACATCACAACATAGAACATATCATATCATAAAGAAAGAAATGCATCCATAACATCAACCTTTGCATCTATACATGATCATAAAATTCATGAAATAAATACATCACATCACATACCATAGAGCATCACATTTTGATCAAATTGAGTCATCTCATATATATATATATATATATATATATATATATATATATATATATATATATATATATATATATATCTCAAAAATGAATGTCATGGTACAAATATTAGATTCAATGTGTAACTATCATCAATAGTAAATATACAAGAGGCTATCAAAAATGAGTCGATGAATATGTATACATATATAAATTAGGTTGTATATCAAACTATGTCTACAAAATAAGCATGATCTATCCCTTGCTCTATTGATCGTCATATTGAGACTGGTCCTAATGACCACCGAGTGGTTGTCTATGGCTACTATTTCCTGGCTATCTGACTAATGGCTGACCAACTGAACCCCTAGGAGTTTCCCCACTCCTCTGCAAGTAGTCTAGTTGCCTCTGCTCTTATGGGACATCCATGTGGTAGAGTGTCTAGTAGTATGTTGCCTCTGAAATAACATCTCTATACATGTGTGCAAATACTACCTGCCCTTGTTCTGCCATTGTGACAGCCTCTAACTTTTGTCATTTCCCAATCTCCTAGGCTAATTGTAAGTCCAACTGTTGTTACAACTATCACTCATAGACTTTGTCAGTTGTCACAATCTGTAACTACTATCATAACTAGTCTCTCTCAGTTGTAAGGGCTAGAATTTATATGTCTCAGGGATCCTACCCTGACTGCTCCTATTTTGGATGCTACTGATCCTACCACCCTAGTGATGGTGGTGGTGGTGATCCTAGAATCTATCCCACTATTTGCTCTTGATGATCATGATCTTGGGGAGGTTGTTGCTCAACCTGTTGTTGTCCCCTACCTACACCCCTACCTCCACCCCAACCTCTAGATCTACCCCATGGATATCCTCTCACTAGATCTGTCAAGCATGTGGGAGGCAGGCACCATGCATCATAAGTTGGGGTGGTCCCCGCATCAAGCTATCCTTGATCATATACCCAAGGATGAGCCACTAGCTGTCGAAAGTCCTCAATGGCTACCTAGGGCTGAATGTGTAGTCTCCACTAAACCTCTCTTTGAGCCTAAGCAAAAATAGCTATATAATCCTTAAGGGGAACATCCTATGTCTCCCTGAATTATCGAGCTATGTGGTCTAGAAAATACTGCTCTATCATCATGTGCTCCTAACCCTAGATGTATCAGGTCTTCCTAGCATAAAATAGATACTAGTGATCATCATACCATGGTGGTACTAAAAGCCATGGCCTCCATTTATACATGGTCATATCATATATGACCCTCCTCCAATATAGGATCCCTATAGGCCCCGTGTGTTGTAAGGTCATTGCTACTCGATATCTAAAAACAATGGGCTCATCTTGATCAATGTCTGCTAAGACAACAATGGGTCTCAACACTGCAATGTGCTCATATGTGTAAGGAAAGATAAGTGTGGAAACAGCTCTCCTAACATCAAAACCTCAGGGAAGAATGCATAGATACCTTTAAATTTTACAATTATAGTCCAAAAAAGATGCACTTGAAAGAGATAATAGAAACAGAGAATTAGACATACACATATGAACACCAGATTTACGTGGGAAAACCCTTACGGGAGAAAAACCCACCACACCAAGAGAAGTCACTTTGTATTATAGTAATGGAGATTACATACAGAGATCAGACTTATCTTTCTAATGTCAAATTACAGCAGTTTTCACAATGACCAACCTTGTATAGAAGATTCCAGTTACAATATAGTCAGAATAGAATTCACACTTATCACCTTTTGAACTATTCACCCAATCATAGAACCAATCCTTCAAACCATACTACTTCTACAACATCTGAGTATATCGATGACACCCCTATCTGTCGAACTTCCTCTTAGTAACAACCGCAATAGTCCAACTGCTAGCGGTTCCCATTCGACTTTTCTGATTGGTTGAATACAAGCCACGTAGGATAGTCTTCACTCGGTCAAAGGCGTTCACCCTATGATGGCATGTCGGTGAGACACTAACCGTGTCTCCCCAATGCCATGAATTCAGCATTCGATATCACCAAGAGTCCATACTATCGGCAAGATGTTACACCAAGTCCAAAGAGCTATCGCTAAGACTTCACCATGTCACCAAGACCTCATACCGATGATCATCACTTGTATGGCTATCACCAAGACCTATCGCTTTCGTTAAGAGATCATACTGAGCCTTTATGTTATACCGATATGCTCAACAGTCGGCAAGACTTATCGCTTTCACCAGGAGATCATACCGAGGTTCAAAAGTTACTCTGAAGTGCTCATCTATTGCCAAGACTTATCACTATCACTGAGACATTACTCTGAAGTCTTAAGTCATACTGAACACCAAACAACAGTCAAAAAGACTTCTCTCCATTGCTAAGAGTTCTTAGTAAACCCTTAGTGTTACCCCAATGACTCCAAATGAATACCTATTAGTGAGACATCTCCATATCGACAAGACTTCATACCGAAGCATATGAGTTACTCTGATGTCCACATGTGTAACACCCTGTCGGCGAGACATACAATCTCGATAAGACTTCATACCGAGATAAGCCTTTCGGCCAAGAGTCTCGCTAACACCACTTGTCACCCAGAGTCTCCCCGATATATGATAAGAGTGGCCTGTCGGCCAGAGATCTCCACTCGGCAAAAGGTTACAGCAATTGCCACAAGTCACAGTGACAGGTCCACTCGGCAAGATTGAAATAAGGTCTCAGCGACCAAAACTGTTCAACAAGGTTTCAACTACTAGTCGGCCAGACACTAAGCATGTCACATTGACGTGGCTCTCTTAGAGGTTTCAGCCAGTGGGATTGAGTCATACATTTCCAACAATATGCCCAAATGTGAAGTAATTTGAATCCAGCTATGATGCTCCTCCCTCAGCATTGCACCATCTGATGCATATCATGGTACAAGTCGTAAGCATAACATCACCCCATGCATATAGAGTCATCTTGTAAAGCATGTTTTGTCAAGATAGTACCCAACCTAGACTGAAACCTCTACCTTGTTGGTCAGGGGAAATCAAACTATAAACCAAGACAGCTAGAAACAATCTGAAAATTGGCACCCATCCTCGATACAACTCCAAGTCAATGTGGGAGCTCACAAAAATGATATCATTTGTCTGCAAGAGCTGGTAGCATGCATCCAACCCAGAATCTATGTCAAATGACTCGCTCCCCATGGATGGGAAGCCGCAAAATCCACTATACATCCTCCAAAGTGATGGTCACCTCGCCAGTAGGGAGGTGGAATGATGATGTCTCACTATGTCAGTGCTCCACCAATGTCATCATAGCCAAGTAGGTCTAAACCTTAGGCTATATGCAATCAATCCAAACTCAAGGACTCCCAGGAACTCCTATTGCTCCACATTGAAATGTTGTACCTCTGAAAGAAGTTCAAGTTGATGCTCCCAGGACATAAGAGGTTGAATATCCTTCTACACGCATGAAGCAAACAATGTCAAGTTGGCTAAAACTAATTAAAATCTAAGTGTCCAAGTCCTAAATTTGCAAAAGCGTCGCTATTTTTCAATATTTTCATTGTATCCTTTTTCAATAACGTTGCTCTTTATCACACGTCACTATAATTTCAAAAGTGAATCAAAATTTCAATGTGTCACTCTAGCCAAATCCATCGTACATCACTCTAGAGAAAGTGTGTCACCATTTTTAAATGGTGTCATTGGACCTAAATCCCTCAATGTGTCAATATAAACTAAATGTGTTTCTATAAACTAAATGCATCGCTATACCTAAATCACCTAGTGTGTTGCTAAAAGGAAATTTTGTCACTATAGAATCAATAGTGACGTCAACCATTTCAAATGTGTCGCGATATAGTGATGCCCTAAATCAACCTATTTCAAACCCTAATAAATGTAGAAAAAATGTGGAAACTGAAAAAAATTTGAAGCACATACCCAGGGTCCTACGTCTATTGGGTGTTGGTACTCTCAAACTCTGTCTGAAAGGTGTGTAGGAAGCTCGCATCATGCCATATTGCCAAGGTTTCAAAGAAAAAGAGTAGCAATTCACTAGAGGATAAGGGTATTTAGTTTGGAAAAGTTGAATAAGGAGTTACATAGTGTCTTCCATAATTAAGTTTGTATTCAAGCGTAATTGGTGCCCCTATGAAGTACTTGGGAGTTGCATATGTCAACTTGCATTATGGAATCAATGATATTTGGTGGAGTTACTATCTACTCTAGGATGCTTGACTAATGCATGTGGATAATTAGATATTTTTTATGAAGAGTTTTGTACCTAATTGGGGGCCATGATATTTGCTTCTTATTTTGGGAATCTATTTATGGTTTCAAGTTTATGATTTCCTATATATTTGAGGCATGGGATAGAGGTATTACATTTGGTATTTGTAGGTTGAAAGAAGGATACTCCACCAAAATTTTATTAGGTTGAAGGGAGAAGTCCAATCTATTGATGTACTCACACATTTGAGATTATTACATTCTTATGCTCTCTTTAGTGGTGGATTTTTTCTCAAAAGAGTTTCTACATGCATATTTAGTGTCATTTTTATGTTGTATTAATTTATTATTACCCTTATTATTTCTATTTGATGTTTTATTATTACCTTTCAATTATATTTTATAACTATGGTTAATGTGTTTATTCTGTTGTTGACCTAGCTTCTCCATATTTGGCATCTGAGTTTTGTAGGCTTAATTGAAAGAGATAAACATATTTCTTTGAATGTTATAAGTTTGTATGGTTACAAGGCAGAATTTGGTGAATTAGATTCATGTGATTGAGATCATGGCTAGTACATCATTAATAGAGATTAAGAAGTTGAATAAGTCTAGTTTTAAAGTTTAGAAGTTAAAAATAGAGGATTTCTTATATGAGAGAGATCATTCGAGAGTTATGACATTCAAAAGAAGCTCATAGATGTATCAAAATCTAATATTGGAGAAATATTGACAATAAATCTTGTGGTACCATTACATTATGTCTCTTTGATTCTCTTTTATAATATTTTTAAGAAAAGTGTTGCATTTAATTTGTGGAAAAAAACATGGAAAATCTACCAAAATAAGAGTCTTGTTGATAATTTGTATTTGAAAAGAAAGATTTATTCATAAAAATGAAGGAATGAAACTCAATGCTAAAGATTTGAATTCTTTTAATTTTATTTTGAGCAAGCTAACTTCTATTAATGTTAAGTTAGATGGAGAAAATAATGCATTATTTTATTTATTTTTTTCCAAATAATAGGAAATTTTAATCGTTACAATTAATATTGGTGCTTTAGAGCCTAAGTTGGATATTTTTATTTATACCAAAATAAGAGTCTTGTTGATAAGTTGTATTTGAAATTTCAAAAGATTTATTCATAAAATATGAAGGAAACTATAATGCCCCTCTATTTACCTTGTCTAGACAGCTTCTTGGATTTCATCTAGACTTTATGCGGTTGTTTATCTTGACTTTATATTACTGTTTGATAAACTTTATGACACTGTTGAATGTTACTCAAACATGGTGATATTTTGATGAGTTGATGTTGTGACTGATTATTTGTTTATAACATGCTTTCATATTAGCATAGTTGTTATTTGAGTTAATATTGATGTATGTTCATTTATTAATTATTGATGTTTTAATTTCATCAGTCTTGATGTGACTGTATTGGTGAAGAGAACAGTATTGCATCACTCATTTGCAAGTGCCCTGTGATTTCCGTGATTCTCTCTTCACGGTGTGTATGAATTATCATCTGTATACATGTACGACTTTTTCTTTTGTTGTAGGTTTGTAGGTACAAGACGACTTCACTTGGTTTCACAGGTTTGAGCAAGTCCACTACTCAACAGTAATGATTGGGAGATAGTAATAGACTACCTAGTCAAACCTTTACCCTAGCACAGTGTGTCGTAAGTTTGTATGTTGGTCATGTTCCTTATCCATGTTGGTTTTGGTATTTTATTTATCATGCAAATTTAAATTCTAAGGATTAAATTATATGTTGTGATTAGTATTTAATTAATATGGAGATTTTATTGTAAATTAATTAATTTAATTTAAGTTATATTATTAAGTAATTTTAATTATTAAATTAATTGGGAATTAAAATAAATAAGTTATTTAATTGTAAATTAGATTAAATAAATTGTTTTAATTTTAAATGCATATTTGGGAAAAGGTCTTAAAAATATCTTGGTTTGTTAAATAAGAGATATTTGTTGTGTGAACTGAAAGTTAGAAGGATTTGTTTTCTTATTGTCTTCAAATTGTTTTACTAAGAGATTGATTGAAAGGTGTGAAAAAAGAGGAAGTTGTTTACATGGAAAAAAGAAGAACAGAGGTTTTTGGGAAATTAAAACATTTGTTCTGTAGTTTGAAGAAATTGTAGATCTTAGAAGCTTTCTGATAATTCTAGGAATCTAGTTTGTGGAAATTCTTGGCTATGGTTTATTTTTTTTCTCTGGGAAGTGGCAATTTTTCTAGAGGAAGTTTTGGCAACATTGGCAAATTGAAGTTACAGAGAAGCTCGGCATCAATCCTCGAGGCAACAATTCTTCTAAAATAGGTTCCTTAATTATTTTTGTGAATTTTGTTTGAAAGAGTTATTTAATTATTGTAATGCAAATTGGAAAAGATTAGAAGAGGTTTTCATTACTGTAGAAGCTTTTTTTTTTAAAAGATTGCCGTGAAATTTGAACCTCTATAGAAAACAATTTTGATCCTCTGTTAAAATGAGTATTTGAAATAGATTTATACAAAAAAGAAATTATAGTGGGATTATTGAACCTCTATTGAATTTAAATCAAACTTAGAAACCTCTTCCATGAAAAAGAAACCTCTTCCATGAAAATAGAATTTATTCTTCTGTAGAAAAAGATAAATTACCGTGGAATATTTAGATCCCTATAGCGAATGAATTTTAACACAATAAAAATATTCAAAAGAAAACAATAGAGGAATTAGAAAACCTTTGTAGGATTGAAAATGAAATCTTCTAATAAATTTGAGAAAATGGAAATCCTCTAGTAGATTTGTGAAAATTGGAAACCTCTGGTAATTTGTAAATCAAAACAGCACAGAGAGAGGGTCACTAAATTAAGCATAACTAAATATTTACGAACTAGGTATGACTGAATTTTTTATATGTTTTAAAAAACTTTGTGGCGCACCTTCAGTAGAAATTTCAGGGAAACCCGGATCCAAAATCAAAAGTTATTAAAGTCATATATATATATTTATTTATTTATTTAAAAATATATATTAAAAAAATTGCATATAATTTTAGTATATTTAAATATAAATATATTTAAATGCATTTTTAAATAGGTGCATGCACATGCACAATTAGATATTTTAATATGAAATATTTTAAAATGAATATTGAAAAAGAATAATTGGATTATGTAATTAGAAAATATATATATTTATTTAAAAATGATATTTATTTAAATAAATATCATGCTGTTAATTAATGCATGTAATGCACAAGTAGGTGTTTTATAATAAATTGATTTTATTAGAAAGATTGAGATTTTTATTTATATGGGTTTGTGAAATTTGAGTTAAACAACTAGTTTTAATTTCTTTATGGCTTGTAAACGGAAATATATATTTTAATATAAGCATGCAAATGCATGGGCTAGTAAATCTTAAAATAAAATAACTTGGAGGGAAAGTTGAATTATATTTAAATAGATATTATGTTATTAAAACGTTTTATGTATTAGTAGGGGATTTTATAATGCAATGATTGTAATAGAGGAATTGATTCTATTATTATATGAAACTGTGGAAATGAAGTTAAGTAAATAGTTTTATTTTATTTTCTTATCATTGCAAAAGAAATTATATTTACTTTGAATAATTGCATGTGATGAGATATTGATTCAATTTGAATTTAGGAAATCCGAATATTAGATTATTTAAATGTCTGAATTGTTTTAAGCTGTGTTAGATTTTCTATTCACGTTTGCGGGACGGGGTTTTACAAAAACTTAGATGCTAAATTAATTGAGTGAGCCAACTTCTATTAATGTTAAGTTAGATGGATAAAATAATGCATTATTTCACTTTTTTTTTGCCCAAATCATTAGAAATTTTAATTTTTGTAATTAGTAGTGGTGCTACAGAGCCTAAGTTGGATACTTTTATTTCTACCAAAATTCTTGTTGATAAGTTGTATTTGAAAATAAATATGTATTCATTTAAATTGAAGGAAACTCATATGCTAAATATTTGAATTCTTTTAATTTAATTTTGAGTGAGCTAAATTCTATTAATGTTAAGTTAGATGGAGAAAATAGTGCATTATTTTACTTTGATTTTTCCCAAATCATAGGAAATTTTAATTATTGCAATTATTAGTGGTGCTATAGAGACTAAGTTGGATAGTTGTATTTCTACTTTGTTAAGTGAATAATTGACATGAAGAAACACATGGATGAAGGTTCCAAAGATGCACTACATGTTTAAGGTATACCCTAAAGAAAAGGGTGGTAAGGAAATGGAAATAGAAATGATCAAAATCTAAGGGTAGATATAAAATCCTTAGTGAGATTAAATTCAAAATTTTGGAACTATGGAAAATGGGGCCATTTGAAGAAGGGTCGTAGAAATAAGAAAAATAAAATTGGTTATTCCTCTACTAATAAATCCTTTGATGAAAATGCAAGTAATACATTATTTATTTTTATTAAATTAACAATGATGACTCATTTTTTATTGACTTAGGTGCCTCATATCACATGAATCCTCATAAAGAGTGGTTATTTTAATATAAAACATATTATAGTGGTGAGGTATTTCTTAGCAACAATAATTCTCACAAGATTGTTGGACAAGGTAAGTTAAAAAGTCTAGTATTGAGTGATGGAAAAGGGAAAACTCTTTATGATGTGTTGCACATTCCAAGTATTGCTAGATATTTGATTTATGCATCTAAGATAAATGATGCTAGTGTGTATTAATTTTGATGAGAATAGTTGTAGATTGGATAGAGGGAAATTGGTGTTGTTTAAGGACACTTAGCATGAAATATTGTTAATTTTGGAAGCATATGCATTTTTTAACTTTGTTAATGTAACTAAAAATTATTATTCACATGTATATTGTTGGGCCACATTTGTGAAAATGGTCTAAGATCTTGACTAATAAAAATAAGTGGATTTTTTTAGATTTTTATTTTATGAGCATTGTGTGTTTAATAAATAGACTAGGCATTTTTTTTTCTAGTAGAACTAGAGCTAAGAGAACTATAGAAGGTGTGCTCACACTAAAATTGTGTTCATATGGATGTCTAGTTTATTAGTATATCCCAATATTATGTTTCGTTTATTTATGAATTCTCAATGTTTACTTAGATTTATTTTCTTAAATATATATCTTTTGTTTCCTCCAAGTTTAAGGATTTGAAGGTTCTTGTACTAAAAAATATGGATAGGAAGAAAGGCTTTGGGTTTAGATAATGGAGGTAAATATTGATCTAGATAATTTGATGACTTATGTATGCATACAAGGATTGTGCAACAAAATTACTTCATATACATGATAGCAAAATGGAGTAGAAATAGAGAGGAATGGGGCTTCTATGGATAGGGCTAGAAGCATGTTGAGTAGTGGTAAGCTAGATTAGTGTTTTTGGGATAAGGCTATATTTATAATATATTTTTTTGGTTAATATTTCTCATTTTTATCTAGTTGATAAGACACTATATGAAGTGTGGATAGGTAAACATTTTTTTTATTTCATGCATTAAATTTTTTGGCTATGAGGCTCATGTTCATGTGTATAAAGAAAAAACTTTATGTTGGATTCTAAGGGTTAAAAAAAATCATTGGTTATGGAAAAAATGTTAAATTTTATAAGCTTTGGAATCCTTTAATGCTAAAAATGATTTATTCTAAGTATGTAGTTTGTAGGAATTAATTTCTTTTTTTTTTGATGGACATAGGAAGAAGGAAAGAAAATAGTGTATTTTGAGATTTAAAATTAGAATCAAGATGATGCACATGTGTAAGAACAAGTTGGACTTGAGGATGGAGATGTAGAAGAAGATTCAAGAGATAGTTAAAAATAAATACATGCAAAATATCCTACTCCGCCCTTGAGGAGGTCCACAATTCAATGAAAACTAATTGACAAACTAGATTTCAATTATTTATTTAATTTATCTTTTACTAATAATGTAACTTTATCTATGAAGGAATTTATTTCTTTAAAGGAGTGTGAGTCCCAAAAGAGGCCATGTAGGAGAAGATGATGACTAAGGGAAATGTGAGACTTTGGATCTAGAATATTTTCCCAAATGAAGGAAGAACATCAGATGCAAGAAGGTGTTTAGAAGAAATTCAAAGTATATGGTAAGTTGGAAAGGTACAATGTTAGAATAGTGATAAAAGGTTATTCCATAATATTGTGCTAGTGTAAGTTTTTATATTTTATTTTGTTTAGGTGTTATGTATTTTTTACATGTTTGTTTTAATTTCTTAGATTATTAGAAGTGGGTCATAATTTGAGTTCTTAGAATCTTTCATAGAGTAACTACCCTTATTTTAGGTACTTTAGAGTTACATTTATTATTGGTCAATTTTCCTCCTAATTGGATTATATATGTACTAACTCAACTTATATGTTTTTAGGTCATTGTGATCATTTGGTTTATGTATATTACTATGATTCATTATTATCTTGTAATTTTTCCATATGGTGTCTCTCTTTTACGAGAGCTCTCTCTATTCCACTATTTTGGTTCTAGCATTATTTATCATATAGCATTTAGCATTTATCTTACTATCCTTACATCAAATCTAGCTTATTCTTAATTTTTACAAATTCTAAGATGGTATGAGATCCTATTGTGTTTTAGGATATATCACTCCATTACTTATTTTTGAGAAATTTATGGGAGGTGGCTAGATCAATGTGCATGTGTTCTTCTAAAAATCCTAGTATGCTCTTCTCTTGTACCTTCAAATTATTGAAGAATTAGAAATATATAATTGAAGAAATAAAAGCCCCTATGAGTATCATCTTGGTTTTTGATATCTAAGTGTGAGCTTATTGGTGATCCATGTAGCATTTTTGTTTACAACATTTCATCTAGGATGTTGAAGAAAGTCACTTTAGGCTTCCATTTCACTCAAATTAGAGTATGAGAAGTTGTCCCACCATTTGAATTTTTTCTATGTTTGATTTACTTTTATTTTACTTTTCAAAGAGCTTTGGCGAAAAATATACCTCATTATTATATTTTGAAGACGTTAAAACCTATAAATCAACTACAAATGTGTTGATTTTTTAATTCATGATCTAAAGGGTTTTTTGTTAAGCACTATTCATAATGGTCAAAATTCATATGCATGTACCCCATATCTTTTTCCTATATGTGTCATCATACCTATTAGCATAGTATGTACCTACTAAATAATATAGTAGTAATCACTAAATTTAGTAGTAATTCCTCTAAATTTTGGCATTTTCTCCAAATCTAGTAGCCATCCAAAATTATTTGGTAGTATTTTATCTTTAGATATGTTTTTGGTAGAATATGTACTAAATATGGTAGAATTTTTCTAAGTTTGGTAAAGTTTCTAAATTTAGTGGAAATACTAAATTTGTCTTTTGGGGGAGGGTAAACTATTGAGCTCTAAGGGCCATTCTTGGTGGTCTGCAAGCTTATTCAAGTGAATTTTTAATTTCAACAATTTTTCACTAGTTACTTTTTATGGAGTTAATTTCTATGTTTAATGTAGGCCCATTTTCCCTATTTTTATTTTACTATAAATATTACTTAGTAACCCCACTTTTTGGAAATTTTGGTGCTCATAGCTTTCTCAAACTGATCCAACACTAGTGTATCTCACTTATGGGATGAAACACTTGATAACGATTTATGAAAGATATAAACCTTCAATTAAAGGTAAAATTATTTCCCTGTGTAAATAGGATATATGCAATGAAATTGAAAAATAGGAAAATGTAAAGGCTTAAAAGTACAAAATAGAAATCAAATCTTGTTCCTATTTAACAACCTCAATGCAAGCCTCAAGATTGAAATGTTGATTTTCTTGTTGGGATGTGGATGTAACTCAACAACATAACACTGAATTTGATTAAGGAAGTATTTAGATAGAATGGACTTGCATTAAGACTTGATATTGTATGAAAATGATGGAGTGACTAAATTTATAAAAAATTAAGGAAAACTAAATGGAAGATGAGGATGAGATCAAAGACCTGAGTTAACTAAATAGGTTGCAGGGTCAACTAAACTAAAAAATGGAAATTTTTCATTTCAAACTAATGAGAGAATAAAAATGGATTATTCAATTTAAAAAATGGGAAAATGAGAGGAAGAATTTGTTAACACACAGAAGTACTAAGAGGGGGGGTTGAATCAGTACTAAATCAAATTATTTACTTCCAGTAGTAATTTAATTAAATGAAAACATTTAAACCATGATCATCAGAAGAACACATAAGCACACACTTAACATCCAAAATATCAATTCTAAACCAACTATGATACAAGGGAAGATTAAATATCAACTTGCGGTTCTCACAGAGAACACTATGAGTCCCAAACATGCTTCTCATAACCCCTTTAATCAGTTTCAAGTAATTACTTGTTGACGTAAGTATTTAAGCTACCATCTAACCAACCTTCCAAATTGTTGAAACATAGACAACACACTGTCACTTACAGAACCATATGTGGTGAACCATATCATATGAAATTTGAACTAGGAAGACATATTATTTATATGAACATAAATCCAAAACTGCAAGACCAAATGAGATAATACGATGGATTCAATGACATTTTGTACTACCATAGACAACCATTCATAGGAGCTTGACTTGTTCTTATGCTACTAACTCTAGAAAACTTTGTGGTGACACTTATGCACTAAAACTTGGAACATACATACCACATAGCTATATTGAAATATCCTTCAAACCACAAGGCCACATCTTCATCTATAGAGAAATGTGAAGCATTTAACTAAGCTTTTGTAGTACAATTCTTTGTGCCTTGGACATTTTTCTTCATACCCTATGTAAAGTCTTTCATCAGGAAACATATGTAACATTACATCAATCAAATCATTTTGACAAGATATTTTGACAACTGACATCAATCCATGAACTTTAGGAGATAAGGTACAACTATGTACAAATGATACTGATCCAACAACATCACATCCCTTCATCACAATTCTTCATTAAAGAGAGCACACAAGTATATTTTCAATAGCAACATAAGTTTACATCAATGACAACACATCTACAACAATCTCCCCCTTTTTTCATTGATGGCAACACTTACCAGAGGATTCACTCTCTCCCCCTTTAATGTTAAGGGAAAAGGGCAAGTGGTCTTCTTCAGTACACATCAAAAATAGTAGACTCTCCTTGAGGGATAGTACTATTTATTCCAAAAATATATGCCTGTAGAAAAATAGCTATGTCCTTTAGTTTTCACACTATATACATAAGTATAGTGGCTTGTCTATGCAAAATTCCACACCTTGTCATAGTATTATCTTTCACATACTACTTTAGCTTAAAAAAATTTGTCACAAAATTTTGTATTGCATCAAGACATATTTTGCTTAATTTGATAGAAGTGTATTCTTGTAAATTGACTTCAACTAGGTCAAAGTGATATCCCATTGTTTCTCTTATGTGTTATGAGCTCACCATACAAACATTTGTAAATCTACAGGAAATACACCATACAACCTTGTTTACGATGTAGATGTGATAATTCCCTTAGAGTTAGAAATTCCCTCTTTGAGAATCTCTCTTGGTGACCTTATTGATGAGAATACTTATAGAGAACAATGATTGCAACAGCTTGAAATACTCAATGAACAATGTATAAATGCTCTCAAACATCTCCAAGATTAATCCAAAAGAGTACAACATAAGTATAATGATAATGTCATTCCTCGTTCTTTCAACAAATGGGATTTAGTCTTGTATGAAAATAAACTCAACATCAATGTTGCTCTAGATGAGAAAGGAAATTTTAGCCCAAACTAGTTAGGACTTTATATCATTGATGAAGACTATGGGTTTGGAGAATATAAACTTAAGGAAATAGATGGTACACCTCTCAAATAACCTATAAATGTTGCACATTTGTATAGATATTACACTTAGCACTTCTTTTGAATGGTATGTGTGATAAAGCATGTTGTTAGATTAAGTAGCTAGTTTCTATTTCATCTCGCATTTCTTTGTTATTGAAAAACATATTTGTGTTCTTGAATTATTTGGAGTAATTGTTCATTTGCTTGAATTATTACTTCTTTATGCATATCATTCAATCATGTGTGTAATGTGTTAAATTATTTCATTAGATGCATCTAATTTTACATTTAGTTATATCATAAGGGCATCTAATTTAATATGATTACACTTAACCAAAAATGTAGCATCTAAGTAGACATAAGTGTTTAATTAGATCACATTCATCACATAGTAATTAGATCATGGAAGTATTTATTAAATAATCTCATCAAGATTTCTTAATAGATCACATTGACATCTAATTTAAATGAATGCATAACTTACAAAAACTAAAACATGCTATAAATAGATCATAAGAGTCATAGACATCAAGTCACCATGGTAGAAAAATGTGGCGTATCATAACAAAATACAACTAAGTAGGCCAATGACTACTAGACTCCTCAAGGCCTAGTGGCAGTGCTCATCATGAGATAGTGGATTAGGAATATCCCCTAGATCTAATCCACTCTCGTAGACCCTCTAATTAGCCTAACCTCATGTATACGTGTTGTGATGTGCTCCTACTTGATCTAATCCCTCTCTGCTCATACCCTACTTAGTTCCTCCTGTAGAATGGATTATTCCTTGATCTCGATAGGAACTTGAGTGGATCTAAGCTCCACAAGTGCAGCCCTAAGCTCCTTGTGTGTAGCTCTAAGCTCCTCATAGGTGGATCTCACTTGCTCCTCTCTAGCTATAGCCTACTCCTCTCTAGCTTGAACCTCCTTATTTTCAGCTCTAACCTCATCAATGGTCATCATCACATCATTGTAAGATTTCATCCACTAAGATAATGGCTTGAACAAATCAGCATGCCACCTCATGCTCGATGGTGTCCTATTCTCGTCCTGTATCAACTGGTGTGGGGGCATTGGTGGAACCATGTCTGTAGTGACTCAACTGAAAAATTCAATCCAATATCATGTATCAATTGTGAAAAAGAAACCATAAAATAACTTAGAACAATATATGATATATAAGCATAAGAAATCTAATAACATGCATAATTAACATATCATATCACCTAGATCTCCAACCTTCCAATCAAGATCTTGATAGGAAACTATGGTTATCATATCAAGAATCATCTGATGGGTTGGTGGTGTGGTAGGAGTTACATGGATTCTCTCTCCATGCCCTTGGGACTAGATGCCCTTTGTAGCTATAGGATGTTCTTGGGTGACATGAGGATGAGATCTAGGTCTCTCCTCAGGGCATCTCCAGCCTCTACAGGCTCCTTGAGATCTTCTCATGTTATTTGTTGATCCTCCTCCTCCTCTAAATCATTTGCATCATCATTTTCATATGTAAAATCTCCATCACATCCTCATCCTCTCAATGATGTGGCCAAGGCCCAGATTCACCTATGGGATGATCACTTGGGAAGACTTGCTTAGGTCATGTTGTCTTCCACCACCTATCATATGCAATCATCATGCCAACATCATCCTCATCAAATGCTAGACATGCATCTTTCCCCTCATCCTCCAAGTCACTATAGGTGATTTCTATAAATGTGGGATGAAAAATGTCCTATGGCCTAGTGCCACTATGTGTAGATCTTAGATATGTAGGCCATGGGTTGGATGTTGTCTAGAGCTAATTTAATTGTCTCGTCATGTAATCATAGTAAAATGACATGATGATATATTCATGTCACCCAACCAATAGCCTATCTTGCTGCATCTTGGATAGCTATTGTGTAAGACCTAACCACTATTGTATAGTCCTATATGGTCTCCATATGATGTCATAATCCTCTAAACAATTGAATCCAACTCTCTAATATAACAAATCTCCACATTGCTAGGGTCCCATAAGGGTGTAACAAAAGACCTATGGATAATTATAAGGTGTAGGACCAATAAATCTGGTAGGCTCGGTGCATGTGATGTGTTTGAATTCCCACACCTGAAGAAGAGTGCAAAGGATAATATCGTGACCCTCACGATAGATGAAGTGACCAAGATCATAATATAAGTGCACCATCATACTTTGTCCCTAAGCATAAATTTTTTGATGTTGCTCCATAGCTTCTATCATGTGAATGAGGCATCCATCAAGGTGTGTTCCTTGTCCATCAGGTGCTAGAGCTAAGATAACGGTAACACACATAATATGTCAAATCAATGGAACAATAGCATGCAAAATCCACTTAAGCTCGACATAGCCCTTAGATTCAGAATCTATGTAGCGATCGGTACAGTAGTGTATGCCTCTCCTCATCTCTTGTGAGTTCTAGATCTCATTAAAGTGTGGCCTCACCTCACATGGGAAATTTGAAGATACGGTGTATGTCCTCAAGTGTAACTATCATCTCCCCCATTGGGAGATGAAAGGTGGAAGTATTTTCATTCCACCACTCAATGAGTGCCATCAACATAATATCATGCTATCTCATTGGTGGCATGAGATACACCCAAAATAATCTAGTAGTGCATAAAGTATCCTCATCCTCCTTTGATAGTTAGGTAACCTGCTCTCAAAGTAATAAAAATAAGTGTCCTAAACATTATTGAGCGTGTGGCGAGACCTATAATAAACAAGAGGAATTATTAGTCATACAACAAAGTTGATAACAAAGCATTCAAAAGTAAAGCAATTATAAAGTAGGAATCAGGCACCATTCTATGATAGAGGTGCCATCCTAGGATAGGGGCACCACTTTGGGACTGGGATACCCAAAGTGGAGACTGTCGTCTAGTTTGGATAGGGATGCCATGAATTCTAAGAAAACCTTGAAAAATGCACAAAATAATCAAATAAACTATAGGGAAAAGGAATAGGCAACTCACTTCTAGTGTCATTGTGCCTCATGCAATATCCTCTTGTAGGATCTCGAGTCTCAGAGGCTATTATGGCCGTTGGCTTGGCATCTTCAATCTTCAATGCAATGGTATCTCTCTCTAAACCTTCAAAAAGTAAAACTGAAAATGATGGTCAAAAAGGTGATTTTTCACTAGAATATAGTTAAACCTAGCATGATCATATCTCATTCTAATCACAGTAATGGGGGCTAGAAAACTCCAATTTTGATATCATTTGTTGCATTGGATTTGTAGTTCCATTCCTAATCATATTTAATGTTTTTTGATAGTTGGTGTTGCGATATCATGACCCTATTACAAGAATTTAATTCACCAAGCTTGGAAATTTGATGTGGTTGTATTGCTACCATGATTCCACCTCCATAAAGCAAGAGGAATCAAGGGCATATATCTACCCTTGATTTGGTTCTCCTTAGAAGTTGACATGTTGGTTCAAGATGATTTTTTAATACCTAGTAAATCAATTTTGTAGGATACGGTTCCTAACATTGTGGCTTTGCAGATGACTACACTAGGGGCTCCATTCTCTCATTCGTGGATGATTCATACTATCCATATCATTATCCTTTTTATATAACATGATCTACTTTCAATACTTTAGCTTGTGTATGCATGTAGTTTCATATGGCTGCTAAAGTGGGCGCTAAATGTAGCGTCGAAAGTTGTACTCCCTTTTAGGTGATAGTATAATTTCATGTTTAGTTTGGACCTATTTTAGTGGAACTTGCATTTATGCATTTTCAACACCTCCTAACTAGGCCCTAATCTCCTAAATTATGCATTTTGAGGCCTCTTGTATGGTTTTCCGATAAATCACAAGCATTGAACAAATGCATCTAGCTATTATTTTACCCTTGACACTTAATATCATGGAAAAGGGGCCAAGAACCATTCACCCTAGGGCATAGGGTCCCCCTATTCTGTCGAGGACCAATTTTGGATATGTAGGTTTTAGCATTTTAACATTCAAAATTCAAGTTGTAAATGTTGACTATCAAGATCTATTTTTTGAGAAATTAGAGAAATGCTTATAAGTACCTAGTATTTTCACTATTTGAAACTAGAAGAACACAAGAGAGCAATAAGAGAAGAAGAAAAAAGTAAGATATCATTACATTCCACCACATACATTTGAATTTGCAAGTTTCCAAGCTCATTTGTAGATTTGATCAAGCCTTAAATGTCATGATTGAAGATTGATGCCAATAGAAGAGCATGATGGATTCTAGGTTTGGGAGATGCATTTTGCCATTTCCTTCAACCTAATGACTTGTTTCCTAGTGTTCTCATCTTCAATATTCATCCTACTTGTAGCCTAAAGCAAGGTATCATTATGTTTTAGATTTCTTAAGGGTTTTTTTACTTCCTCTTAGGTGGATCTTGTCATTTTCAAATAGGAATCCTTCTCTAACACATTTGAGTAGGGTTTTATGCAATTTTAGTTGATAACAACCTTAGATGCAATTAAGTTTAGGTCACACACATTGTTATCAATCAAGTTTATTGGCTATTGTGGAGGTAGAACTACCAGAAAAGGGGTTTGACTGAGGAAAACTCTTATATAGCCACTCCCATCTCTTTTGAATATTTATTGTAGGTCCAGATCTGAAGACAAAGGTTTACATGGAAGACATCAGAGGGTAGATAGAGAGCTACATGATCAAATTTGAAGTTTTAGAAAATTCCTACAAGGACCCATATGCCATTGGGTGACCTTGTCCTCCATTTCATGTTAGATCCAACTTTCAATGACAGGTACACATCACTCAACACTTCCTATATGTGCCTGTAAGTTGTTTCAATATGTTATTCATCAGAATATTGCAATTTTCATATTAGGGAACATAGTTGAATTAGGTTAATCATAAAAAAACAATTTTAGTTCATTCCTGAGGCTCTAAAGGATTGGATTCAGGTTTGATTAACTCACCTTCATGGTTGAAATTCAATCTAAACACCTTGTTAATCTACATCCTAATGTACCTTCAAAAAAGGAGAAAAAGCAATCTTAGGTTTTATGCACTAAACTTAAGGTTCCCTTTTTCTTATGTTACATTAATAAAGTAAGATTTAAAAATTAAATCCAAAAATATTTAATTCATAAAAGAAAATGAACTTAAAAAATAGTTAGCAATGTAACATTTTAAATTCAAACCAAAGTTCAATTAAACAATCCCTTGAAACAAAAAGGATAATTTTAATTTCAAAATGGCTAAATGGCCAAAGGAAATAAAATTTAACAATATTATCTTAGAAAAATATGAAAAATTAAAAAGAGAGTAAATAATCCAACAATCTCAAACTAGGTGCATATCACGAACACCATCTGGGTTCAAGAAAGCCACCTAAGGGTAGGAGGGGAATTGGTAGCCTCAAACCACATGAAAATTATAGAAGATAACATCATTTTGAATGATGGTGGTCTCAAACCACATGATAGAATATAATATAACATGTCAAACCACCACATGTCTTACACAACCTAAGACACATTCTACCAATCACCATCGCATAACCTCAAGTTAGTATTATATAAAGGTTACTTCACCACTACTATTTCATTATACACATCTCATCATACTACCAATGTTATCAAGATACCAATACAATCATTTCACTAATTATTCTAATAAAAATGTTATCAATGCTATCAAGCTATCCCAAAGTCAATAATATCATTTCACCAATTATTCTAATAAAAATACCATGTTCCAATGTTAAAGTTTTCCAACTCAAATATCCTTGATACTCAACCCCATATTTGGAACTGATCTCAACCCCAATAACCAATCATCATAATAAGTGTCTCTATCCAATAATAGTGTTAATTATCCATGGATTATAGTTTTTCCCATACCTATAATTGATGATGGCATCGAGTGCCAAAAGCTAGTAGTTGTCTCTAGTGCTAGCATCTTAAATAAACTTTATTCTACTTTCTAAACACAAAATTCTCACATAAATCAAACTCATATAAATGACTAAAAAAGTATCAACCATCTTTTTAGTAATAATGGTTGAAAGAAATTTTTCACCAATGTGTTCTAAATTTTGGTGACATAACATTCTTGCATTTTTATAAGTATTATTTATATTTGTAAAATTACAAAATATGAAGAAATCAAGCCTAAGAAAAGTTTCATATTGTGATTCTCTTACTACCACCAAATTTCCTCTCACCAACTTGCAAATAGACTTATCAAATGTCACATCCTCTCCATAATCATTTGACTTGAATACAAAAAGAAGTTTTCTCACAAAACTTGGAATATGAAAAACATTATTAAGTTTTTTCACTTTCTCATCATTGAAACACATTTGTACCTTTCCCTCCCACTAGGTAAAATATCTCCTCCATCATAATCTTATTGATATAATAACCACTCTTTATGGGAGTCATATGGTAGAAACAACCTAAATC
Organism: Sequoia sempervirens; assembly: GCA_007258455.2. Taxonomy (NCBI): domain Eukaryota; kingdom Viridiplantae; phylum Streptophyta; class Pinopsida; order Cupressales; family Cupressaceae; genus Sequoia; species Sequoia sempervirens. The sequence goes on along the minus strand of VDFB02000007.1, from coordinate 117,436,421 downwards.
AATGAGCCAAAAATCATCACTAGAAACATTAGAAAAAATTAATGAACCATCATATCACCACCACTAGAGGATTTTTCTTTTTATTTATGTATTCTTTCTTTACATCTTCCTAATTTTCATAGTTCTAACACTTCACTCTAGTCTTCTTAGGAGTTATGGATTGTCCTTTAGGTTTGGATATATCTTTCAATTTATGTTGTTCCCATTTAGACCAAACTTTTTCCTTAGGCCTTCTCCAAAAATTTAATACATATTTCAATCCCCAATCACTAGTTTTTCTCCTCATCTCTTTACTAAGAAAAGTAACAAGTGAATCCAATTCTAAATCCATCAAAAAACCACTTAAATAAATGATTATGTTTTCCAAATAGTTGGGAAAAGAATAAAGAAGTAAAATACACTTATCCTCCTCATCTACCTTAACATCAATAGAACTAAGTTGACTCAAAAATAAATTAAAAGAATTTAAATTATTAGCAATAAAGTCTCCCTCTTTCATCTTCAAAGAGTAAAACTTCTTTAAAATATTACTTATGAACAAGACTCTTCATTTGATAAATGACACCTATTCTATTCCACAAATTGTGTGGTAGCCTCCTCCAATATTTTTAAGAGAACATAACTTGTAGACACAAATAAGTGGTTCCTCATGCCTTCTTATCTTATTTTATGAAGTATTCATCTGACATAACCATAGGGTTTCCTTAGTATGCGACAAATTTCTATTGATCCCTTTCTTTGAAGAGACCCTTCATTTTCAACTTCCATAACTCATACCCAAAACCATTGAACTTCTTAATTTTTAATTGATATGACTTCAAACATAATTAATTTACAAAATCCACTAAATCAAGGAATCTCATTGAAATAAAAAACCTCATAAATTTTTTATAAATACATTTCTCTTTAATCAAACTATTGTCTTAGATACCAAATGTTGAGAATACTAGTGAATAATTTAACAATATAGTATAAGCGTAAAGTGAATAAATTTAATTTAACCAATTAGAGATACAATTATTAGTCATTAAAATTAAAATAGAACATGAATAAGAAAATAAAGCAATAATATAAAATCAACAAACACATGTGAAACTACATATAAATGGATAAACTCTTTCAGAAAAAACTATACTACGAAAGAGATACCTAATTCTTATTAACCAAATAGACACAAGTACATCAATACAACTCATATAATATTATTCTATTTGAAAATATTTTATCAACATGGGACTACTTAAAAAAAAAAATACTTCCTCAATACTAATCCCTCGATATATGGACTTAAGGAGGCTTAGAAAGCCACCATAAAAAATAGCATGGGTGCCAAGCATGGTCTCAAAATACCATGGTAAAAATTCTCAAAATCCATTATATGAGAGTGGTCTCCACAATAGAAAGTATCTCCTCTTAGATATTAATTTGTTATTTCCCCTTAAAAATTGATGTTTTAACTCCTCTTACACAATAATGTGTTATAAATTATGTCATAATATGTAATTATGCCTAATTTCTCATTTCTAGGTGCTCCATGAGTACATTAATTGCATTGTCATTGCCTATCTTAAGAAATATAATCTATAACTCTCAAATTTTGACCTTTTTCTATAACTCCTCTTATTCAATTACATTACAACAATACCTCACATAATCTAGAGTATAATACAAATAAAATAATGTAATCTTGAATATCGATCTGACTTTCTATTGGAATAAATTGTGGATTTGTTGATCATTAATGAGATATTGATAATTATAATGTTACTAGAATGTGTGTATGTGAACTAGTAAAGAATAGTACATCCTAGTTCCACAATAAACACTTATTAGTCTTATGTAAAATATTATGAGTGTATGATGTCATGTTCTCCAAGATATATATCCAAGAGATTACTCATCTCACAATTTATATAGTGTATCATATTAGGATATAGTGTGAGCATTGTAGAGAGGGTATACATACATGTTTCTATATATAATTTCCCATTATATCCTAGATATATTCTCTATATAATGTCCTATAACTTTATTAAAGGAGTGTATTCTAATCTACTAGGGTGGTAGTGTTATGTGACTTTTTCCCAAGAGAAGAGAAAGTTATGAAATAACCCTTTAGAATTAAAAGGGAGATAGAAAAAAAGGATATTATGATCATTTTGGTTAAAATAAAGATTAGTAAATAATATTTATAAAAACTCTTTAAAAAGGAGAAGAATAATTATTTATTTAAATCATTATTAGAAGGAAACCTTTGTTAAAGGGTGTGATGGTTTTGAAACCACCCCTTAGGGCTTATATAAAGCATTTATGTGAGACTTGGAAAGTGATGGAGAACACTCAAGGAAGAAGTAAGTGGTTTGGTGAGCTATGGGAATTGGAGAAGGAGGAACATAGAGTGTGTCCAACCCAGAGTACAAAGTACACTTGGGACTATCTTGGCTAGAGCTTGGGTATTTTCACTTGTGTTGATCATTGTTTTGTTGAACTAACACTTGTGTATTGCATCGTGGTATGCTTTGTTGGACTCTTAGATTATTCCATAGCAAGAGCCAATACCACCGACATCTTCCTAGGGTGAGAGTGGCTTTTCCAAGTGTTATGATTTAGATAAGTATTGAAAACCATTGCTTATAAAATATATTGATCTAATATTATATATGATTTTGGTGTTAATCTATATGAATTATATAGATGTGTTATTCAATTTAATACGTTAATTATTTACTAGTTACAGAATCCTTTTCTAATTAATACAAATTATAATTTACATTGGTTATTTTATTAGTTGTTCAAATCAACATTTTAGCTTGTAAATTATCTTAACTCTAACATTTAATCTACTAAATCCATTGTTAATAATGAAATAACTTTAGGGGGAAAAGTGGCATTACATTTGGTATTAGAGCCAATGATTAGGCCTTCCTATCTTTGAATTTTTCTTACAACTTAGAAGTCCATATTAAATGTCCTTATGGAGATTTAATTTTGGATCTCCATAATGAGAACTCAAAGCTTTAACCAATTAAACTCAAACCCTTGAAAGTGAGGAGAAGTGATATCACTCAATCTTTTTCATACTTATCATTTTCTTAAACATACAGATGAAGTTCTCTCCATTAGCTTCCTTCTCTAGCTAAAATATTTTGTTAAGAGAATCCTTGCATTTAAAAACTACTAGTAATCTATAGTTACATTCAAGATAGATAAATACATAGATGAAAATCCTTAATAAAAAATAGCAACTAGGCTCACTTTGTGAGGTGGTAGGTTGCAATGTGAGGTTGACTCTTATTTTGCACTAAATTATGATAATATTTTTTTTACTAATCTAAATTATTATTTTTCTTCTTGATGATTTGATATTCAAATTGCCTACATCATCATGACTAGACTAAGTAAATACTATCAAATACTATAACCTCTGAATAAATTCAAATATTTTTTCTTTATAATTTTTTCTTTCTATTTATCACTCTAAATACCTAACTACTCTACGAATAATATTTTTTACATATATTTCTCACACATTCTTTAAAATATTTCGGAATACTTCTCACTCTACCCTTCACTAGGTACTCCATATAGCTTTGTTCTTTTTCATACATACTTACCTTCACCATATACTTATGGACATTCAGTTTCTTTTACCAAGTGTTATTTGAAAAGATTATGTCTTTTCACATTTTCAAAAAATCATTATTTTTTAAATGATCATGTCCTATCTTTGAAGGACATATCATTTAATTGCAACTTAGAAAATTTTATCGACAAGAAGATGTATTCCATGATCTCGAGTAACATAGCCGAAGTTAATTGGACATTCAACTACAACACTTAGGATAGATCAATGTAGTACCAACATCTTCATCTTATTGGTTAGAAGTGTTAGTGTAATTAACTATTTGTAATTGTTATTTCTAACTTTTAGTTATGCAATTAACAACTTGTGCAACTATTGTTCCAACTTGGGATAAATCTACTGTTAATTGCTTTAGTGTAAGCTAACTAAAGGAAAATCTCTATTGTTTTCTAATTTTCCTTCTGGGATTCTTCTCCTATGGTGGTTATATATATGTAAATCTATGCATATAATAATAGATGTGATTTTGAACACATTTTCCTATGGCCTGAAAATGTCTTTGCAAGGCTCCGATACCATGTTAAATTCTGCAAATCTATAAAGATGATTTGATCAAGCACAGAAAAATGAATTTTCATCAAAACTAACTTCTTCACATTATCTATTATCAGATGCATAGATTTACATATATATAACCACCATAGGAGAAGAATCCTAAGAGGAAAATCAGAAAACAACAAAGAGTTTCCTTTAGTTAGCTTACACTAAAACAATTAACAGTAGAGTTATCCCAAGTTGGAACAATAGTTGCACAAGTTAATTGTGTAACTAAAAGAACTAGAAACGATAGTTACAAATAGTTAATTGGGCTAATACCCCCCTTAAGTATAACTAAGGAGACAAAATCCTAAAGAGAGGAAAGAGGAAAGAGGGAAAACCCTATGAGAACAAAAACCCCCCTCAAACAAAAACTAAGCATGGAAGCTACTATGTTGTAGTATCCTTCACCCCAAGAAGGTCTCACAAAGAGTGAGACTTTATCTTAATGAAAGTCTTCGTGAAGATGAGAGCAGTTTGTTTAGAAGTGGGACAGTACTGCAAGTCAATGAAGAATGCTTGAAAATAAAAGATGACCAATGTCTAGGAAAAACATGTCTTCCCTTGGGAAGAAACAAATCTATAGGCTGATGAAGAAGCATCTCCATTTCCATGTGAAAGGAGGAAGGATGAAGTCTCAACATGCACATGTCTTTAAAAACTCAGTAGGAGTCTCCAAGCTTGAGTAAACCACAACAAAGTCATGGTCAAAATCAACTAAGAAACATGATAAATCAAGTGAATGAGGAACCTCATGAATGTCAATCTCCAAAGAAAATTAATATGGGATAACAAGTGTGTCCTCCAAATCTGAAATATGTGTCTCCATAAACAAGTTTGAAACTCCTATCAAGAGATCATCCCAGAAATTTGAATCAAGAAGACTATGGATTCCCTACTGCAAGAAGCCATTGGAAGATTTCGAAGAAGCAACACATAACTCAAAAGTAGAAACAAATGCAAGGAAAAAAGAGTGGTCCTCAAAGAGAAGACATATGTCCTCAATAGTGTCATCTAGATCCGAGATGAGGGACTCTACAAACAAAAAAGAAATGTTTGGTAGAAATTGGTCCCAATGGACTGAATCCAAAAGACATAAATGATCCTGCTGTAATGAATCACTGGAGGCTCTCAAAGAAGCATATCTAGAATCTAAATCTACAATAGGTGTTGTTGATGGGGAATCAATGAACCGATCATACATACAAGATGTACCCACATTATATGAGGCATCATAAGTCTCAATATCATTAATGGCTTGGTATTCCAAGGAAACACAACTTTCAGATGAAGATTCAATGTCTCCATACAACTATTGGATGATGATCCAAGCAGTAAAAGGGAACATAGTGTGCTTTATGTGACGTAGAGTATCATCATAAATAGTAATACATATTAGTCTATAGATAGGGTAGTAGATCATGCTCTCAATGAAATGATTCTTTATCCCTCGTTTCCAAGACAAAAAGTTCTTTGAAGTTAACCTAATGATAGAATGATGAAAATGGTGTTTAAGAGACATGATTAACCCCGTAAATGGAACTTTATCTCAGTTCATGATTAGAAAATACATGTATAATCCGCCAAGAATGAATACAAAAAGCACATAAAAAAATTCCCCTTCACATGTAGTGATATGCAAGCACATGAACGAAACATGCAAGTACATGCAAAATATTTTTTTATGCTCCCTTTATGGGTCGGCCCATAGCAAACCACAATGCCAAAGAGAACCACGTTGAAACCCAGAGATAGGCACAACCCCGCTTCTATGCCTTTGCAAATTTTGCAAACATAGACAAGGATTTCAAAGTCCAATAGCATGGTAGTCAAAATCACAAAGGTTTTTCTAGTAATCATGACAAAGAACCCAATGTATTCTACCGCAACTCTCAAATTGACCACCAACAGTCACGTGATCAACATGGATAATATTGGTAACATGATCTTCCCTCCTTACATGCATGAGAAGTAGCTACTCTTGTAGCTTCATAGGGTAGAGAAATCTCACTTCAAGGTCTCAAAGTTCCTTACATGGCCTACCAAAGGCTTACATGACCTCAACGATTTTAGTGTGAGTCATTTCAAACTTGCAAAATTGCTGCACCTTTCAAATTGCTTCAATGCCTGTGTGCAGGCTTTGAAAATTCAAACACCTTAAGAGGCCCTGATTTTTGGGCAGATAATTTCCTTAGGGGTGTAAAACGTGAAAATGTGCCTTTCTGTTTCAAATCATGTCTCCAATCACTAGGTTAGAATAAAAAAAATGAATATATTTGGATATTGGCATTCATGAGTTTCCTCTTTCATTTGATTTATCATATTTCTTGGTTGATTTTGACCATGATTATTTTGTAGCTTATTCAAGCTTGGACACTCCTACTTAGTTTTTAAAGACACACATGTTGAGACTTCATCCTTCCTCCTTTTAGTTGGACATGGAGTGGCTTCTTCATCAGCCTATGGATTTGTTTCTTCCCAAGGGATGACATGTTGTTTGTAGACACTGGTTCATATTTTGTTTTCAAGCATTCCTCATCGACTTGTAGTACTATCCCACTTCTGAACAAACTATTGTCATCTTCATGAAGACTTTCACTGAGCTCAAGTCTCACTCTCTATGAGACCTTCTTGGGGTGAAGGATAATGCATCATAGTAGCTACCATGCTTAGTTACTTTTTGTTTGAGGGGGGGTTTTTGTTCCCACAGGGTTTTCCCTCTTTTCTCTCTTTATGATTTTGTCTCCTTAGTAAGACTTAAGGGGGGTTGTTAGCGCAATTATCTATTTGTAACTGTTGTTTCCAACTTTTAGTTACGCAATTAACAACTTGTGCAGCTATTGTTCCAACTTGTGATAACTCTGTTGTCAATTGCTTTAGTGTAAGCTAACTAAAGGAAACTCTCAACTGTTTCTTGATTTTCCTCCTAGGATTCCTCTCCTACGGTGGTTATAAATTTTTAAATCTATGCATCTAAAAATTAATAACAATGAAGTTAGTTTTGATGCAAATTCATTATTTGTGCTTGATCATTTTTTCTTTATAGATCTGCTAAATTTTACAAGAATTTGTGTGTTGAAGGCCCGCATAGGGTAAAGATAAAAAAATAACCAAATCTGAAGTTGTAGATAGAATTTGGAATGGCTTCCTTGAAATTGTTTGTCAACAAATATAAGAACTTTATATGCTAAAAAATGTTCACCAATATCAATAGGAATAGAACCATTATACTGATTCATCAATAGGCCTGACAAGATAGGTATTCAAACTAGAGACTACAAGCCTTTCTTATAATTCTACAAGATTTCTTCTACAATTACCTTCGTTTTGGAATAGAAAGCACCAATGAGTTCATTCACTATTTTTGCATTAAAAGAATACATTGGGAAAACCTGATAAAATAGATACTAAAAATCATATTAGATCTCTATTCTGGTCTGTATATGTTTCATACCAATATTTTATTCTTAAATTATCAAACAATTCCTTCCCCAAAATGTTTCATTGGAACATACTTAATTATCCGATACCTGTTATATATTTTATGGAGTTTTGATTGGAAATTTGTCTCTCGCCGGAAACCCGTCTCGTGCCCACTAAACTTCACCAAAATACAAACTAAGAAATAGAATGCAGTAAATACATTTAAAGCAAATAAATCTAATCTTCAAATCAAATTATATTTTGAAAAGGATGAAATCAAAATTTAACTCGCAAACTATAATTTTGGTTTTAAATAATGCAAAAATCATGTCTCCAACTCAAGAATCTAATATTTCTAGATTTACTTTTTTCCTGTTATAAATAGGTTGAAGCAATAGTAGGGAGGTTATTTTTGGTTTGTCTATCTCATAGAAACTCTTGCTTTGATATAGTTCCTTAATATTTTTCCTACAAACTCTCCCCAATTTTTCTCACAGGATGACACAATTTGTACAAAATCTTGAGGTATGTCACTTGTGATGGTTCTAGCAAGTTTTTTATTTGGGAATCTATATGTGGTAGGATCATTTTTGTGTGTGTTTCATTTCATTTTAAAATAGTAGTTTTTTATCTATGAAATGAAGGATTTGTGTTTGAAAAACAAAGGCCTATGGAACTATAGGAATATGTTTTAAGGGGCTCAAATCATTTAATTTGGAGTTTTAGATGTACGAATTCAATGGGAAACACTCAAATAATTTAATTTGGAGGGTCTCTGGTCTATAGAGAGTATTGTAGAAAAATGAATTTATACCAAAGTATTTTTCCTTATGAGTGCATCAACCCCACTCTGAGAGCCTTCTATAGCCATATTTTCTTACAAGGGGTTAATTCAACCAACACCCAAGAATTATTTTTCATCAGTTATTTTCTTTCATGGTATTCTCTCACTCAAATTTGCATCAATGCTTTTCTTCCATAGTATTCTCTCACTCAAATTTGCATCTTGTTTCCTCATTAGAATAAGGCTCAAAAGTGTTTTAAACAAAGGCCATAGAACCCATCCTTATAGCCCAAAATAATTTAACTCATACAATATCTCCGTTAAATTTCTTCACAAATTTTGAAACTAACACCTTAACATGCAACAAGAAAAGTGGTAATTTCAATCCCTCAAACTAATACCCAAGCTCCTAATTATGAGATCAAGCTCCTAATTGGCCCTATCTTGTCCGCTATTTTGTCTCCACTTTTGAAAGCTAACCTTTTTGATGTTTCTAAATTTGGCCCCACGGCCATCTTCCCTAGGTTTTTGTGCATCTTTTACATGGAAGGAAAACCTTCCATTCCTTTCATGTCTTGCGTACTTAGCCGATTGTGTTTGGAGATCCTCATTTATGATTCTGCTAAGATTGCTTTTTGGAAATTACTTTCTCATGCAGGCGACCTGTCCATTGCCTTGATTATCAAAGACTGCCATTTCTAGCTTAAAATCCTTAATGTGTGGGTGATTCTTCACCTTTCCATTATCTCTAACATTTTATTTTCTCAAGATTTATGGTTATCGTATGTGTAGAGTGACATTATGGATGGTGATAGGGTGCAAACTAAGCCGGACAACTATGGTGAATTTCACAAAGATCCTTTGGTTTGGCACATATGTGTCGAAGGTGGTCTTGCTCCTCTGATGGAGAGTCTAGTGGGCCATGACCCTAATCTGTCTGCACAGTTTATCAACTCGTGGAAAGATCGCCATGTGACTTTGGGTGGTATTTCCTTTACTGTGAATGAGGAAGTGATTGCATAGGTGACAGGGCTCTAGTGTACTGGTATGAAGCATCTGAAGCACACTATAACTCAGGATAATGAAAGTATGAACAATTTTTTTATGGGGAATGAGGAGCCAGTGCACAACCAGTCGAGTTTTGAGCTGGAGGATCTCCCTCAGTTGTGGAACCAAGTGTGCCTTACCTTGATGAAGTATGTGACTCTGGAAGGTAGATACAAAACCTACTACTTCTACCGTTTCCCTCTTTTGAACCACCTCAGGCATAAAGTTCTATTAAGATTTCCTTTTTTCCTTCTTATGGACTTATAAAGTTATGTTAAAAAATGTATTGAGGCTGTTGGTCTGAATCCTAATGACCCTCCTCCCCCACCACTCCACTAGGGCCTCATTTTGAGGCTCTACCACTTCCATCTCACTTTATGCCTACCAAAACCCATATCGACTATTCGCATTGAAGAGATTGAGCCTCCCACTATGACCAATTTATCTTCGCCCGAGTCCAAAGGCCCCATCAGGAAAAACCACCCGGTCCCTGCTGACACGCATAAACCCAAACCCACTGCTAAAAAGCTTAAGGGGAATGTCGGTGCGACCTAGACTAGTGCGGCAGCTAGTCTTTGTGAGCTAAAATCAACCCCTGCCAAGACTACTAGCAAGCCCACCCCGAATAAGAAAGGCAAAGAGGAAGGAAAGAGTTTGAAGGAGCCTCCAAGCAAAGGTAAAAACATGGTGGGAAAGGACTCTATGGGGGATACGGTGGTGATTGGTTGTTATGCCATCATTCGGCACTCTGGTAGGCTAGCCAAGAACCACAAAAAAGTGTAGGTTAAAGACTTGGATACGGAAGAGGAGCAATATGATAGCAAAGATAGCAGGGATGAAGATGAGTCTGAGGGTGAGGAGGAGGAGCTTGCTAGAGGGCCCAGCTCCATTCCTAATATGGGAAAAGTGTTGAAGGAGGTTTCAGCCTCTCAGTCTTCAAACCCGTTGGAAGTTGAGCATGCTAATACTGGAAAGACTGTGGTTGGAGGGGAGGAGCTTTGTGTGCTAAAGGAAATATTGGATAAATTGGACAAAAAATTATGTGGTTTGACCCACTTCACGGTTAAGCTGGTCCACTATGTTACTAGTACCCTGTTGGTGGTTATGAAGGATGAAATGGACATGAAGAAGGCTAAAGACCATCAAGAATGGGTTGGAGACGATGTTGTTAATCTCTTGTCAAAGAACTGGGAAGATGCCAGTTAGTCTGTTGTTGGTCTGTCGTTTGTTCGTTTGTTGTTGATTCGTTGTGTTAGTTTGTTGGCTTTGTTATTTTGATGTTTTTTTTGTCTTGAATTCTATTGGCCCTAGTGGCTCTTTGTGAAGGGTACAACACCATGTAAATGTTGCTTACCTAATAAAAAACTAATACCCAAAAAACTAATTCTAGTTGCATTTCAATCCTTCAAATACTAAAAAAATATACTAAAGTTTTAAATCTCAAACTCCTGAATACCTGAGTAATTTTGATTTCATTTCATAACCTTGAATTTATCAAAAACAAAATAATTTTGAATTCATTCAAACCCTTGAAAACCCATAAATTAATTTGAGAGTAAAGCCAATAAATATAGATAAATTAGGGTACATGACTATTAAATGACTAAGGGAACATCTATATTTATATAAGTTAAAATATAGTTAGCAAAAGATATGGATACAAAAAAGGGTATGGTCATCACGTCTATGCTAGAGTTCCCTAATGACCCTACCATTTATCAAAATTAATGTTTAACAGTTTAAAGCCTATTAAATTCTCCACTAAAATAAAAGCAAGGACAACATGTGAAGATGTCTCAACATATCATTTTAATTTAGACCTTAACATCTCAAGACAAAATTTTGAATTGAATCCCCACAAGTAGCATTTACCAAAACAATAGTTCAAATCATATGATGCTTTCCATTGGAAAAAACATGGATCTTAATCAATTTATGTTTCAGTTATAAACCCAAAGTGGCTTCCACATTTTCCAATGAAATTCCTAGAGAAACCATTAAAATTAATTTGGCATCTTCTTCAGCTCTTCATAGAACAAAACTGAAGGCCTGAATACAACATTTTAGTTTAACTCCCCAAAAATAGCATTCATCATAAATAGTTGTCTATGGTCGAATCTACTGAAGCTCTCCACTAAACAAAACTATGGGTTTCATTAAAACATTTCAATTTAAATCCCCATAAGCATCATTCATTAAAAACACATGTTGAGCAGTTCAAACCATGTTGAGCTCTCTCACAAAAACATCAGACCTCAATATGCTTCTATTTCAGGTAAGATATTTAACCCCTACCTTGGTTTACACATGCTACAATCTTAAACCAAAAACCCAAATGCCCATGCATAGAATTTACACTGCAGTACTAACACCACTAAGTCCCCTACATAACATGATAATGAATATAAGCTGGGCATAAAGCTAAAATCTGAAGAAAAAAAACAAACAAAAAAACAAACAAAAACAAAACAAAAACAAAAACAAAAAACAAAAACAAAAAAAACAAAACAAACAAAACAAACAAACAAACAAAACAAAACAAAAAAACAAAAAAAAATAAAACAACTATATGATTTGAAATTTTACAACTAGAAGATTATATTTTACAAGATTGGATTTTTGGAAGATTTGATTTTTTAAAAGATCTGATATTTCATTCAACTCCTCCTTAATCTCGATCTTTTTTTTGTAGAGTGTTGTAGGTGAAAGCCCTTGGAGTGGGAGAGGAAATCCATCCCACTACAATGGAGGCTCAGACCATTGCAAAATCTATCAATCTTCCTCACCTCAAGCCTTCCTCTCCATAGAATTCAATCTATCCACCACAAATACATAAACAACACACTGAGATGTCATTTCCATCTATGGATTATTAAGGAGCATACACACATATTACATGTTTGTCATGATTAAAAAGAAGAATCACACGAAAGATCCCAATTTGACCTGCAACGACACAACCAAGAAATGCACTTTTTTTGCCACATCTCATATGTATAAAGTTGGAACACATAGTTTGTGATGTAATTTATTTAAAAAAGGATTGTTTTTATTCAAAGCTTGCAACAATTGTTAAGGGATATGACACCCATTAAGTGCTTGTATTTGCAAATAAACCAATATATATATATATCAAGATTCCATAGAGGAGGAATTAAAAGTTGTGTGGATGCTAACAAAATGTGAAAAGAATTTTATGGAATATTGGGAGTGATGTAAAGCTAAGATGTGTCATCAACCAACAATAGGTTTTGAGTTAGGCTTTTTTTTCAAAAATAAAATAAGATTGTTATGTTGGGAATGAAATATGAGTACGGTTTTCTATAGAGTGGAAAGATTAAAAAAGCTTATTCCTTTTGTGTGAGGGTGTCTAATCACAAATAGTTGTGTGTCACCATTAAATCACTACTACATATTCTAGTAAGAAGCAAAAAAAAATATTTGCTATTTACGTGTTATGGATCCACTCTCGGATAATTGTCCTTAATCTATTATTATTGTGTATTTTCTCTACCCATGTCATTTATTGGGCTTTCAAAAGAGAAATCAGGAATAATGATTCCAATTATATATATCATTTCCTATAAAAATTGTTGTGTAGCTTAGTATCCACTTAAAATTTTATTAATTAAGTTAAAAAATAAAATTAAAATAAATATAATATGGAGCATTAAATTAATGTATAATATAATTTTTGGGAAAGTTTATAAGTTTATTGCTTATTATTTATTTTATATATTATTTATGTGAAGTGTTGTAATAAAGTAAATGTTAATTTATATAATTTCTTTAATAAAATTTTATTAATTAAGTAAAACTAAAAAAATCATCCAACTTAGATGACATTAGGAGAACTTTGTGGAGTCCTGAATCTATATTTGTATTGTGATCAATCAAGTAAATTTTGTCCATTGATTTTCACTGACATCGTTGACACCATGACTTAGGGATACTAAAAAATTTCTCTCCTCACACTTGAAAATAAATTGACTCAGATAATATTTTCACTTAAAAGCTACAAAAATCTTCTGTCATGCTTAAAAATCTGTTAGCTCTAAAAATTTGATATTTCTCTATGGACGTACCCATTGCACCCCTATTGGTGTTGTTGGCACCTTCAAATTATTGCAAATTTGAAGTTCCCATATTGAAAAATTTGCCTTTGCACACTCAGAAGTACACCTACAAAATCTGCCTAAGTGACCTATTTTGGAGGGTCACAATTTGAAGCCTGTTGATTTTCATGCCAAATGGATTGTTGCTCTCCATTCTCCTTACATTAATGTACTCCCTGGTTCGATTTCAAAGCCCCATGGTCAGATTTGCTATTTTTACCAAGCCAAAAGCAAATGCATTTTGCTATGCTATGTTTTGCACCTACATTTTCAAAATGTTTCGAGGTCAAGTTTGACCTTTAATATCTTGTGATGAATGATGATTCAAGGAAATCCCTCTTGCACAATTACTCAATGTACCTAGATGAGCTTATTTTTTCTAGTGGCAGCCCCCCAGAAGTTGTTTTGATATTTTTTCAAAGTGGTGACTTTGAGAGCCCTAATTGGTTTCTGATAGGTGAAATTGCAGAAAAGTCCAAGTAGGCAACTTTGGAATTTAACATCTTTCACCTTAGGAAGAATTTTTTCCATGTAGTTTATTGCAATTAATTCTTGGGTCAAATGGTAACATGCCTACTCAGTTTCAAGTTCCCAAGATAAGTTCTGATGGGTTATTTAATTGCTTTCTAATCGTGACATGGCCAAAAATGGTGTCCTGAAAATTTTCAAATTTTGAAAATCTAAGGACAACCCATTTCTTTTTTTGGTTTAAAACCTATATAACTCCATTTTCATAAAGATCGGAGGTCATTTGATACATTATTTTAATGTACTTCTATTGCGGCGAACACGTCCCAGGGGCCAGTTTACAAAGGACGTACCTGAATTTTAAGGGCTAGGAAAAGTTTGAGAAAATGGGTTTTCTCTAAATAATTGATTATAGCCACACAAAAAATCTCGGCTCCAAGGGTCACTGTTTTTGCGCATTTTTAATAATGTCTCAAATGTTCATATTTAAAATATTTTGAATATTTTAGATATTGGGAAAATGCAAAGAGGCATTTAGGGCAAGACTAAAGTGCATTTCAAATGTTTATAAGAAAATAAATTTTAATTCTTGCTTGTGATTGGTTGAAAAGCGGCAGCACAACTCCACGCAGCTGCACGAATGAACTCATCGCCAATCGCTATTTTGGGTTTGTAATTCCCATTTGAATTGGCGACCAGTGATGGCAATGGCTCTTCATCACCCATCGCGGATTCAAAGGCCCTCCTCCTCATTGTATTGGCGATAAGAGATGGCGGCATTTTCTCGGGCATCGCTACTTGGTTTCTCCATGTTCTTTTTGCAATAGCAATATGGGATGGAAGACACGTGAGTAGTTAAAAGGGGAATTTTCAGTTATTATTGTGCAAAGGGAAAGTTAAATTTTTGTTTCTTATTAGCTAGAGGAACTTTTCACTGTTCATGGAAATTTTCAAACTCTCACGGCAATAGCGCTCATCTCCATTTTTGAATGGAAATCAAGTTGAAATCAACGATGAGCGATGGTTGTTGTGTCTATCGCCCATCGTTGATTTCTTATTATTTTCTAGCTGCATCCGCGATGCTCGATGGCTGCTCTCCCCATTTTGCCTATCGCTAATAAATATTTGCTCCTCCAAAAACTTCAGAGATGTGCGATGAAAAGGGTTGGAGTAAATAAAGTGGTGGGTCCCGTGCACTTGTTAAAAGGCATTTTTTTATTTCAATAGTGGCTAGAAAATAAAGAGAAGAATGAAGATAAATAAAATGCACGAGTAAATTTATATTTGCTTGATAAATTATTTTTTTAAAATCTTTCACGAGAACTTGGTTGCATTTTCATCACCATTATATTTCTTATTTCTCATTTTCTATTGGAGATGCGCGATGTGGACAACCAAGTAAAATTTGTAAAGTGGTCTCTGGCCCAATGCATATTGTTTTAAATTTATCATTTGATAAATTTAAATGGTAAAAATGGTTGGAGAATAAATTAAAGTATGAAAAGTGAATATTTTATTCACTACATGCAAAATATTTTTGTTGGAGATAAGTTTTTACAGTGAACACCATTTTTACGTAGTTGGGTGAAAATGAACAATGGAGGTGAAGTCTTTTGCAAGTAAAGGCATTTTCAACATGGGTAAAAGGTTGAATGATAGAGAATGATGAGTTTTCACAAAGAGGAAGATTCTTCTATTGTAGGGTAGTGGAGTGAGGAGCAAGATAACAAAGAGTAGATTGGAACTTCTTCAGCAAGTAAAGGCAGTTAAAGATCAATGAACCTAAATGTGCCAAGTGTCTTTCAGATGAACATTTAGGGTTTTTTTGTTTCCTTAAATGTTGTCTTTCTGCCTCATTCTTAGAGAGGTTGTTTTGTAATTTAACACAAAAAACACTGTACAGTGTGAATACAGAGCATTTTAGAGTTAAGTTTTAGGGTCTGAGTCTATCAATATTTATGTAATTTTTATTATAATACTAGCAAAATAATGTTGAATATTTCAAGTTTGAGACTATTTACTGTCCTATGTACTGGTTTTACAGATTATGAATGATATAATCAAGGTTGTCTTATTTGTCTCCATTTGTTTAAGATAGGTGTGTGGCTGTGTTCTTGTCTATTAATTCAAAGAATTAATGTAGGTACTTGAATATGGCTATAAATTTGTATTGAACTGAGTGCTAGGATGCTAGTAAGAAGTAAAGGTTAAGACACAATGTTGAAATACTATAATGTAGCATTTCAGAGCTTCATATACTGTCAGGTGTAAAAATTGTTATCAGATTATGTATGTGTTTTAGTTGACTTCGTTCTAAGGATGAGGCACTAGTCTAAGTGTGATATTCATGTTACATGTGTTAGTTAATACAGTAGTTGATCATCTTTTAAATCAAATATCAATCTCAGTTTGTTTGTGTGAGGAGTTGAATGAGTTACATCTCTCATGTTTAAATTAGACATTACTGTAGAGGTCAGCCAAGCCTTTATAGTATTGTGTCTATTAAGCATCTAAAGGAGAAACATTTGTTTACAATGTATTTGGTACTTCAACACACAAGTATCTATAAGTATACTATTGGGATCACCCTCCCAGGTTTAACAGAGCCTGAAGTGTAGGGGAGAAAGGAGTATTTTATTCACTCTCTCATTCGTTGGCCATATCAACACGTTGAGTCTGAATATGAGAGTCACTACTCTTTAGGACTCATTGCATCTGTTGATTTGGGAACCAACGGGTGCAAGTGCTACTTATTATGTTGAAGTATATAAAGCTTTTACTAGTTCATAATATATAGGCTCTTTTCCTTCCAATATGGATGTAGATCAAAATAATTACACCAATAGGCATTCACCTACAAAGCGAGGTAAGTAGTATGTGTTTGGTTGTGAATTAATAGTTACAATGCATAATATTTATAGCACATATGGCACAACAAATTAGATCTAAATATTTTATAAAAGATGTATATGGAAAATGTAGAAACTCGATTGGATTAACAAGATATAGTAAAATTAAACAAAGACATTGGTTAACTAACCAAGTGTGTTCGTCAAATAATTCAAACTTATAGATTGTGACAAAATATGCTTTTTAATATTTTATTCAGAAAACTTAGATATTTAAATGTTTAGCCATCAATCAAAGAGGACCTTTTATAATAACACTTTATGAGTGGATTAACTAACTATATAATGAAAAATTATTTATTAAATTAAAATATGGGAATTAAAAGATTAAAGACATCGACATTAGGCATTACATATGTCTTAGATGAATTTGATACAAATCAAGGTGCACCAAAAAAATTGTTACTTAAGTCTAACACAGGGTGCATAACCCATAAATTAAGACCATTTTCATATTTTACAATTAGGTAATACTATACCTTTTGAATGTATTGGTTAAAATAACACTTTTATAAGATATGAAATTCAATATTTTTCTAATAGGTTTTGACATAGGGACATGTCAAACTTTACAGGGGGAGAGACAACCTCTAAAGAAATTTAAAATATGCATTTTCATAGGGCAAATGGTTATGTATAGTTATGTCATATATGTGGGCTAGATCAATAAAATATATTTAAAGCTTCATTGGATGATGCAACAATATTAATAAGATGTAATGAAATCCTTGAATTATCTTCACAAGTTAGAATTCATTTATAGAGATATCAAATATAATCATATTTTGGTAGATAATGGGGGCATAATCAAATCAAAAAATATTGGACTATATTACGAATGAAATATGAAACCCAACAAAAGAACTTATACAGTCTCTTGGGATCACTATTGTAGAAATTTCTTGTGGTGAACCTCCTTACGTAAAGAAAGGTATAATGGAAGAAATTTTTGAATGATTAGGATGGAAGAAGAGATGTGGTGAAGGGGGATGCTCTATGGTGGATGTGAGTCCACGAAAAAGAAGGATGAATAGAGTACACACTTCGTGGAGGAGAATGGCAAGTATCTTGGCTAAGTGTTGGAAGAGGCGAAGGAAGAATTTTTTTTTTCTAAATCAATGATGGAGTTTGTCTCAGGTAGTCCATAACCTGAAAGAGTAGTTCTACTACTCCACTCCATTTTGTGAGTTCTACTCACAAAAATTTTCCTACTCGACGTGTCTCATGCAGGAGCATCCAGGAAAATTGGTAATCAACATCAACCAAAGATAAGCTTCAGATTTGAATTTCAATTTTGGTGTGTTTTAGGGTTTATTTGACATCTCTCAACTTTGGAAAGCTTTTGGTGTGTTCAAATTTGAATAAAGTCAGTTTTTATCAAATCATCATTTTAAGGCTCTGCGAGCAATTTTCAAAAATTATTTCTGGAAAACTCTTCAGGATTGGAGTAGAATTCTTTGGTAGGGACATTCATAAAGGTGGGATGTGAAATGTGAAAAAAATAATTAAAGTCGTATCATTTTCAGTTTGAGATATTTTAATGTTGAAAGTTTGTTAAAAATTGTTAGCAATTTACAAAAAGTTTAATATCTCCTGATTTTGGAAGGTTGGAGAAAAATCCTTTTGCAGGAGTCCATTTGGTGCCATTCCAAGCTTGCACACCAATTTTTGTGTGAAACAGAGAACTTTCATTTTTTTGCCTATCAACACCCAATTTGACACTTTCAAAGTACCAATTTGATCAATTTTATTGTGGAAAGGTATTATGAGGGTCATGGAAATTAAATATAAGTTTTTGTTCCTTAATTTACTATTTATCTATTGCCTAAATAATATGGGGGCGTTTGGAACAAAAAAGAGGCAAAAAATTAAGATTTTAGAGCTTTTAAAATACCTAGAATAGAGAAAAACACCCCTGGGAGTAAAGACATCAATTGGAGGAATTAATGGAGGCTTAAAATATCTCATTTAATGTTGTATAAACTTAGAATATGCATAGTTATGCTTGGGTAGAGTTGGGCACCCACTTTAGAGCAATAATTGATGTTTTTCAATGCATTTTTCGAGGGTTTTTGAAGAAAAACATGGGAAGAAGTTTGTGAGGAATTGGAAGGAGAAAAATACCTCTGTAGAGGTATTCGTTGGGGGTTTTGGTTGCAAGTTTGAGCAACACTATTGAAGGAAAGACAAGGCACTAGTGTGTGAAAGGTGCAGAGATTTTGGAGTTGTGTGAAGGTCTAAACAATAGCAAGAGAGTTTTGGAGAAGCAAGAAGAAGCTACAGGGAGAACATTTATGGAGATTTGATTTCAAAAATGTATTGAGAAATTTATATTTGTATAAATTTGAATGAAAGAAGTTTTAGATTTGATTTGAAATGGTTTCTCTTTGTTTAATCTTTGTTGTTTTGTGAGTTGTGGATTGGGGTGGTTTTTGTTTGCATTGATCATTAATATCAGAGCATGTGTGTGTACTCTTGAAAGGTTGAGTTTTGTTTGTATCACTCTAAGTGAACCCTTACACTAACCTAACATTAACCCTAACCCAAACCCTAATTGTGCCTAACTCTAACTCTAGTTGGGTCATAACCCTAATTCCAACCCTAATCCTAACCCTAACGTTTACCCCAAGCTTTATCCTATAACCCTAACCATAATTGAACCCTACCGTAACCCTAACCCTAATTAAACACTACCCTAATGCTAACCCTAACCCTAGCCTAACCTCAACCCTAATTGAATCTTAATCCTAATTGATCCCTAGCCCTAATCTTATCCCTAATTCAACCTTAATCCTAATTAATCATTAATCCTAACCTTAATTGTCACTCTAATCTAACCTCAATCACCCAAACCCTAACTCGAAGCTATATCTTAGAATTCTTGTTGAACCCTAACGCTAATTTGATCATAATCATAACCATAACCAAATTCTAAATAATAAAAAATAAATAATAATGTTATATGAATTATTTTAAAATTATATGATAAAGTTAAGTGAAAATGTAATTCTTAATTACATTAATTTTTTAAAGATAGATAAGCTCGTTTTAAATATATTATTTTAAAAACTTATTTTTATATGTAATAATAAATTTATTATATTTTCTTTGTATTTAATTTTGTAATTTTAAATTGATTTTAGATGGACACTTATTATGAAAGATTTTTTTATATTAGATGTATATTTAAGTCGTTATATTTTTGTACTATTAAATCTTTAGTAAAACCTTAAGTTTATAATATTTCTACACACACACATATATATACTAGCATATATATATTATTTTAGGAATATATATAAAATACGTCAAGATATTCTTTTATTTTGAATATTTTTTATGTGTAATAGTAAATTTAGGATATTTCTTTTTTATTGAATTTTCTAATTTGAAGTGTATTAATTCTAAATTTTTAAAATGAACAATTGATTTTCATTATTTTTATAATTTTGTTTTTGTTTTTTAAATTTTTTTAATATTTTGTATTTAATAGTAAATTTAATAAAGTTCTTCCGTAGTTAATTTTTTAGAAACTTTCTTTTATGAGTAGTAATTTTTACATACTTTTTAACATCTTATCCTTATAAATAAATATTATTTTTAGTAGAATAAGATTACTTATATATATATATATATATATATATATATATATATAATGTCAAGAATATCTTTTTTTAAAAGATCTTAAATATTTTTTTTGTTTTAATAAATATGTTAATTTAGAAACTTACTTTTATATGAAATTGTAAATTTAGATTATTTCTTTTTTACTTACTTTCTTATTGTGATAACTTATGATCACTTTTATATATATAGAAAAATAAATTAAGTATAAAGATTTACCCAAAACTTACTAAATTGATTAAAAAATGCTGCCACTTGCAAGTCAATTTTTATTTGAGGAGTTTTTCTTTACACATCATCTTCCATCCCATCTCTAACTGTAAGAACGCCTCTAGACGTAATTAATTTTGAATAAAACAAAATATTAATGATTTTTCCTTTGAAACATTTTTAATTTTTAAAAAAATATTTTGATTGGTTAATAGCTGCTTAGGGGCAATACCCTTTATATTGATTTTCAAAAAAGATTACAATGTCTATTATACAACTTTGGCCAACACTTTCATCGACTACCCTTTACATATTGGTGACAAATATCTTGCACATATACCTACTGGATTGACTCTTTACAAACACTCCAAAATTGAGCGCTCTTCTATTACTGTACTATCAAAATGTCCCTCATACAACTCATATAATTTTCAAATTTTTAGAAACCAAAAAATACCATACTTAGCCCTAGACTAGTCTTCATCTCCTCATCTCCCATGGCCACTCAAACCTTCCTTGCCTCCATCACATTCTCTACCACTGGGCACTCAGGTCCACACGCACTGTGCGTTGGGTTGTTGGCTTTCTCATCAATATCTTAGGAATCTTGCTTCCTCCATTCATTACCACCGCCAAGCTCCCAATCCCCATTGTCATTCGCAAGCATTTTTCCATCCAGCCCTTCCACTTGCAGGTATGCGTCGACCCACCCTGTCGCTGGTTTTTTGGACATTCCTGTTGCCCTCAACAGAAAGGAGATGATGCGATCTATCTCCCCCCAACGCTTCTGCAACTCATCCAAGCAAAGAGTGCACACCATCATAAATTTTGGAACCTCTAGGCTATTACCAAAGGACATGTAGTAGTGTTGGGGTAGTGGAATCAAGAGGTTACCATCTACATTATCCAATGCTTCATCAATTTACCCAAGCCACACATGCTAGAAAACCATATGGCAGAGCTTCTTGGTCCTCGCCTTTGACAAACCCATGTAGAGAATCATGGCCAAAAAAATTGTTGGTATTTCCACATTAGCCCTGAATCTCTGCCATGCGATGAGGAATTCTTAAATCCTAGTAACTTCTTTGTCGCCAAAATTATCAAAGGATGAATCAAGTTCAACAAACCCCTTAGCATTTTATTTGTTAATTCTCCATAGAAGGACTGTTGTTGCTTCATTGTCTTTAGGAACTATAGTGTTTCCATGGCTATATAACGCTTAGAGTTCAATCCTTTCCACTTTTAATTTTCTTGGCACATTATTCCTGCTTCTACCCCTATTTATGCTCAACCCATTGTCATTTTCGTGATGATACATTAGGGGTGCGTACCATTATGTCACTTTGGCTAGATTTTGGGAAGATTTTACTGCACGAGTCGTCGGTAGTTTAAGATCTGCCATTATTGTTTTTAGTTACTATATTTATTCTTGTTCGCTTTCCAATACCTACCTTCTTCCTCCTGTATTTCTGTTGAAAATTGAGGTTTTTATGTAGCTTAATACTTTGTAAAAATTTAAGATTGTTGATCTAAATATGTTTTCATTTGTTATAGATTCTTTGTGGGTGGTTATCTGATTAATTCATTTTTATCATTTGTAGAATGAAGACAGAAGTTGTAGAAAAATTAGATAGGATATTAGAAAGATTACACAAGCATATACCATGGAGAAACACTTTCGAGAAAAAACCCCACCAAGAGTCAATGTATTATTTAATCTCTGAAGTAGATTATAATAACTCCAATTCTTGCTTGAGAATGCTTCTTTTGCCTTCACCAAATCTTCTTCACAACCTACAATAAAACTGATAATAAATCTCTTCAACTTGTTTGAGATAAATAGGCATTAAAAAACTTTGTAAACTCAACATGAGTTACAATTATAATGCTCAAGCCCTATCCCTAAAAGGTACACCTATCTCTTGCAAGTAGAGTTATGCCCTAAAGAACAATGTCAAATCCTCATCTTCATGCATTTGGGCATCCCAAACTATAGTAACCCTCCATTTTGCTTATGTTTTCTGACAGTATGTTTCACTTTGATAGACCCTAATACTTTGTTTTGATGTATTTGATCGCTGACAGTAGAGCGATGGTAGATTTATTTTATGATATGATGATACACTATTTGGTGGTGATTATTTCTGACATGCTTTATGTTAGCATAGATGTTTACTTGAGATGATATTGCTATATATGCTTATGGTAGATTAGTTGATATTTATTTTGTCAGTTTGATGTGATATTGTATTGGTGAGGAGAACAGAGTTGCATCACTCCCTTGCGAGTGCCCTGTGATTTCTGTGATTTTCTCTTCACAGTGTTTTTCAATCATGGATTATATACATGTATGGTATATGTCTGATTGCAGGTATATGACACCGACTCCACTTGGTTTCACAGGTCAAAGCGTTTCCAGGCTCAATGGTAATGTTGATTGAGAGATAGTAACAAGGTTTTTCCTAGTCTATCCTTAAACCTAGGCACAGTATGTCGTCAGTTTAGGTCTAGTATGTTTGGTTGTCATGTCTATGTTTGTCTTGTTATTTGTTAAGCAAGGTTTATTTTGGTGGATTTAATGTTAAATGAATGTTCTTTATAATTTAGTGCTTATTTAATTAATTTTAAATATTGTAGTTAAAAGCTTTTTATTATAGGGCGGGGGCCCTAGCTCGGTTGGCTAAGTAATTCCGTTGCGGCTCTGCTGGTCACGAGTTCTAGTCTCCCCCCGTCCCGTGGTACCGGAGGGCGTGTCACGCCAGCGCCGCCGGTCACGTTAAAAAGTTTACCAGGCGCACTGCAGTTTATAGGGGGTCGTGCTACCCGATTCCTGCAGTCTAAAAAAAAAAAAGCTTTTTATTATATTTAATTAATTAAATTAGTTTATTTGGTAAGATAATTTAATCATTGTGATTAAGTTATTTTATTAAATAAATAAATTAATTGCTTAAATTTATTTTATTGAGTGAACAGATTAAATATAGTTTAAATTCTTTTGTGTGAATGGGAATTTTAAATTTGTTTAAAAAAAATGAAATTAGTTTTTGAAATTTTAAATTCTATAAAATAGAATAATTCTTTATAATTGTTAAAAGAAAATATATGTGAGTTTGTTAGAAGATATTTTTTATTTGACATGTGTGTTAGTAAAATTAAATGCAAATTGTTGTTGAGAATTTTCTCAGAGAGAATATTGCCAGAACTGGAAAAGGCAAGAAGGCACTTCACGGGAAAGAAAAAGAAACAGAGAATTGCTGGAAAAATTGTTAGTTTATTTTTGGGGTTTTCATTTTAAAATTCTGGAAGAAGATCTTGGGATTATTTTTGGTTCAGTAATTTGTATTTTTCTGGAAGTGGAGGTTTGGAAAGGGTTTTGGAAGTTGCACTCAGCAAGCAAAGCTTTTCTTCAACTTTCAATTCTTCAAGCTACAGGAAAACGGGTTCTTTGCTATTTAGTTAGTTGTATTGTGATTTGAAAAGATTGTCTATATAAAGATTTAATTTGTAGAAGTTTTGTTAAATTTGTAAAATTAAAAGATTGCCTATAGAAGAATATTTGATTGAAACTTCTGTATTTCTCGGTAAAATTTTATTGAAAATAATTTTTTGTAGAAAACTTGTTACCTCTCTCTGTAAAATTTTTAAGCAAATTTTATAGTAAAATCAGAGAGCATCACAGAAGGTTATTGTTAAACAATAGAAAATTCTCAATAGGAAACAGAAGAAATCTCAATAGATTTATAAATGAAGTTCTCTGATAAATTTGAGGAAACAGAAACCTCTGGGAAGAACTTTTCTAAACATTTCCTGTAGAAAAGATTTTAGAATTTGGGTTTGAAAATGAAACCTTCTGTTATTCAAATTGATGATTTCTGAAAAAATTGTGCAAATTGATAGATCTCTCAATTTTCTGTAGAAAACCCTCTATGAAAACAAATGCCCGACTATGATATTTTTATTGATTGAATTATATATATATATGTATACACCTTAAAATGGTCACATCACATTGTCTGGTAATTAATTAAATATTTTAAATATTTAATTAAAATCTTTGAATTCTATCTGTGTATAAATAAATTTAAATAATTTATTTATATTTCTTCCATATTTTGATTAAATAAATAAAGTTTATTTAATCATCTTTTCGTATTCATTTCTTAATTAATTAAATAAACATTACGATTTATTTATATTAATTATCATATAATCTTAGTTTGAATATCTTATTCAAATAAAGATTAAAATATTATTCTTCTTATAAATATCATTTACAATTAAATATTCCAAAATATTTAATTATTTCCTCTAATCCAATTTAAATATTCGTTCTTAAAATCATTTCAAAATCAATTTAATTTCTTCAAATATCTATTTATAATTAAATATTTCATAAAATATTTAATTAATTCTTCTAAATATTTCATATTCTTCTAAAGTCATATCATAATTAAATATCTCAAAATATTTAATTAAAATCTTCTATAGTTTTTAAAATCAAAAAAATCAAAATTCAATAAATGAAATTAAATAAATTTATTTATTTAATTTGGGATTATCTTCAACACCCGAGAAGCAAACGGTCAAAACAGAAAATTTAATTTTCTCTGTTTCTGTGCAGGCTTGTTCCCGTGGGTTGAAGACAGGAATCCATCCTTCTCTCCAACCTCTCAACCTCTCCCATTTTCTTCTCAACTTCTTCATCTTTCACCATTCAAACCTACCAGACAATCTCACAGCCGTAGATTCTTGCCAGCCGGGATTTTGCCTGCAAAAATCTATAAATACAACTGTCGGGAGCTCCAAATCATATAGAAGTTTTTAGCAAAGAAACTATAGTCAAATAGTTCTTAAGCATCCATAGCATAAGCCTTTTTAGTATTCACTTTCATTCACTTTCATAGTATAGTAGCATATCATGATACATTTCATTCACAGCCCCTGTGCATAATCTACAGCCCCTGTTCACAATTTCACTCCACCAGCATATAGAATAGTAGTTTTCATTTGTATACTCGTTCTACAGCAGCCATTTGGAGAAGCTTACATCAAATCTGAGAGCAACAGCTTCAAAAGAATCACTGTAGATAGAGAAAATGGGACGGCTCTGAAGAAATCTTGTTTATTTTTATTTATTTCAATTTCTTTAGATTAATGTTTCATTTAGTGTTTTGTTTTCAATTAGATTAACATAAATAAAAATATTACACATTTTTGGCGCCCACCGTGGGGCATTTGCCCCCTTTTTAATATCTTTTTGCAGTTGTTTTTTTGACAGGTTACAGACAAAAACAGCGGAATAGCACAGACAACACGTTTCGGGAATGTCATCTCCAGATTAGCGCATTTGAAGACTGTTGCAGCGCCCTTCATAATTATTGCAGTGCCCGTAAATTGTTTTGTAGCACCCGTAAAGTCTTTTGCAGCGCCCGTAAAGTCTTTTGCAGCGCCCGTAAAGTTTTTTGCAGTGCCCTTAATAACTGTTGCAGCGCCCGTAAAGCTTTTTGCAGCGCCTGTAATTAATTTTGCAGCGCCTTTAATCTCTGTTGCAGCGCAATTTTTTTTTAAGGCCGTATATTCTGTAATCTGTAACTGTAGAATAGTCTAACTGACTCCGACGCAGCCGCGGACAGTTAATAATTTTTAAGGATAAAAAGAACCAATCCTAAGGTAGTCATTTAAAGAATAAAAATTAACCAATCCTAGGGTAGTCATTTAAAGCATAAAAAGAACCAATCCTAGGGTAGTCATCTAAGAAAAAAATGAAGCAATCCTAGGGTAGGCACTTCATCTTTTATTTTGGGCTTAAAATGAATTTTCTTTTTATGTGAAGCAAAATCTTCACTTAGTTTAGAAAATTTTCATTTGGTGCTTAAAAACTGAACCTTTGTTTGCTTTGCTTTAACAGTGATAGGCCTATGCTCTCCCTTGGCCGGTGATCAAAGTACCAAACTCACCTATTTCCTTTTATGCATTCTACGACTTAATATTAAAACCTGTAGAAACGCGTCTTATTAGGAAAAATACTCACACCAAGAAGGAAAAACTCAAGTAGAGTTCAAGCCAAAAGCCGGGCTATTCCACACTCTCTAAATTTAAAAGCAAAATTGAAACCCTCTTTTGGCGGTGGTGTGCATTGATAACCATCCCCAAAGCCTTTCTGGGGAGGATGCTCTTGAGGAGTCTATCATTTCATGAAGCGGAAACCCGCCTTACCTGAAACCTGGTGTAGTATCTTGCCTGATGGGTTTACGAACATCATTTTTAATCCGCAGTCAGGGGGAGGAAGGAGAATCTGCCCCAAGATACTCATATAGCGCCAAGGGATTGTTTGCTTTCGGGGATCGGTATCCCTTACGTGTCACTCACGAGAATGCGCCTTTTGCGGAAAGACAAAACCGCGGGCACCCTTCGGGGTGAGCATGGTACAGTAATGTGGGTTTTAAGATGTGGGCTGTTGATTGCTATGATGACCTACTTGAGAACTAAGAGTGAGTCTGTTTGAAGTGCTTATCATGTGTGAAACTTGTGAAAACAATTTTTGAACAACATTTTGGTCATACACTTCTTGTTTAGCATAGGGCTTAAAACAACTATTCTACAACTTGCTTGATGTGTTTTCAATACATTAATTCAGTAAAGATCATCTAAAACTCACAATTACATTGATCACACTTATCATTTTTCAAGACTAGGATCAAATCTCAAAATAGTGCATCTTTTCAAACAAGTTTTTGATTATTTATTCAACTTCCCCAACAGGATTCTGATATCCTTTCATCTTGGAAGCCACAATCAAGAGTTAGAAACGTCATTTGATCATATCATAAGATTTTCATCTTATCAGATCAAGACATTATCATTTTTGCACTTATAAACCTATGATCTAAGTCTAGAAGAACATTTCAAAAGTATATGCCTGTTGTCCACTTTACAACATGGGTGATAGGGAACAAATTTTTTTTCATAGGTTTCATACTGGGAATAGTTCAAATAATGAGATAACCGATGAAATGATTCAAGAAGTTGAACAAGATCCACAGTTTCACCAAATTTTGGACAAGATGTTAGATCAAGATAAAGAAGGCTACCTTCTTTTCTTAGCAAACAAAGGTGCCAAATTGCCCTCTAACTACAATATGGAGAAAATTAAGGAAGATCCTAAAAAGACTAAAACTCCATTAAATGATCTTAGTAGTCTTTCCCAACAAACGAGAGCACTCCAAAGGAAAATCAAGGAAATACAAGGGGGCACAACTATGAAGTCCTTTGATGGAAATATGAATGTAACCTCTTCTCCTCCAAAAGCAACATCATCCAAATTCAATGTTTTTGAATTTTTGCAAAGGTTACATAAGAAGCCCAAATCTAAGCCCTCAAATAAAATTAACCAATCCTATCATGTCATGCATTTATCTTCATCCCCCATAATTCCAAATGAACCTCATGATTCTTTCACTCAAGATAACGATTTCATTCAATCACCTTCTTCTATCATATCCTTTACATCCAATGATTCATTTCAATCTACACATCTCGATCAAAACATTCTACAAACCCTTCCTATCTTTGATCAAGATCCCATCTCTCAAGGACCATATGATGATCCCCTCCTTTCATTATTCACCCATGATAATCCTCTTCCATCTCAAGAGACAAACGTTCTTCCAAGTTCTTCTTCGTCATCATCTAATCAATCCATACCATCCCATGATTCTATTGCATTACAAGAGCATGATATTTCTTCCATCCTATCTAATGATGTCTTACCAATTGATGATCAAGATATGATTTCTACAAAATTTCACGATTCCCTTCCTCATCAAGATCAATATAATCTTCCATTCAAGGATACCCTTTCATCCCATGAAGATGATTCTCCTCCTCATGATCAAGATATTCCTTTCATACCATTTCATAATCCTTTTCCAAGTCAAGATCAAAACACCCCATCATCCCCATGTCAAGAGCCTATCACACCTATTCAAGTTATCCATGAACCCCACACCTATAAATTGGGATCCTCCACCTTTATTCATTCTGGTTTACTTCCAAAACCTATCCTCTCATCCATATCATATCCTCCTCACAATGGACTCGCATCTTGTTTCACAAACAATACATATCCAATTGGTAAACGAATGTGTGAAATTATGAATTACAAAGGAAAAGGTTTAGGCCTTCATGAGCAAGGTATCCTAGAACCCCTTTCTGTCCAAACACATCCATATTCTCATGGCCTTGGTTATACACCTCATGCTCAACCTAGGTATCCTAGTCCATCAAACTCTCCATTCATCCTAGGTCCTTATCCTAGTCCATCAAAAACTCCATCTATCCTAGGTCCTTATCCTAGTTCATCAAACCTTCCATCTATCCTTGGTCCTTATCATTCCAACCCTAGCTCATCAACCCTTCCATCCATATTAGGGTCCCACATTTCTCCATCTCCTATTCTTCAAGAACAACAAAGGCACACATCCTTGATTCACTTTCAAAATTCTTCCTTCATTAACTCATCCATCATACCTCCATATCATTCACCTCAGTACACTCCTTCCATTTCTTTTGGAAGCAATTTGGGTGCCAAATATCAAAAGCTTCTATATCAAACTCCACATGTATCAAAGGATCAACATGTCTCCTTGAAGAGTCATGCAAAAATAAAAGAAAATTTGATCCAAAAATCAAAAGGCAATTTTCAAAGGTCACAAAGGCCCATCAAAGCGAAGGCAATTTCCAAAGGTCATAAAGGCCCATCAAAGCAAAAAGGAAATTTTCAAAGACCACAAAGGTCCATAAATCAAAAAGAAAAATGTCAACGGCCACAAAGGTCCACAAAGAAAAACTCAAAGTCAAAATTCATGTGGATTCCTAAAAGTCTCATAAAAGCAATAAAATCTAAATTGGCATCCAAATTTGCTAATCCAAAAGCTTCCTCCAATTTTCCATCTACTAACCTATCGTCTTCCAAATCCATTTTTCCTCCATCACTCTACCGCCCTTCAAGGTGTGTGTCAAATGTTGATCTTTCCAACTTTTCCATCTATCCATCAACAGGTCTTCCAAACTGCTATCCATTATCCAACATTCACCCCCCATCATTCTTCTTTAATCCAAACTTTTGCATAAGTCCTTAGATTCTTCTATCATTAATCTGCCAACATTTAGGATTCTAATTCCCATTTCCATGGTTTATTAGAGGGATATTTGGTTGTGAAACTTGATGCTTAAGTCCTTCCTCTATCTCCCTATCATGCATATCTTATCTTCCATATTCCTCTTGTACTCTACACTTAGGGACAAGTTTCATCCATCTTATCATTCATGGTCATTATCCTCTCTATGCCCATTCCTTACATTTCCACCTTTGATCTTGACAAGGTTAAGGATCTTCTTGAAAATCATACAACTTATCCTATTCACTTCATCCAAATCTTCAATACCATATCCTTTGTCATGCATCTTCTCTTATATTGTGGGGAATCTTGTTCCTTCAATTAGTCATATCATCTCATTTCATCTTAAAAAAAAATAAAAAAAAAAATCCAGAGAAAAATCAAATCATCATGAAACATCGTCAAGTGCCATCCTGGGGTTGTGTTTGCTTTGGGGAAAAAATAACAAAGAGAGGGACAACAAGCTTTTGAGCATCACAAGCGGACAATATAGGTTTGACCAAACACAACAAACATTGTCGTATCAAATCAATCACAAACATGTTTATACCAATGGAAATCAAAATAACATGATCCAAACAATTATTGAAGTGAGAATATCAATGATGATAACTAAAAATTGGATGATCTTAATCTGAATAAATGTTCGAAATACTTTAAGCAGGATTTGAATGGTTGTTTGATTTTCTATCATATCTCTGGAGCGATTCGATGATGTACTAAACTAGAAAAGCAAGGAAGGAGTATGATTTTTCTTTGTCTGCTGTTTGCGAGGAAATCATTAGTACTATGCAAATTGGTCGCGAGACATGCTTTACTATGTATCATGGATGACATTTCAGAATTTGCATGGGAAAAGGATTAACTTCTTATGCATTTATCCACAAGCAATGCCGGTCATCTCGAGTTCAATTATACCTGAATTGCTTGTATTAACTTGCTATATATAATGCAAAATCTCATGGCATTTCGAGGTCATCCTTGGTGCTTCTAACATACCCTTTGATGCTTGTATTGACTTTCAACATTTCAAAGCTCTATGATGATACAAAAAGCATGAATAAGCTCTCCAAATGGCAATATTGTATGTATGTTCTGCATGGTTAGTATAGATTGCATTCATGTTAAAATTTGCATTTTGCATTCATAAATTTTCCCAAAAGCTGGCAAAGTATACAATGTCTGAATAAAAAAAAATCAAAAATGATCACATGAAAACACTATGAGGTGCTACCCCCAGATGTTGTTGGTCTCACACCACTTATTCCTACATCAGAAGATCAAATCATCAATAACATCAGAAGATCATACAATTATTCAAATCAAAATGGATCATCAAATCAATCAAATCAATCCAATCAGAATACATCATTCGACTATTTGTTTTTAACAACTTTGAAAACAAATCCCTTCATTGGGGACATCATTAAGAGGTCATTGGAATGAGCGCAATAAGATAAATCAAAAGAAAAGATCAAGTAAACAAACAATCCAATGTTCTTCATACCCTCAACCAGAGGGATGTGTTTTGATAGGATAAGAATCCAAGGTGATATCCAAAATGATGTCCATTGTCGGAATGATATATCCTAGGACATGCATTGTATAGGATGATGATGGTTTGATAAGTTGATTGATAGGCTATTGATATAAATTTGATTTTCATGTTTGCAATTGATCAAGAGTTTGATTTTTCTTTTAAAGGTTTGTTGCTTCAATTTTGATCTTCCTCGCTTCAAGCCTATTTCCGCTAATTGTTGTGATTTTGTTTCCGCTTATTTTGCCAAAAGGATGAAGGTGACGCATTAGTTTATTATGGATGATTGATTATTGCGAAAGAAAAGAGAAAT
This sequence comes from Sequoia sempervirens, assembly GCA_007258455.2. Classification (NCBI taxonomy): domain Eukaryota; kingdom Viridiplantae; phylum Streptophyta; class Pinopsida; order Cupressales; family Cupressaceae; genus Sequoia; species Sequoia sempervirens. Next base: position 117,404,632 of record VDFB02000007.1, on the reverse strand, counting down.
GGGATGGATGGATTTTCAACATTTGGATGTTTCCTTTGACATTTTGTAATGTTTGAGGTTTTTCTTTAGCATTTTGGATTTTCAAATGTTTTTATTTTTGATTTTCAAATGTTTTTGGATTTTGTGAGATTTTTATGAATGTTTTGGATTTTGATGTTTTTTACGCTTTTAGATTTTGATGTGATTTGGATGTTTTGATTTTGATGTCTCGGGGGCTGATTAGAGATGAGCCTTGCCTACGTTTAAGCTCAGAGATCACGTAGTTCGGATTCCAATGTTTTTGATGTTTTCTGTTTTTGACTTGTTTTTGATTTTTGATATGTTTTGAATGTTTTGGATTTTCGTGATGATTTTGACGATTTGGATATGGATAATGAGCATCGCTGCTCTATTTGACTTGTTGAAACTGCTAAGGTTGATTGATCGATCGATGGATTGATGATCATTATAACATTATTGAGGATACACAACACGTAAGGATAGTGTAAGCGTAAGCAAACACAAGGATTGAGATTTCACCTTGATTGATGATGATAAAATTGTTGAGGATACACAACAATGCAAGGATAGATGATGATAACATTATTGAGTGATCTAGTTTAAGCGAAGAAGGAATCTTATCTGTGTTTTGAATTTTAATTTATAATTTATTTTGTTGAAGCTTGGTTTGGATTAAAAGATATTTTTATTTGATCATGTGTTAGTAACTTAATGCAATAATGATTACTTGGATTGATTTCAATGAAATATAAGATTGAAAGGGATGTTAATTCACAGGATAAAAAAGAATGTTGAATTGTGGAAAAATTGTAATAGTTTATTTTTAATTTTCATTTTAAATTCTGCATACATTCATTAAGTTTTTGGTTCACTAATTTCTTTCCATAGTGACTTTAATTTTAATTGCACTATTTAATTAATCAAAACTTTTTCACATATTTTCAATTCCATTCAAGCTATAGGAAAACATGTTTCTATACAGTTGTATTTGATAAAATATTGTCTATATAAAGATTCGTCTTTGAGGTAGTTCAATAAAATTACATTGCCTTACAATGTTATTCATAAATTTTGTGCTTCACAATAAAGTTTTACAATAATAATAAAGAAAAACAACTTACCTCGATCTAGAATTAGAAGCATTGTTATGTAAAAGCAGGGAGCAACAGAAGGTGCACGTTAAACCAGTTCCCGTAGGACCAGAAGAGCTAGGAGATATAATATGAAGTTCTCTGACATAATTTATAAACAGAAAAGTACATAATAACTTTTAGTACATTTGTTCCAGATTTTAGAATATAAATGTTATTACACAATATTAACTGTTATTTTAGGAGAGTGATCATCATATATTATAAAGGTTACCCTGGTAGAATTCCTTTTTATGGCCCCCAACTTGATTACCCTGGTAATTCTTATAAACCTGGCCCAATTGATACTATTGCGGAAAATTCTTATGAAGAACAAACATGATTTATATTGATGCCTTCTATCTTATATTCAAGACTAACTAGCTAATATCATTTGTGACATATATTTTTGTTAAAGATTTTAATTTATACTTGTGTTTAGTTATGACCTGTTACTACAATTTGATTTACCAGACACCACTTTCCCATCACCCTTGCACAGACCACTCCCCTAGCATTGTGGGGGTATTCTAAGTTTTCTAGACTATGGTGGACACAAGTGTATAAATTTATCATATTTTATAAAAACACACAATTGTTTTTTATTTTTATTTATAATTTTTTATTATATATATTATAATATATATCTATATTGTATATAATGTATATTATTTATAATATATTTATATATAATGTATATATTGTGTTTATATATATATATATATATCTAATTTTATGTAATTTGAATAATAATAAATAAATTAAAAGTAAATTGAAAAATAAACATATATATATATATATATATATATATATATATATATTTAAATATAACGTTTAAAATGTATATATATTTAAATGTGCAATATGTGGTTAAATAGTGCATGTAAAGTATGAATTGTTATTTTTATAATGAAATGTTTTAAGTAGAGAAATCGAGATATCATTATAATGCATGAATGTGGAATTGAAGTTAGTTATTATTTTTTTAAAAAATTTCTATATTGTCTAAGAAAAGAAATTATATTTAAGTTAAATCATTTCATGCAATATGATATTAATTTTATTTGGATTTAGGAAATCCGAATGTTATGATATTTACTTGCCCAAATTTATTTTTAAAAAGGTTGTGATCTCCTCTGCTTATGTTATACAGGCAATTTGAGTCAATTGAGTTAGTAAGTCTTCCAGATAAGTTTACTTTGTGTGGAGAATTGTAATGTCTTTTGAATACAATCCTTTGAATTAACTTGGGTAGTGCACATAGTTCTATTTGGTTTTAAACACCTGGTTTTATGAACGGGTTGTGATGTCTATTGTTATATTGTTATTTTTTTTATGTTAGTTTATGTGCACCTTGTTTACCCATAGTTAGTGGAATTAGTTTCCTTGTGTTATTATTAGGGGAGTGACTCTTTATGAAGGCCGCCACACAAAGTGGTGCTGGGGTAACTCATGTAGAGTTAGTTAATCAGTGAAAACTAAATCAACACTTTAGGTAGTCTAAAACCTTTAACTAGATTAAATAAGCCTCACTCATGGACTCAAGGGCTAGCTCAACTTGGGGATGAGTTGAGAAGGTCTGGAATGGAAAAATCGATATCTAGTCATTATGAAAGATAATCGATTCCACAACAGATTGCATGTGGGGCCGGGTTTCGTAAGAGGTTACCAGGGTAACCCAAGATGGGGGCCGGAACCTAAGAAGATTCACCTGGGTAACCTATGCAACATTGTGATGACACTCCACCTATAATAACAGTATCTTTGTGAACTTAGTGTATTTGACCCTTCAATTCTGGAAGCAATGTAACCATTAAGTTAAGTTGGTACTTGTATAGTTTTGTCTTGGTTTCACCTGTGTCTAGGGTTTGTAGATTATGTCTAGGGAACCTTTTTACTATCTCCTAGCACGAGGGGTGGGCCTACGGGTACCACTTGGTTGGGTGGAACGTGCACATTACACCCTTGGGTCCCTAGTTCTTGTTTGTGGCGACGAGTACTTCTTGGATGGAGAGCTCGTGTGTGAAAATGTACTTTCTCATCTCTATCAGTGGAAACCTTATTTATGTATCACTCCTCAATTGTAATTGGGGAGAACTTTTGTAACATGTAATTGTACACTTTTTTATGACCTACCTCATTTGGAAATGAGTATTGTAAATATTATTATAATTGCAATGTAAGAAAGAATCATTTTTGTACATTATACCTTCATTGATGTAATTTATTTATTAATGAATGTATGCTCTTAAGTTTATGAGAATTAAATACATGCTATGTTTAGTTACCTATGTTAATTATGGGATTTACATGTAGTGTGTTGTCGCATATCTTAGGGAATGTTTGCATTAGTGAAGTTCATGTTTACACTTTAAAAAAAAAAAAATTATTACACTATCGTAGTCATTGCAACATTCTTTAGGTTACATGGTGGGGCGTTGCAGATTGGTATCAGAGCAAAGGTTCTAACACTGGATGCTCTAGGTAATTGTGAGCCCATTAGGATGTCCTAGATATTAGACTATGTAGTATTGGTTTTTGTTAGCTTTGCTTGTTTTCTATCTGAGACTTGTTTTTGTTTTTATGTAGGATCATGCCTAGACGTCGTGGTAGAGGTCATGGTCGAGGTCGAGGTGGAGGCCGTGGGCTGAATCCCCAGGTTACTCCCCCTCAAAGCTCTCACAAGAGTGAGCATGCCGAACAGTTGGGTCCTCAGTTGGAACAGACAAGTGGGGAACGGATTCCTATTTAGCCAGAGGTTGAGGGAGCACAGTTGCATCCCTTATTGGAAGAGGTACTTGCCAGACTTGGTCTGAGCCAGGAAGTTGATCAGGAGGTGGTTAGGGAATGTGATAGATCATCTAGGATGATTGTTAGTACTGCAGAGCAGGATGCCATAGTTGCAGGACATATGAGAGATTTTTTGAGGGCACGTCCTCCTACATTTGATGGCACAGGTGGTGGTCTGGAAGCAAAGACTTGGTTATTAGACTTGGGAAGATGTTTTGCTATGCACCTATATGGTAGCAATACCTGAGCTAGATGCGTTGTTATGCATCTTAGAGGTTTTGTCTCTACTTGGTGGCGTTTGGAGGAGCAGAAGCTCCATCTGGAGATTGGGTTAGTTTCTTGGGAAATGTTCTTAGAGAGATTTAGAGCACGTTTCCTATCTGAGCATTGGAGGCAACGACAAGTTGATGAGTTTCACGATTTACATTAGATGGCTTTATCTGTTGAGCAGTATGAGTGTGCGAACCCTTTTCCTAGTACCTGCAAAACAACATGAATAAACAAGTTAGACAAGGAATTACAAGCTAAAACAAGGATTCCCCATGAAATCCATTTGCAAACTCAAAATAGGAAAGAAATTGATGAAGAACACAATGCAAAACATAAAACTAGATTTAATTCTAATTAGGGAAGCAAACACTTGATCCCATGGGGGAATTGGTGCCAATTTTTGTGAAAATTTGGCCCTTTCCCAATTCCTATGATGAAATCTTGATATGTTGAAGATGATATTGATCCACTTTTGATGAAAGATGAGAACTCCAAGCCAAATCTACAAAAAACCTAGCTAAGAATTCAAATGATGGATGAGAATGGCTAAGTATTTTAGCATGGTAACTTTGCAATGTTTGCACGGATGATGAAATGAGGAGAGGAGATCTTCATTTATAGGATTCCAAGATGGATGAATGCCCAAATTTGAGCAATGTGGGACTAACATTCCTCTAATGATATGATGCCACTTGTCAAGCTATGAATGGATGATGGTTGTGCAAGATTTGGGGTTTGTGCCAATAAATGCCAATATTTGAAATTCAAATTTGTTGAAATGACATGCAAGAGGGAAGGGAAAATGCAATAAATGCCACTTGGCTCAAGGCAAAGGACATGTAAGAGGTTTTAAATGCCTTGTTGGATGTACATGTTGACTTGGAATTTTTGAATTCAAATTGAGAGAATATTCCAAAAGATGCCTTATGAGGAAAATAGAGATTTAATAAATGAATTAAATCTATTTTCATGTGCAACTTGCATTATCTAGAGGATGTGACATGAGATGAGATTAAATTAATTAAGGGTTAATTAATTTAATGAGAGAGGTTAGATGATGTGACCTATTTGACTCAAATTTATGGATTTATTTAAATCAAATAAGAGAGGAATATGACAAGAAGTTAATTAAATAAGGATTTTAATTTATTTAATTAAAAGAGATGGTGTTAGATTAAATCAAATAAGGTTTTAATTTATTTAATTTAATGGATAGACTTTAGAGATTTAATCAAATAACTTGATTATTTAATTAAATAGGCATAATTAGATTAAATGGATTGATTTAATTAACAAAAGAGATTGACTTGATTAGATAAAATAATTTATTTAATTAAGAGAGGAATATTGATGAATTTAATCAGATAGGGGAATTTGATTAACTGGTTAGATTGAGGGATGATTTAGGATGAAGCGATGTTAGTAGATCATGATAGAGTGTGTGATATCAATTTGTATATTTTCGATGTCTACATTTTGCCCCTCTTTGAAGTGATGCACTTGTTGCATTGGTTCAAAGAATAACCTTGCCATGATCGAAAGTCAAAATTTCTCTATTTTTTTTCAGATGCCCCACTGCTGCCCCAGCAAATGAAGAATTATGCTGGTATAATGCCCCCTCGAGAGATCAGGCGAAGAGGTTTGATTTGAGGGTCGATCTCTCAAAAAAGAGGTTCAAGATCAGTTCAACTCGAATATTTGATGTAGACAAATTTGATGATGTAGATAGTCATCAGCCATGGGTAGCCTCATGCCTATTTTGATATATTACACCCACTTGATCCTGATTTTGTACCATGACAATGACATTATTGATGATGAGATGATTATGATGTTTATATGTAATGGATGATATGATGATGCATGGATGATATGGATGCACATGATTTGATATGATGATGCTAGGATGATTATGAAAATAGATGATAAATGTATGGTTTATGAGATGTTTAGAATAACCAATCTATATTATGCAATGATGGGGATGAATGCATGTGGTATGATTAATGCTTTCTATATGGTATGATATTCATTATGCAGTATGCTAACGGTTTTTGGATGCAAGATAGATGCAATGGTGATGATTATGATTAACTGTCATGGTACCATGTTAGCACGAAAAGAAAGAGAGAAGAAAATAAGACATTCCAACAAGACATGAGATGATGATGATGATGATGATTTCTTGCCGAGGAGTTGAGATTTTCAAAGGGCCAATTACCTTATGTTTGATAACACACGTAGGCATGATGCATCAGGGTATAAAGAACCAAGATGGTGTTGCACCTAGTGTGATGGACTTTGACTCAACAAATAGATAGGAGTATTCTTGTTCACACCTAACATACAGAAACCTTGCTAGGATGTACCTAACAAAGCAAGTATTTGCCAAGGTTATATTACAAAAATGTCCAACAAGCACAACAGATAAAAAGATAATGATTATTGCCCCATTCCTATTTCTCTAAATCCCTTCATTGGGGACATCATTAAGAGGTCATTGGAATGAGCACATTAAGATAAATCAAAAGAAAAGATCAAGTAAACAAACAATCCAATGTTCTTCATACCCTCAACCAGAGGGATGTGTTTTGATAGGATAAGAATCCAAGGTGATATCCAAAATGATGCCCATTGTCGAAACGATATATCCTAGGACATGCATTGTATAGAATGATGATGGTTTGATAAGTTGATTGATACGCTGTTGATATAAAGTTGATTGACATGTTTGCAATTGATCAAGAGTTTGATTTTGCGTTTAAAGGTTTGTTGCTTCAATTTTGATCTTGTGTTTCAAGTTTGCTTCTGCTAATTGTTGTGATTGTTTCTGTTTGTTTTGCCAAAGGATGAAGGTGACAATTAGTTTATTATGGATGATTGATTATTGCGAGTGAAAGAGAAATGGGATGGATGGATTTTTTTAAATATTTGGATGTTTTTGACATTTTTTGGAATGTTTTGAGGCTGTTTTTGCATTTTTTGGATTTTTCAAATGTTTTTATTTTTTTGATTTTTCAAATGGTTTTGGATTTTGTGAGATTTTATGAATGTTTTTGGATTTTGATTTTTTTTTAATGTTTTTAGATTTTGATGTGATTTTGGATGTTTTTGGATTTTGATGTCTCAGGCTGATCAAAGATGAGCCTTGCCTACGTTTAAGCTTAGAGACGATGTAGTTCGAATTCCAATTTTTTTGATGTTTTATGTTTTCAACTTGTTTTTGGATTTTTTGATGTTTTGGATGTTTTTGGATTTTTGCATGATTTTGATGATTTGGATATGGATACGATATAAGTGCTCTATTTGGGAATTTGTTGAAAACCAAGCTAAGGTTGATTGATCAGATCGATGGATTGATGATCATTATAACACTATCGAGGATACACAACAATGCAAGGATAGTGTTAAGCAACACAAGGATTGAGATTTCAATTGGATTGATGATGATAAAATTGTTGAGGATACACAACAATGCAAGGATAGATGATGATAACATTATTGAGGATACACAACAATGCAAGGATAGTGTTAAGCAACACAAGGATCGTGAAGGATATCCCAAGATTATGGATTGATTGATGATGATGTTTTGATTGGATTTGATTGATCATGATTGTTGAAGCTTGGTTTGGAACAAAAGATGTTTGGATGATTTGATGTGGTGTTTGAAGTGCAACTTAGATGCGACTGATAATGATTACTTGGATTGATGTTCAATGAAACATGAAGATTGATAAGGGATGTGTAATTCCCCATCATAATAACCTAAGGAATGTTGCAATTGTGTTATAAAGGTGTAATAAAAGTTTTTTTAAAGTAATAATATTTAGTTAATTAGTTGCATACATTCATTAAGTTACGCGACGTTACACTACTTGAGTTTCCATAGACGACTTTAGTATTTCACATTGCACATATTTAATTAATCATAAACTTAAAATAAACATCACATAACATTGAATTCCATTCAAGATAATATAGAGTACAAACATGTTTCTTACATTGCATTTGATAAAATATTACAATACTCATTCGTCTTATGAGGTAGTTCAATAATAATTACATTTTACAATGTTCACCTCATAACAATTAAGGGATGCTTTACAATACAAGTTTTACAATAATGCAATAAAGAAAATACAACTATATCCAAGTGCGAGCTCTCCATCTATGAAGCTCTTGTTGCCATGATCAAAACTAGGGACCCAACGGAGTAAGGTGCACGTTCCACCCAACCATGTGGTACCCGTAGGTCCACCCCCCGTGCTAGGAGATAGTAATATGGTTACCTAGACATAATCTACTAACCCTAGACACAAGTACATAACTAACTAATGGTTACATTGCTTCCAGATTTTAGACAACCGAATGTACTAAGTACACAAGGTTAACTGTTATTTTAGGAGGAGTGTCATCACAATATTGCAAAGGTTACCCTGGTGTTTCTTCCTAGGTTCTGGCCCCCAACTTGGGTTACCCTGGTAACCTCTTACGAAACCTGGCCCCTATTGCATACTATTGCGGAATCGAATGTCTTTTGAAGAAACAAGACATCGATTTACCATTCCATGCCTTCTCATCTTATACTCAAGACTAAACTAGCTCAAGAGTCATTAAGTGAGGCATAAACTTTTTGTTAAAGATTTTAATTCTAACTACTGTGTTGTTTAGTTATCACTAACTTACTAACTATTTGTAAGTTACCCTGACACCACTTTGTGTGTCGACCCTTACACAGAGCCACTCCCCTAAACATAACAAGGGTATTCTAAGTTTTCTAGACTAAGGTAGAACAAGTGCACAAATTTTAATCACATAATAACAAATGACACACAACGGTCATTAAATCTTTTATTCATAAACCAGGTATCAATACACCATACTCTAACATGTGCACAACCCTAGTCAACCCAAGAAATGGATTTAAACAATAACTTCACCCTTTCTATACAAATCACTCTGGAAGAATTATACATCTAAGACTTTCCCCAATATGCCCAATAAGAAACACAATTAAAAGGCAAATTGAAAAATAAACATCTACTATTCGGATATACTAAATCCATTCAAGCAATAATTTGAAGTATAAAATTAATCTTCTAAGGTATAATTTAACTTCTATTCATTTCAAATAACAAATCTATAATATGCCCAATTTTATAATCATTTACTAAATTAAAATCCATATAAAATTTTAAAAACAACAAATTAATCGAAACACCAATAACTTTGTTATAATGATTTATTTAATAAATGTCTATATCTAAACATTTAATAAACTACTTTTCAATATCTCACTTATAAAACCAATATATATATATATATATGTTTCTAAATTCCTTTAAAAATAAATTAATATAATTAAATATATTCATATTCCAAATATATATATATATATAATCATATTTATATATATATACATATACATATATATATAAATACAATTATAAAATATATTATAAATAAAACATTATATAAAATTCAAATTTTATTCATAAAACACATTAAAAACAAATTGCATATAATATATATATTTTTTTAAATAATAAAACTTTTATGAGCCCGCAGCCCAGCCGCGGCCTCCCTGTGGGGAGGACGCAGCCACTGGCTGCTGTGCGCAGCCATGGTAGCTGAGCCCAGCCATAAGGAAAATGGGGGAGGGTTTCGGCCCTCCCCAAAACATTGAAATTTTTATTTTTATTTTTAAATTTTTTTTTAACATTCGCCGTACGGCGACGCAAAAACTTCATTTAAAATTTTTTTAAGAAAAACCACAATGACGATTTTTGCCTGTACAGCGATTTCCCTAAAATACAAACATTTTTAATATACTTTTCACAATCCAATTGATATATGAGGTTTTATATATATATATATATTTCACAGGGTTTTACAATTGAGAAATAAAATAAATTTCTACAGGGTTTCCAATGGGGAAATTGGGAAAATTATCCAGTTCCTTTAGGGTTTCAAAAAGAACACACGCACAAAAATTTCCATTCAAATTTAATTTACCCTAAGGTTTTAAAAAATCCATTTACCATTTAACTGATTTCCCCTTCACTAATTTTAAATATTTTCCACAGAAGTATACTACATAAATTCTTCTAAAACCAACAAATTTTACAAACAAGAATATAGTGAACAAATTTATTTGCGAGAAATACAGGGATTTAAATTAAACTAATTTCTTTTCACAAACATTCCCTTCCAAAAACAAACAAAATAAAATTCACAAGAAGAATACCTATTTTCCTTTGCTTCAGAAAATTGAATGGTGAAGAGAACCTTTGTTGCCTCTGTTGCCTGTAGCTTCCAAAGCCTTTCCCGAACACCAATTTCCAACAAGCAAACCAAAGAACTTCCCCAAGTATTCAATAGAACCAAATAGCACAAAACAAAATTTTACCAAAATTTTTAAGAGAGCCCTGATATTTTTCTCATGAAGAAAAGAATAATCTTCTGTGTTTTCCCAGATCCCCAAAAAAATATCCGTGAACAACCTTAACCATAAACCATAAATGCAACTCGCACACTTGTCAAGAAGAACAAAATATCCTCAACCACTTCTCAGCAATCTTGCCTTTCAAGATTTACATGCATTTATTTAATTTATTTAATTTATTTAAAATTTACAATTTTCAAATACAAAAATTTATTTAATAATTAAAAATGTCATTTCCACAAAAATATTTAATTTAAATAAAATCTATTCACACACAATTTAAACAATATTAATTTAATTAATTAATTTATTTAATCAAATAAATTTAATCTTTACGATCAAATTACTTAACTAAACAAACTAATTAATTAATTAATTAAATGTAAAAAAAACCAATTTCTTTAACACTTAAAAATTAATTTAAATAATAATAAATTAAAGCATAATAAACTAACATTAAAATTGACAATTTTTTCCTTTCAAGCAATTAATCCAAATAGAAAAGTACAAGACAACATATGACTCTGAACTAAACAGACGATGTACTATAACCGGGTTATAGACTAGGCTAGGATGAACCAAACTACTACCTCCCAATCAACATATCCGTTGAGTCTTGACACGCTCAGACCTGAGTAACCAGGTGGAGTCAGTGTCATGTACCTGCAATCCTACAACCAAGCAATAACATGCATATATATATAAACCATTGAACAAGCACACCGTGCGGAGAAAATCACGGATATCACAGGGCACTCGCAAGCGAGTGATGCGATTCTGTTCTCCACACCAATACACGTCACATCAGACTGACAAATTAACTAACAGTTAGTCCATTATAAACAAATATACAACAATAACATCTAAAGGAAAACATCTATGCTATCTCAAAGCATGTCAGAAATCAAATATCACAAAACCATGTATCATCATGTCACAAAATAAATCCTCTGTCGCTCAAAATCAGCGATCCAAATATCCATACAAGGTACCAAAGTCTAACAGTATGAAAACATGCAACAGAAAACATAAGCATAAATGGAGGGGTACTACAGAATGTCTTCTCGTCAAAATATGCCATGGGCTAATGATTGACCAATTTAGTTTCACGTTTTCCAATGTTCAAATTGCCACATAAGTTGGAGGATATAGATCAAAATTTATTCTCAAAGCAAAATGTAAATATCTGCCCCCAGTGTCTAGCAATGTACGGAATTCCATTGGATGGATGCCTAGATGGGTGTATGGATGGATGGATATGGATTATCTTGCGATAAGATAATGTGTTCAAATAAAGAATGCTCATTGGATAATGCTTCATGGCTCAGATAATGCTGCATAGGATAGGATCAATGAAAATGACCCATGTCAAGATGTTTACCATAAGCAAGTGTAAAGTGTGCCCCAAAATTTTCATCAAGATCAAGATAACTCGGATTATGGATGTAGATGGATAAAAATGGATTGGATAAATGGCTTATGGATGAATGGATTTATTATAGATAAGATGGATGGAATGCTCAATTTATTATGGATGGGATGAGATGCTTTCACCTGAAGTGGAACATGTAGATGCTTGATTCTACACATAATGCCTGTTTTCCAGGTTTTCGTCATGGTCTTGCCCAAAGCACCGCCCATGCAGTTTTCACTAGAGGATGATTTTTCTCTTTACTGTTTTCAATCCTTTTTCTGATTTTTTTGGATTTTCATATTTTTTTGACTTTTTTGGTTTTTTCTAAAAGATTTTAAAGCTCATGCTGAATCATAAGGTGTTGCTGATGTAGATGCCCTTTTCATAATGTTCCATCGATATCCTGCTTGAAGAAGTTGTTTTGCTAAGATACGTGCACTTGAATGCAACTTTTGAGATTTCTGATCTGCTTCATTGATACCAGGGTTAACTTTGTCCCTATGTGCACATCGCAATAGAGTGCCTTCAGAATCCTTATGATGAAGGGTCGTTTCCAATACATGGTCAATTTGAGAATTGGATATCATGCGTGGAGGTGTGGATGGAGTGTGTTTAGGGATAAAAGATGGATTGGTTGATAGCTTGGAATCTTTGACTCTCCAAACTTGGGAAGATGAGCAATGATGGGTGGATACGAAAGTGTGGGTGGAATTAGGACCAATTGCTTGATACACTTTGTACGTCACTTGAAAAGTTTGCCTTTGCTTTTGTGGACATCTTTGATGGATACTTTTCCCATTTTTATTTTTCCCCATAGTTTCTTTGACTGATGGAGTTTGATAGGGATGATCTTTCTTTGTATTCTTTGGTATCCATATGTATTTGATTTGTCCATGATGCTTCTCAGCTTCTTTCAATTTGATAATGTTCTTTGTGTTTTGATTCAAATATTTCTTCTGATGTTGGTCCCAATTCGTGGATGGGGTGATGGGTGGATGAAGATTCATAACATGGATGGTTGTAGTATTGGCATCAGTTTCATCATAAGGATTCTTCATGCTTCCTATGTTGACATTTGCTTGAGACAAAGTTGCCCCCAGTATTGTGGAAGTAGTATCTTCATGCTTTGATTTCACTTGTTCTGAGAGCTCTTGTTTATAATGCATTCTCTAATAAATGACCACCGTAGGTGACGTTTCAATTCGCTGCTTTGCTAACTCTGAATTATATTGTTCTGTCTGACTTGTTTCCTTGAGCAGATAATGTTGGATATCTGCATACCTGATGTCCTCAGTTTGAATTTGGGATATATTTGATCCTGATTTTGATAACTCAGTTTGACTGTAGGAATCAATAACCTGCTCCTTTTGTGTAACATAATCCTGTTTAAGATGAAGATCATCTACGTGTCCATCGAAAGAAATCATCTCATGGGTAGATGGAGGAGTATGTGCCACATAGATATGATCATCTTGTATAGATAGGAGAGTTTCCATTAGATTATTGTAGTATCTTGAAGATAAAAATTCTTGATCTTGAATGATTTTGGAGTTGCTTTCGACATGCTTTGGATCAAGTTCTTGACATGGGTTAGTTTCAAAGGATGGATTTCTTACAAAGGGTTCTTGGATGTTGTCATTAGATATGGTAAGTGGCTCAATATCCTCTTGATTTTTGAGTGGACTTAGATCAAGTGTCGAGTTGAGGATTCCTTCAATATTTGCAACCATGAGTTCAAAGGGTGTTAACATGTCTTGGAAAGGACCATTGCTAGACTTTGGTGAAAGACGTTGATCATGCTTTGGCATAAATTCTTGAGATATGTCCTCTAACTCATGAGGCGATGTAGAGACATTTTTAACATGATTATAGGTCAACGGATTGTGCATTATGTCAATAGGATCAAATAATCCTAACACTCCTTGAAATAGATCACTAAAAATTGGCTCTTGATGTATGGTGAGTTAATCATCGGATGGGGTAGAAACATCTTCATTGTGCTCCTTAATTGAGAGATTTTGAACATTATTTACAACAATTGTGGTGGAGGGATTTCCAATGTCTTCAACCAAAGGGTCAAATGATGTTGACATTTCTTGAATTGGATCATGGTTGGTTGGTGGATTTTGATCATGATTGAAAAGTGACTCTTGACATATGTTGATTTGATCGTTGGATGAGGTGGAAACATCTTCAAGGTGTTTATTGATGGGTAGTTCTTGATCATGGCTTTCAGTAATTGTGTTGGGGAGATTGTCAATGCCATTACCAGTGGTTGAATCTTCATTGTTATCCCTAATGGTTATTATCTTTTTTCGTGTTTGTGTTTGTGTTTGTTGGGCAGCTTGAGAGGCTTGGGCAGCTTGGGTAGTTTGAGCGGCTTGTGGAGCCATCTGATATTGTTGAAGCGCTTGTTGGTAGGCTTGATGTGCTTTTAGTGCGATGTTACAATATTGACTTATTACACTTGGTTTTGGTGGTAGTGGTGGTGTATTTGGAATCGTATTAGATGTAGTGATGAGTGGTTGAGATATGCTTGGAGCGATCATGGTAGTGAGGGGTTGAGCTATGATGGGTGTGATAGGGGTGGTTGGAGTGATTGAGGTGATAGGAATGGTCAGAATGACCAAGGTGATAGGTCCTTGGGAGACCATATTTTGATTTGTCGGGATTGATGTTTTCATTTGATTAGATACTATCTGTTGGTGTGATGTCGATAGTATATTCAAAGGATTTGATGTGATGGCTTGATTGGTGTTAGGTGGATTGATTTGGATGGAGTGATTGGTGATAGGTAAAGGGGGAAGCCCTAAACCAAGGAATGATGTTGATATAGGTAATGGTGGTGGAGATGTCTCTTGGCACAATGACTCAACTATTTTGGTAAGCGCAGTAATTTGATCTCACCAAATTTGTTCTTGATTTCGATCTTGACTTCCTTGATATAGTTGATTTGGTTTTTGTTCAAGCAAATTTGGGATGCATACTTGTGGTTTTTGCATGGGATCATGGAAAATTTTATTTGGGACAATGTTTTGATTTGGGATGGTGTTCAGATTTGGCATGATACATTGAAATTGAACATTGTTGGTTTTGGGAATATTCATATGATTTGCAAACATATCCATCCCAAAGTTTTTTGGATTCATGTTTGGTAATATTGTACTTGGTACATTCACTTTTGGCATGACGTTGTTTGTTTGAAGACTTGTGTATTGATTGTTTGATAGATAGACTTGTAGTTTTGGATTTAGATCTATCATCGGGAAAGATGTTCCAATATTTTGACTAAGCATACTCACATCTGTTATACCATTGAGATTTGTGGGAGATAATGATCCCATGTATAAATGTGAGTGTTGGAAATCCATTGGCATTGTAAGGTTTTGATAGTTTGGTTGGTTTGGACCACTCATGATGTATGGATCAAGTTTATATTCCATGATTTTCTTGTGTTTTGACCTTGTTGTAAAAGTGACCTCTAAGGTTTTTAGGACCAATGATGAGATGGAGGATGAAAATGGGTGAATGATATGAGTGTTGAACATTTAGGGACCTAGGATCAATGCTAGACTTAGGGATTGATTTTGATTGTTTGATTTGGATAATGAACTTGTAAACCCTAAGATGTTGGATGTGATCTTTAGGATAAACTTGTTCAAAGGGGTGCTAATTTAACTAGAAGTATGAGAAAGGATGCATTCCCATACTCTTAACTAAACAAGGTGATTTTGATTTTGATGATTTACCCAAGTCTAGAATGATGTTTTCAAAGCTCTAAAGTTGCTTGTGGGATGGGATGATAAATGTTTGAAATGGATGAGGTGTTTGATTTTGATCCTAAATGAACCGAAGAAGGACTTGTTTACAAGGCCAAGGTTTTGAAGAACATGTTTTTCCCTTCAAACCAAAAGATCAATGTTTGCTCAAAAGACCATAAGACAAAAGATGCAGAAGCACATGTGTTGGGTTTAATTGATTTCATCTTGATTAGTGAATTTCTTTTACCACAAACACTTTCTTGATTAGATTTTCAAACTAAATGTCCAATGTCCTAACTTCTTCAAACCCCACAAGATATGTTATGTGGAAATTCAATGAACTTAAGGCAAGGGTTTCCCTATTGTTTACTTAAGGAGACAAATCGAGATATAATCCAATGTTTAGAAACCTCTAAGAATGTGAATCCCAAGGGAAAGCAATAACATATGGATTGAGTCAATTGTATTTGTCTTCAAAAGGGTCTAAAATTTGGATGAGGTTCAAGTGTTTGTTTTCATGATGTTTTCGATCAAGCAATGCATTTTGTAACCCAAGAATAAGTACAATCCTATGGATGTGTAAGACAATATTTGTTGGATTCCCACTTGGACAAGTCCAACTATGCTTATCTCTAGTGAATGGTTAGATGCTTGACCCTATTGGCTCCCCTCCACGGCACTCACTTATACGGGGTAGCCAAGCATCAACACCCATGAAACTCCCATGACATGTTTTCCATTTCTACTAGAAGACCGTAAAAGTGTGGGGTGGCTTGAAAATGACCATTGTTGCACCAACAAATAGATAAAAGGATTTTGGCAAATTCTAGCACATGGGTTTTAGTAAGGACTTTCCGTTCGTAGGAGTTGACCCAACGTGGCAAGAGTCCCCTTTCGGATCCATCTTATCGGAGTCAACTGCGTGATATTGGCGTTTCTTCTAATATCCACATTTATATCCCAGCTAGAAATACTTTTGGCTTTAGAGTGTTACCGGTTGAGTCATTCCCTTAGGTGAGTACTTTTTCCCCAAGGCAGGCCCTCTAGGATAAACAAAAGTGAATGAAGAACAATATTCGTAACTCGATCAATCCTTGTTGGCAACAAGGAGAGAGAATATACGCAACAAAGTCCCCACTCACACTCGCACAAGATTTTGTTCAATTTTTAAGCCCAAATCAAAGAGTGGAGGTGATTGCTTTGTCTTAACCCAAAGTCATGAAAAAGGCCTTTTGATTCTCAAGATCGCTATAAAGCGCAGAGAGAAGTGCATACATCCTTTTTCGATGGCTTTAGTCTAAGTAAGCCCTCACAAAAACAAAGCTACACTTGTTCTTGTTAGATCCATAAAGCAATATGTGAGTTCATTTTAGAGCACCAAATCACAAGTGAAAGACATTTGTTCAATTTGTTAATCCCATAAACAAAATCTAGTAAGTTGTTGATCCTAAGATTCTTTTTAATCCTTTTGCAAGAGATAAACAAAAAGAACTCTTTTTAAACCCAAATGAAAGCTAGTGTTCTAAGAAAGAAGAAGATGACAAATTCTTAGAGAAGTGTTAAACAAACACTTAAGTGTTAAAAAACACTTTGATAGGACAAAGTATTATCACCATGCTCCTCCTTTGTTTTCGATTTCCAACCTACAAAGAAGAAAAATAGTCAAATTCTGGCAAAAACATAGAAGTCAAAAACTAGAAAATAGAGGGTAAATAAATCATCAATCAAAAGCACGTGCTAAAAATTAAATTCTCCCTTTTATTGTCTCCTAGAGTCGTAACTCATGAAGGTGTCGCTATTTGTTCTCCCAGCGTCACTCTCACAGTGCTGCTTACCAGTCAGCGGTGCTCTGTGTCAGGACAAAGAGCTTGATTGTGTCACAATTTTTTCTAGCGGCGGACTTTGTGAAACCATCGCTGTTTTCAAAAATTTTAAAAATCTTGCAAGTCAACGAGTCCAGTAGTAGAATGAATTTTTTTAAAAAAATTAGTAGGATGAGTCCAACGACGCGGTTTGGGTTTCACGCAGTGCCATATAGCGATGCAGACGAGCTCGCGGTGCTAAAATAGCAACGTTGACGAGCCCGCGGTGCTAAAACAATGACGTTGATGAGCCCGCGTTGGAATTTCCTGTGTGAAGAAAAAATGTGGAAATTTCAAAAAAATGTTAGAATTAATGATATCTAGCCCTTCTTCTAGTGCCAAATGTGCGAACCCTTTTCCTAGTACCTGCAAAACAACATGAATAAACGAGTTAGACAAGGAATTATAAGCTAAAACAAGGATTCCCCATTAAATCCATTTGCAAACTCAAAATAGGAAAGAAATTGATGAAGAACACAATACAAAAGATAAAACTAGATTTAATCCTAATTAGAGAAGTAAACACTTGATCCCATGGGGGAATTGGTGCCAATTTGATGTGAAAATTTGGCCCTTTCCTAATTCCTATGATGAAATTTTGATATGTTGAAGATGATATTGATCCACTTTTGATGAAAGATGAGAACTCCAAGCCAAATCTACAAAAAACCTAGCTAAGAATTCAAATGATGGATGAGAATGGCTAAGTATTTTAGCATGGTAACTTTGCAATGTTTGTGGATGATGAAATGAGGAGAGGAGCTCTTCATTTATAGGATTTCAAGATGGATGAATGCCCAAATTTGAGCAATGTGGGACTAACATTCCTCCAATGATATGATGCCACTTGTCAAGCTATGAATGGATGATGGTTGTGCAAGATTTGGGGTTTGTGCCAATAAATGCCAATATTTGAAATTCAAATTTGTTGAAATGACATGCAAGAGGGAAGGGAAAATGCAATAAATGCCACTTGGCTCAAGGCAAAGGACATGTAAGAGGTTTTAAATGCCTTGTTGGATGTACATGTTGACTTGGAATTTTTGAATTCAAATTGAGGGAATATTCCAAAAGATGCCTTGTGAGGAAAATAGAGATTTAATAAATGAATTAAATCTATTTTCATGTGCAACTTGCATTATCTAGAGGATGTGACATGAGATGAGATTAAATTAATTAAGGGTTAATTAATTTAATGAGAGATGTTAGATGATGTGACCTATTTGACTCAAATTTATGGATTTATTTAAATCAAATAAGAGAAGAATATGGCGAGAAGTTAATTAAATAAGGATTTTGATTTATTTAATTAAAAGAGATGGTGTTAGATTAAATTAAATAAGGTTTTAATTTATTTAATTTAATGGATAGATTTTAGAGATTTAATCAAATAACTTGATTATTTAATTAAATAGGGATAATTAGATTAGATGGATTTATTTAATTAACAAAAGAGATTGACTTGATTAGATAAAATGATTTATTTAATTAAGAGAGGAATATTGATGAATTTAATCAGATAGGGGAATTTGATTAACTGGTTAGACTGAGGGGTGATTTAAGATGAAGCGATGTTAGTAGATCATAATAGAGTGTGTGATATCAATTTGTATATTTTCAATGTCTACAATGAGCGCAAAATTTTATGAGCTCAAACAATATGCAGGAATTGGTGATGATGAGGCAATGTTGGTACAACATTTTATTAGGGGTTTGAACACCCGTATTAGTGGAGGAGTTAGAGTCTTTGAACCAAAGACTATGGAGGTTGCAGTTGAGAAAGCACATATTATGGAGGAGAATCTGACTCTGGCATTAGGTGGACATACAGGTGTCTAGATAGGTAGTGCACCTATAGTAGGTTTTGGTCCATGAGGTGGTCAAATATAGACAAGAGGTTCCTCTTGAAACCAACAGACACCTACTAAGGGTGGACAGCAGCAAGTAACGTAATCCACAAAAGAATAATAATTCACAGCCTCAGCAGGGTAATAGTTCTCAGTCAGGAAAGAACTGTAACTGGTGGCACAATAAGCGCAATCAACAAGATCATCCAACTCAGAGTGCACAGTCTACTATTAGTAGAGGCAGCTTTTAGCAATCCAATGCACCTTCGGGTGGCAGAGGATTTGGTGGAGGTACTGGTTGTTATTCTTGCGGTCAGTAGGGACACATTGCTAGGCAATGTCCTATGAGAGGTTCATCAGGATTTGGGCAGCGACCGATAGCTTCTAAGCCTACAGTTGGAGATGCAAGCCATTCACATACAGTTTATGCTGTAGTAAATAACCACCAGGTTGATCATCAGAATATAGTGGTCGAGACTTCAGGTCAGTTACAGGGTGCTAATGTTACTATTCTTTTTTATTCTGGAGCTACTGATTCATTTATTTCACCTACTATTGTTGAGCGATGTGGTATTGTGGCGGTAAAGCAAGGTAGTAAGTGGTAGGTAGAATTTTCCTATGGGGTGAAGGTAGTGGTAGAGAACCTTGTACGCAATTGTGGACTAAGAATTGGTTCGTTATCTACCTTAGTAGATCTTCATGTTACACCTCTAGGTTCGTATGATATTGTGTTAGGTATGGACTGGTTAGAATCTCATCGTGCTGTGATTGACTGTCGACTGAAGACAGTAAGTTGTATTAATGACTCAGGTGCAGAAGTTGAGATTATAGGTGTTCAAAGACCTATCTCTTTACGGATGATTTCTGCTATGCAATTAAAGAGATGTCTTTGTCAGGGTTGTCAATTGTTTACAACAACAGTTAATGACTTGGAGGTAGGGGAGAGTCGAGAGATATCTCTTGATGATCACCCTATCCTCAGGGAATTCGTAGATGTATTTCTGAGTGATATACCTAGTATGCCACCGAAACGAGATATTGATTTTAGAGTTGACCTAGTTCCTGGAGCAAAGCCTATATCTTGAGCCCCATATAGAATGACTACTAAGGAATTAGAAGAGTTTTGTATCTAGTTGGAGGAACTTTTAGATAAGGGTTTTATTCATCCACGTGTTTCTCCTTGGGGAGCACCTGTCATCTTCGTAAAGAAGAAGGATAGATCACTTAGATTGTGCATTGACTATCATCAATTAAACAAAGTAACGATTAAGAATCGATATCCTTTACCCATAATCGATGATCTTTTCGATCAGATCAAGGGAGCTAATGTGTTCTCTAAGATTGATTTGAAATCAGGTTACCATCAGTTATGCATTGCAGAAGCAGACATTCATAAAACAACATTTCGAACTCATTATGGGCACTACGAATTCACAGTAGTACCGTTTGGGTTAACGAATGCACTGTCAGTTTTCAGGAGTTTGATGAATGGTGTCTTTCGCACATACCTTGATCATTTTGTTGTGTTTCTCGATGATATTTTGATCTATTCGAGAAATATGAAGGAGCATGAAGAGCATCTAAGACAGGTATTGCAGTGCTTGAGGGAGAATCAATTGTACGCAAACCTGGAGAAGTGTGACTTCTTTCAAACTGAGGTGAAATACCTTGGTCATGTGATTTCTGGAAAGGGTATTGATGTGGATCCTTCGAAGATCCAAGCCATTATTGATTGGCCCGTGCCTACCAATGTAGCTGAGGTTTGTAGTTTTATGGGTCTTGCTGGATATTATAAATGGTTTGTTTAGGGGTTTTCTAGGATTGGGCACCCCATTACTTCTCTTCAGAGGAAAGGGAAGAAATTTGTCTAGACATAGCAGTGTCAGTTTTCTTTTCAGACACTTAAGGAAAAGCTAACTAATGCGCCTATATTAGTTGTTCTTGATCCTGCTAAGGATTTTTTTGTTTGCACTGATGCATCTTTGGAGGGTTTAGGAGTAGTACTGATGCAAGAAGGACGTGTGATCGCTTATGAGTCTCGTAAACTCAAGGACCACGAACTAAATTATCCCACACATGATTTGGAACTTTTCGTAGTTGTTCATTCATTGGTTCGATGGAGGCATTTCTTATTAGGTCACCACTTCGAACTTCATAGTGATCATCGTAGTCTACAATATATTTTTACGCAGCCTAATTTGAATGCTAGATAGAGATGGTGGATGGAGTTCTTATGTGAATATGATTTTGAGGTGAAATATGTTCAAGGAAAAGAGAATGTAGTGGCTAATGCTCTCAGTCACCAACGACATGAGATTTCTGCTATTACTCTTGAAGTTGATTTGAGGATCCAAATTTTAGCAGCACTTCCTACAAATAGATTGTATCAAGAGGTGAGGACGAAGATTGAATCAAGAAGACCTCTAGAGGGTAGATTCACAGGGTATACTCTTGAACCAAATGCTTTATTGTGACATTTAGATAGTATCTATGTACCATATTCAGAAGGTCTTCGCATGTTTATTATGACTGAGGCACATCGAGCACCTTACTCAGCTCATCCTGAAGTTAATAAGATGCATGTGGATCTTCAATAGTTGTACTTTTGGCCCGATATGAAATGTGATATCGTTGATTTTGTATCGAGATGTCTTGAGTGCCAGAGAGTTAAAGTTGAGCATCAACATCCCGCTGGATTATTGCAGCCACATCTCATTCCTGGATGGAAATGGGATATTATATCTATTGATTTCATTGTTGGATTACCTATGTTGTCACGTCGACATGATGCCATTATGGTTATTGTTGACAGATTGACTAAGGTAGCAATTTTTTCTCTAGTTCGATCATCTTATAATGCTTCATCTGTAGCTAGGATATTCATGGAGGATATTGCTAGGTTGCATGGAATTCCTCATAGGATTATATCAGATAGAGATCATGTGTTTACATCAGCCCTATGGACTTCATTACAACATGATCTAGGTACACAATTGAACTTCAGTTCAGCATATCATCCTAAAACAGATGGTCAGATAGAGAGAGTAATCAAATTCTTGAGGATATGCTTAGAATGTATGTAATGGACCAACAATCACGTTGGGAAGATTATCTATATTTAGTGAAATTTTCCTACAATAATGGATATCAAAGTTACATAGGTATGCCCCCTTTTTAGGTGTTATATGGATGTACTTGTCGGACTCCATTGAGTTGGGATTGACTTGAGGATAAAGTGTTACTTGGACCTGAGATGCTTCAAGACATGGAGCAACAAGTTGATCGCATTAGAGAACATTTGATAGCAGCAAAGGATAGACAAAAGAAGTATGTCGATGCGCATAGAGTGGACTGCCAGTTTTCAGTTGGTGATAGAGTATTTCTTCGAGTGCGACCGCGAAAGAGTCCAATCCATTATGGAAAAGGCTCTAAGCTTGTGCCTCGATTTGTTAGGCCATTTGAGATTCTAGAGAGGATTGGTCATGTGGCGTATCAACTTGCCTTACCACCCAGTTTGTCACGTATTCATGATGTCTTCCATGTGTCAGTTCTTAGACCTTATCATCCTGATATTTCACATGTACTTGATTGAAATGTGTTACAGGTAGAGGAAGGGTAGCTGGCTTTGGAGCCCGTGGGCATTCTTCAACGTTGGAGGCTCATTCTTAGGGGTCGAGATGTTGATCAGGTAAGGATCCAATGGGTTCCTAGTCATGAGGCATCTGCTACTTGGGAGGATGCGACACGCATGAGGGAGCTTTATCCCTATCTGTTCATAGGCTTTCAAGAGTAAGCCTAATCCTAGGGGGAGGATGTAGTACCCCTCCATTTTGCTTATGTTTTTTGACAGTATGTTTCACTTTGATAGACCCTGATACTTTGTTTTGATGTATTTGATCGCTGATAGTAGAGTGATGGTGGATTTATTTTATGATGTGATGATACACTGTTTGGTGGTGATTATTTCTGACATGCTTTATGTTAGCATAGATGTTTACTTGAGATGATATTGCTATATATGCTTATGGTAGATTAGTTGATATTTATTTTGTCATTTTGATGCACGATATTGTATTGGTGAGGAGAACGGAGTTGCATCACTCGCTTGCGAGTGCCCTGTGATTTCTGCAATTTTCTCTTCACAGTGTTTTTGAATCATGGATTATATACATGTATGTTATATGTCTGATTGCAGGATTGCAGGTACATGACACTGACTCCACCTGGTTTCATAGGTCAAAGCGTGTCTAGGCTCAACGGTAATGTTGATTGAGAGATAGTAACGAGGTTTTTCCTAGTCTAGCCTTAAACCTAGTCACAGTATGTCGTCAGTTTAGGTCTGGTATGTTTGGTTGCCACGTCTATGTTTGTCTTGTTATTTGTTAAGCAAGGTTTGTTTTGGTGGATTTAATGTTAAATGAATGTTCTTTATAATTTAGTGCTTATTTAATTAATTTTAAATATTGTAGTTAAAAGCTTTTTATTATATTTAATTAATTAAATTAGTTTATTTGGTAAGATAATTTAATCATTGTGATTAATTTATTTTATTAAATAAATAAATTAATTGATTAAATTTCTTTTATTGAGTGAACAGATTAAATATAGTTTAAATGCTTTTGTGTGAATGGGAATTTCAAATTTGTTTAAAGAAAATGAAATTAGTTTTTGAAATTTTAAATTCTATAAAATAGAATAATTCTTTATAATTGTTAAAAGAAAATATCCGTGAGTTTGTTCAAAGATATTTTTGATTTGCCATGTGTGTTAGTAAAATTAAATGCAAATTTTTGTTGAGGATTTTCTAAGGCACTTCACGGGAAAAAAAAAGAAAAAGATAATTACTGGAAAAATTGTTAGTTTATTTTTGGGGTTTTGATTTTAAAATTTTGGAATAAGATCTCGGGATTATTTTTGGTTTAGTAATTTGCATTTTTCTGGAAGTGGAGGTTTGGAAAGGGTTTTGGAAGTTGCACTCAGCAAGCAAAGCTTTTCTTCAACTTTCAATTCTTCAAGCTACAGGAAAACGGGTTCTTTGCTATTTAGTTAGTTGTATTGTGATTTGAAAAGATTGTCTATATAAAGATTTAATTTGTAGAAGTTTTGTTAAATTTGTAAAATTAAAATATTGCCTATAGAAGAATATTTGATTGAAACTTCTGTACTTCTCGGTAAAATTTTATTGAAAATAATTTTTTGTAGAAAACTTGTTCCCTCTCTATGTAAAATTTGAAAGCAAATTTTATAGTAAAATCAGAGAGCATCACAGAAGGTTATTGTTAAACAATAGAAAATTCTCAATAGGAAACAGAAGAAATCTCAGTAGATTTATAAATGAAGTTCTCTGATAAATTCGAGGAAACAGAAACCTCTGGGAAGAACTTTGCTAAACATTTCCTGTAGAAAAGATTTTGAGAATTTGGGTTTGAAAATGAAACCCTCTGTTATTCAAATTGATGATTTCTAAAAAAATTGTGTAAATTTATAGATCTCTCGATTTTCTGTAGAAAACCCTCTGTGAAAACAAATGCTCAACTATGATATTTTTATTGATTGAATTATATATATATATATATATATGTATACTAATGATACATATACATATACATATATAAATATACATATATGAATTTGACCTATAGAATTATATTTTAAATTTATACTTTGTTTAGGGCTGGACGCGATTTTTAAAAAATTGCAGAAATTTATAATTTGTTTAGGGCCGGACGTGATTTTTTAAAAATAGCAGAAATTTATACTTTGTTGGGTCGGACACGATTTATTAAAAATCGCAGAAATTATATTATATGGGAGGCGCGAGGGTTCTATCCCCCACAACCGACCCCCACCAGGGAGGCGGTGTAGGCAGCGCATGGCGCTACCACCCACAACTGTAGCCTTGTGGGGAGGACTGCAAAGGCAGCCCCACCTATTACCACAGCCGTGGCTGCAACATTTGTTGCGTTTCTTAAACTCACGTTTTGTTTTATTTTATTTTATTTTTTTATTTTTTTATTATATATATTATAATTATAATATCTATATTGTATATAATGTATATTATTTATAATATATTTTATATATAATGTATATATTGTATTTATATATATATATTTATAAATTGTTTTGAATATTAATAATTGTAAATTTATTGTAAATAAATAAATAATATATATATATATATATATATATATATATTTAAATATAACGTTTAAAATGTATATATATTTAAATGTGCAATATGTGGTCAAATAGTGTACGTAAAGTATGAATTGTTATTTTTATAATGAAATGTTTTAAGTAGAGAAATCGAGATATCATTATAATGCATGAATGTGGAATTGAAGTTAGTTATTTTTTTAAAAAAAATTCCATATTGTCTGAGAAAAGAAATTATATTTAAGTTAAATCATTTCATGCAATATGATATTAATTTTATTTGGATTTAGGAAATCCGAATGTTAGGATATTTACTTGCCCAAATTTATTTTTTAAAAAGTTGTGATCTCCTATGTTTAAGTTATACGGGCAGTTTAAGTCAGTTGAGTTAGTAAGTCTTCCAGATAAGTTTACTTTGTGTGGAGAATTGTAATGTCTTTTGAATATAATCCTTTGAATTAACTTGGGTAGTGCACATAGTTCTATTTGGTTTTAAGCACTTGGTTCTATGAACAGGTTGTGATGTCTATTGTTATATTGTTTTTTTTTTATGTTAGTTTATGTGCACCTTGTTTACCCATAGTTAGTGGAATTAGTTTCCTTGTGTTATTATTAGGGGAGTGGCTCTTTATGAGGGCTGACACACAAAGTGGTGCCGGGGTAACTCATGTAGAGTTAGTTAATCAGTGAAAACTAAATCAACACTTTAGGTAGTCTAAAACCTTTAACTAGATTAAATAAGCCTCATTCATGGACTCAAGGGCTAGCTCAGACTTGGGGATGAGTCGAGAAGGCCTGGAATGGAAAAATCGATATCTAGTCATTATGAAAGATAATTGATTCCACAACATATTGCATGTGGGGCCGGGTTTCGTAAGAGGTTACCAGGGTAACCCAAGATGGGGGCCGGAACCTAGGAAGATTCACCTGGGTAACCTATGCAACATTGTGATGACACTCCACCTATAATAACAATATCTTTGTGAACTTAGTGTATTTGACCCTTCAATTCTGGAAGCAATGTAACCATTAAGTTAAGTTGGTACTTGTATAGTTTTGTCTTGGTTTCACCTGTGTCTAGGGTTTGTAGATTATGTCTAGGGAACCTTTTTACTATCTCATAGCACGAGGGGTGGGCCTACGGGTACCACTTGGTTGGGTGGAACGTGCACCTTACACCATTGGGTCCCCAGTTCTTCTTATTGGCGATGAGTACTTCTTGGATGGAGAGCTCGTGTATGAAAATGTACTTTCTCATCTCTATCAGTGGAAACCTTATTTATGTATCACTCCTCAATTGTAATCGGGGAGAAATTTTGTAACATGTAATTGTACACTTTTGTATGACCTACCTCATTTGGAAATGAGTATTGTAAATGTTATTATAATTGCAATGTAAGAAAGAATCATTTTTGTACATTATACCTTCATTGATGTAATTTATTTATTAATGAATGTATGCTCTTAAGTTTATGAGAATTAAATACATGTTATGTTTAGTTACATATGTTAATTATGGGATTTACATGTAGTGTGTCGTCGCGTATCTTACAGAATGTTTGCATTAGTGAAGTTCATGTTTACACTTTAAAAAAAATTATTACACTATCGTAGTCATTGCAACATTCTTTAGGTTATGTGGTAAGGAGTTACACAAACTAAAGTAGCAACTCAACCTTTGTTCTATAAATATCTTGAAGGCTTCATCCTCAAAGTAGGCACCCAAGAGTGGCCCCACTTAACTTAACCTTCTAAAATATCTTACCATGCAAAGGAGTTAATTCTAAGAAGCCAACTTCGGTGCACAGGTTGGGTCCAAGTCATTTCTTGTTAACTGAAACATTTCTCAACACCATTCATGCAAGAATGGTGATCCCCTGTTAACTGAAGGTAGTCCCTATTATTTGTCATGCAACTCAAGTCATTAGTCATGCATTCCAAGTTAACTGAAGTCAACTAGCATTCAAC
Organism: Sequoia sempervirens; assembly: GCA_007258455.2. Classification (NCBI taxonomy): domain Eukaryota; kingdom Viridiplantae; phylum Streptophyta; class Pinopsida; order Cupressales; family Cupressaceae; genus Sequoia; species Sequoia sempervirens. The sequence continues at coordinate 117,376,983 of VDFB02000007.1, read as the reverse complement.
TAAAAGTAATTGAAGATAACTTAACCATAATTGAACTAAATTGAACTAAACTAAACTGAACTAAATTGATTCTGAACTGAACTAAACTTCATGCATGCAAACATCAAACCCTAACTCCTAGGATCTTTACATACATTAAGAAGTGTTATCTCTTACTCTGAATAGTTAACTGAACTCAAGGTGAGTGTCACCTACCATGTGGGTGCCCCATGTGCCCCTATTATTTAGGAACTCATATTGGATGCCCTCACATGCTCCTAACATTTAGAATTAATTACAAATGTCAATTAACATGATTATTTCATCAAATATTCATCTCTTTCTAATCGTAGTGTTGAGTAACACTTTCCAAGGACTTAGGAGATATATGAAATAAATAATGTTTAGGATTGAAATTAAATGGCATCCTATTTCCAACATTCTCCCACTTGACATTATACAAAGCAATTATTCTAAACAAGGAATAATAATTTTAAATCAAGTACAGGACTTAAGGCCAATAGCCTTCCTACACCAACTAATTAATCCATGCCAACTTCAAATGTAACCTACATAATCATGAAGCTCCAAGCAAATGATTAAAACCAAGAGAAATTATCTGTAGGAATTGGTTTCATAAGATAATCTACAACATTAATTAAAGTTTCAACTTTCTCAATTAATACCTTCCCACTTTCAACCATTTCTCGCACAAAGTGATACTAAATATCAACATGCTTAGTATGAGTATGATACATAGGATTTTTTGGCTAAACACATAGCACTCTGACTATCACATTCAAGTTTAACTTATTTGCAATTAAAACCAATACCTTTCCCAAGTCTCTATAACCAAACTGCCTTTTTGAAGGCATGTGTAACCACCAAGTGTGTTGAACGCACGTTCAACCAAGGTGTAGGCTCCTCGATCTTTTTTGTTGGAATTTTTTTTCTTACAAGTAACCCTTCCAACATATATCTCTTACCATAAGAGAACTCAAGCCTCACCTATTTCTCCAAGTATCCATGAGGACCTGTAACCAACCAATCTGTGCCAAACTCTAAATGCAACATAACATTATCATGAAGCAATCAAGCAAATGATTAATGTACCCAATACTTAAGAGAACTACACAAGATCAATATCAAAGCCCCAATCTTGAACATAAACATGACATCCATGATCTAACCATCTGCTCTTAGGAGATCACATGCACCATAACATACATCCTGGTCTCAAGAGAACATGTAATATGCCAAACTCTAATCTAGAATCAAGAGTAAACCATGACATAATAGCAACCACTCTAAACCAATAAAAAACCATGTCCCCAATCACATGAAGATAACCTTACCAATGATGCATCCACGTCACTGCCAACAACTCCCACTGAACCGTGATACCGAGTTACACATGGCATCATGACTATCATCCTCTCCATGAAGATCACTCTGAAACATGAAGCAAATAGTTATCACAAACAATATTAGTTGAAATAACCAATGCATCATTACTGACATCTGAGGATTCCTTTGTAGAAGAATCAAAACTCTCTTTCTTATTATTATAATCCTTCTTCACATGTCCTGGTTTCCCATAGTTCCAAAAAATTACCTTACTCTTACCAGAGGTTTTAGACCATCCTTTAGACTTACCCTTTCCATCCTTGTCTCCCTTAGGTTCCTTTTTCTCAGGCCTACCTTTTACAAACAAGGCATCTTGGATTTCCTCTTTAGAATTCCTCCTCATCTCCTCTGATAGGAGAGTAGGAATTATATTGTCCATCTTAGGATCTGCACCACTACCACTAATAGCAACAATTAGATTTTCCCAAGAATTTGGTAAATAACAAAGTAACAAAATGCATTTATCTTCATCTTCTAGCTTTACATCTACAAATGCTAACTAACTTAGAATCAAATTAAAAGAATTTAAATGATTTGCAACATAATCACCTTCTTTCATCTTTAAAGAATACAACTATCTTTTCAGATACAACTTATTAGTAAGAATTTTAGTTTGATAAATATCACCTATTCTCTTCCACAACTTATATGCAGTAGTTTCTTCTGAAACATTCAAGAGAACAACATAAACAAGACATAATCTTATGGTCCCTCTTGTCTTCTTATCAAGCTTATCCCAATCCTCATCTGACATCGTTGTAGGTGACTTTGTCTCATTACCAACAGCTAACCACTGATCTCTCTCTTCAAGGAGATCCTCCATTGTTATTTTCCGCATCTCATAATTAGATCCATTGAACCTTTCAATATCTAAATGAGAATTCAAACTCATTGTAACAAACTTATTTTCCAAAATCAACAAATAACAAAAATAATAAAAACTCCCACTAAGCCAAAAAACCTTCAATCTTTTAAGAGAAAGGCGTCCCAATACTCTACCCAACCTCAACTCTGATACCAAATGTTGAAATTTGAGGTTCCTATGTAGCTTAATACTTTGTAAAACTTTAAGATTGTTGATCTAAATATGCTTTCCTTTGTTACAGATTCTTTGTGGGTGATTATCTAATTGATTCATTTTATCATTTGTAGAATGAAGACAAAAGTTGTAGAAGAATTAGACAGGATATTAGAAAGATTACACAAGCATATACCATGGAGAAACCCTTTCGGGAAAAACTCCACCAAGAATTAATGTATTATTTAATCTCTAAAGTAGATTACAATAACTCCAATTCTTGCTTGAGAATGCTTCTTTTGCCTTCACCAAATCTTATTCACAACCTGCAATAAAATTGATAATAACTCTCTTCAACTTGCTTGAGATAAATAGGCATTAAACAACTTTGTAAACTCAACATGAGTTACAATTATAATGCTCAATCCCTATCCCTAAAATGTACGCCTATCTCTTGCAAGTAGAGTTATGTCGTGAAGAACAATGCCAAATCTTCATCTTCATGCATTTGGGCATCCCAAACTGAAGGAGCAACTCAACCTTTGTTCTGTAAATATCTTCAAGGCTTCATCCTCAAAGTAGGCTCCCAAGAGTGGGCCCACTTAACTTAGCCTTCTGAAATATCTTACTATGCAAAGGAGTTAATTCCAAGAAGCCAACTTGGGTGCCCAAGTTGGGTCCAAGTCATTTCTTGTTAATTGAAACATTTCTCAACACCATTCATGCAAGAATGGTCATCCCTTGTTAACTAAAGGTAGTCCCTGTTATCTGTCATGCAACTCAAGTCATTAGTCATGCATTCCAAGTTAACTAGAGTCAACTAGCATTCAACTAAAACTAACTAAAGATAACTGAACCATAATTGAACTAAATTGAACTAAACTGAACTAAACTACACTGAACTAAACTGATTATGAATTGAACTGAACTGAACTGAATTGATCTGATATGAACTAAACTGAACTGAACTGAATTGATCTGAACTAAACTGAATTGAACTTCGTGCATGAAAACATCAAACCCTAACTCCTAGGATCTTTACATGCATTCAGAAGTGTTATCTCTTACTCTGAATAGTTAACTGAACTCAAGGTGAGTGTCACCTACCATGTGGGTGCCCCATGTTCCCCTATTATTTAGGAACTCATATTGGATGCCCTCACATGCTCCTAACATTTAGAATTAATTAAAATGTCAATTAACATGATTAATTCATCAAATATTAATCTCTTTATAATCCTTGTGTTGAGTAACACTTTCCAAGGAGTTAGGAGATACATGAAATAAATAATTTTTAGGATTGCAATTAAATGGCATCCTATTTCCAAAAATTTCTGAATGACACATCCCATGAGGTGTCATACTTGCATAAATTTATCTAAACTCTCCACCTCGCCATTTGGTGTTCAAGTAAGGTTATCGATTTCACCTTTAGCTCCTTTAAAATTGTCGTTATTCTAGTGGTAGTCCATCTTTTGGCATCCGACACGTGCTTCATACCTTGCTAGGTACTTTCCCAATCCTCATTCCCCATAATGATATCATCTTACCACCTTCTCTTGATTGATTTAATTTCTTGAGCCACCGACACCTTATAGGTCTCCATATTTGGATATTATTTCTAAATTTCTCCACCATCACTCCCATTATCTACCACCTTTTAGTGATTTCTATCTATGATGGTGATGTGAAATTATGATGCTTAGATCGTATCTTTTCTATCACTGACTACATCATATCTCTATGAGGGGTCTTTTCAAATTCCTTCTCCTTTTTAGTGGGGATTCCCTTTTTTCTTTCCATTGGGCTTGAGGCATAATCAATTTGAAACCTTACCTTTTGAGATTTTCCTTGCCACATGTCTCATCACCTCACTTGCTTATTTCCTACCCTTCCTCTGTTGTAGCCTTAGCTAGCCTGTCTGCCACCTCATTACCTTCTCTGTAAACATGGATCACCTTGTAGGCTTCAAATTTCTCTAGGCACTGGCATATTGGTTGCAGCCAGTGATTCAACTTCCAATTGGGAGTATTATTACTTCAAATTGCATTAATCGTGAGTAGAGAGTATCCCTCCAAATGAATTCTTCTTGCTCCAATTGAGTGCCCCAATTGGAGCCCAATTAGAGCCGCACGAAATTGTGCCTTGTTGTTGGTACATGTTCTCACATGTATGGATTTTTTTGCTATGATTCTCCCTTGGTTACCCCGCTCCACACATCCAACACCCCTTGGGCTCGGGTTGCCCTGAGCAGCTCCGTCAAAGTTTATCTTTTTCCATCCTTCCTCTGGTGCTTCTCATACTACCTCACCCCTTTTTTTGTTACTCAAGTCCTTCATTCCTAGACCACATAGTCGAGGAGTGGTCAAGCCATTGAAAGTATTCTTCATTATATCATCCCAACTTGTGTAGATCAACTATTTCTTTGATTTTGATTGAGCTACTTCATTGACTATTTCTGTTACCATGCTTTCAATTTTGACACAAAGTCTCTTCCAGGCCAACTCCTTGTCTTGAAATATTCTCTTATTGCATTATTTCCATATCTCCTATATTATGATGGAAGGGGCTATTGGCCATATACTATCAAAAATTGCCTTTCTCCTTAGTTGAGGCCACATATTGAACCAATCCAGTAGGCTTGTTGGCATCGGACATTGGAAGTTTAGCTTGTTCAAGAAGTGCTTCTAGCATTGTTCTACATATGGGCAAGATAACAAGTGTTCTGCATTCTCATTGTTGTTCTTGCATAGGGAACATCTCCTTGGCCCCATGATTCCAAAGGTAGCTAATCTACCTTTTTTAAGGATTATTTTTTGAACCACCATCCATGCAAAGACACCTACCTTTGGGAGACAATGCTTTCCCCAAATAAGCTCGTTGGGCCAATTTTGTTTTGCCTCCACCAACTCCTTTATCCGATAGCCAAACTTGACCACATAATCCCTAATCGTGGAGCCACACCACCTAATTGCATCTTCTTGATTAGATGGTGAGAACATTTTCTCTCTCAAAATGGCCATTAGAGTGTCTTTCTAACCCTATGGTGCATCTAAATCTTCCAATGAATTCCATTCCCATTTTCGTGCTCATTCCTACCACTTGATCTTGCCATGGTTGCATACCTTGTTTCCCAATTTTCTCATTGTTTCTTCTTTGATTTCTTCTAGATTGGGATAGTTTGTCAATGATTTTTGTCATTCCATGAGTCTGTCCGGAAGGAGGCAGAGTGTCCATTCCTTACCTCCCATGTCACATGCTTGGTGATGATGTCTCTACACTCCATCATATAATTCCAAATTGTTGAGCCTTGCAGAGGATCTACAGTGGTGAGGATTCTTGTGAGGCAGTCCAAATCCAAGTATTTTCTCCTTAGAATCTTGACCCATTTTTGGTCTCCCTTCTCATACATGTTCCACACTAGTTTGGCCCCCATCGCCATGTTCATCAATTTTAGTTGTTTGATCCTTGTTCCCCCCGCTTCCTTAGGAGCACATACCTTCTCTCATGCCACCAAAGGAAACTTCTGTTGGTCTCCTGTTCCACTCCAGAAGAAGTTTTTGAATATCTGGTTGAGCTTTTCTTCTATTGCTACTAGTATTTTCAAATAGGCCATCAAGTACACTAGGATGGCTGAAAGCACTGCCTTTACCATCATGAGCCTTCCAGCCGATGAAAGCCACTTCCCTTTCCATGTCTCATATTTTTTTTTTGGCTATTTACTAGGTTCTCCTAGTAACATTTCTTATTGATGCCAACGAAGAGTGGTGTCCCAAGGAACCTACCCAAAAAAAATTCCACCCTTAGCCCCAATATTCTTGCCAATTCTCTCTAGAGACTAGGCTGTGTGTTGAGGAAAATAACTTTTGATTTTCTCTAGTTAATGCTCTGCCTTGAAGCAAGACAATATTCATCCAAAAAGGTTCTAATTGTCCTCACCTCCTTCCTACTTGTCATTCCAAAAAGCATTGTATCATTTGCAAATTGTTGGTGTGTCATTGCCTCTACTCCATTCACAACCAACACCCCCTTCCACTCCCCTATATTCCTTAAAGTTGTGATTCTTCTGCCCATTGCCTCCACCATGATAATGAATAGGAAGGGGGATAGGGGATCTCCTTATCGTAGTCCTCTTGTGGATGAAAAAAATCCATGAGTCGTCCCATTTACTAGTACATAGAACTTGGTTGTAGAAATGCGGGCTTTGACCCAATTGATCCATTCTTCCTTGAAACCAAAATTCCTAAGCACCTCTTCTAGGAATAGTCTATCCACCATATCATATGTTTTGAGTATGTCTAGTTTGAGGATCATGCACAGATCCTTTGCTTTCCTAGCTGAATGTAGGGTTTCATGGGCTATTATTATGCCTTCAACTATTGAGCACCCAGGGGAAAATCCTCTCTGCTCCTCCAAGATTATTTGGCTTAAAATCCCTTTCAATCTATTGGAAATTATTTTGGTGACCACCTTGTACATGGTGTTGCATAGTGCAATTGGCCTAAAGTCTTCCATTGTCTGTGGATATTTCTTTTTAGGTATTAGGGCTAGGAAGGTGTCGTTGATTGTTCCTAGCATCACCATTCTTCTTCTTGATTCATTCGCCACCAGGGCCATATCATCACCCACTATATCCCAAAATTTATGAAAGAAGCATGCTGGGAAGCCATCCGCCCCTGGGGATTTATCTAGATTGAGTTGGAAGGTTGCTTTCTTTACTTCCTCCTTATCGATTTTCTAGAATATGATCTTGTTTTGTTCTTCTCCTATTATTGTTGGGATGACACTTAGAATCTTCTCCCTTGCCCTCCTATTTTCTGGGGCTTCTTTGTTCAAAATTGCCTAAAAGTAATCCATTGCTTCTTTATTAACTTCCTCCATTATTTGGGTTTCTGAGCCATCCTCCCTTCTGATTGATGTGATTTTGTTCCTACTCTTGTTTGCTACTGTTGTTCTATGGAAGTACTTTGTATTCCTGTCTCCTTCCTTTAGCCAAGTCTCTCTTGATTTATGTTTCTAGAAGCACTCTTCTCTTTTTAGAATCTTTTCCAATTCATCTTTCAATGCTTTTTCTACTTTGTAGTCATCATTTCCCATTCCATTTGATATTATATGTTCATTGAGCGCTGCCAAGTCTTTCTTCACTCTCTCTTTTTCCTGGAATATATTTTTGAAGTGTGATTTGTTCCATTCCTTCAACTTGATCTTCACATAGCTCAACTTCTTGCTGATTTTGTACCGATGGGATTGGTTACCCATTCTTAGCTCTCCCCACCATTTCACAACTAGATTATCCAATCTTTCATCCCTCAACCACATCTTTTGAAATTTGAAAGGGATTCCTTTTGGGGCTATGCCTGGTTGAATTAACTGTTGGACCGAGAAGTGGTCCGAGCCAATGTAGGGTAGGATCACAGTTTCCTACAGGGAGTTTCCCCCCCCACCCCAATCCCCAAAAAGGAAAAGTCTATCCAATCTTTCTACAATTCTTTTGAAATCTCTCCTCCTATTCATCCAAGTAAAAGTCCCATTTTTAGTATGCATGTCTACTAGTTGATTTTCATCCACAAATTCTTGGAAGTCTTGTTGAATTCTTGTGGTTTTCCTTAGTCCTCCCCTTTTTTTCCATTGTTTAGGGTTGCATTGAAGTCTCTAGCCAGGATCCCCTTTTCTCCCCTGAGACTTGCTATCTTCCCCAAAAGACTGCCATAGATTTATTTTTTCTATTGTTAGAGTGGGCCCATACACATTAACTATGTTGAATTGTTCATTATTTTGGAGCAATTTGCATTTTAGAATCATCCAATTTTTGCTCTCTTCTACCACCTCCCCAACAATTCTTAATGGGTTCCACAACATCCCATGACCCCCTAAGGCACCTTCAGCTCTGAAAAATTGCCCCTTCCATTATCTCCACCATTTGAGTATGTTTATGCTTTCTTCTAGATCTAGTTTTCTCTCTTGTAATAGGATGATGTATGATTTTGATTGGTCAATTTGGTGCTTGACCACACACCATTTGTTAGGGGAATTGATGCCTCTAACATTCCAAGTGATAAACTTCATTGCCCCTATGAAGGGTAACATCCTTCCCCATTCTCAGTTTTGTTTGACTTGCCACATTCGCTACTACCTCCAACTTGGCTTTGTTTGTTTTGCGCCCCCTATTTCCTTTCTTTATTATGTTAGGATTTTTTAAATTTTTGATTGGGTTTATTCAAGGGTGATTTCTTCCACTAATTCACCCTCCTTTGCCTCCTCTTGATCTTCTTCATCTAACTTTGGCTCTTCTTTGCTTTCAGTTGCCTCGTCCTATGAGCCCTCTTCGTCCCCTTCTTTGTCAGTCTGTTCTATATCTCCCAAGTTTGTGAATTCTACTCCTTTTTCCTCCTCCCCTCCTTCCATATTCTTTCCTTCCTCTCCTAGTATCTTGCCTTGGTTCAAAAACTCTTCTATCTTCTCTCCCTATTCGCTTACTTTAGGCTGTTTGTGTCACTGGATAACTCTTCTAGCTAGAGGGTAATGTCTTTGTGCAATACCCTGGTTTGTTCCAAGAGAAAGTTTAGGTCTCTTTATGCTTGAGTTTCCCCTAAGTTGACTTTTGGAATATGACAAAATTCTCCTCTTGACTTCAAGTAGCTTTCATCTAGTTTCCTTTTTTTGGACCCTTCTCCACCTGCTTGTCCTCTATTGCTTTAAGTGGTTGCTCTCCAAATGTTCTATGAAATTTTATCCTCTCCTTCCTTTCTCTTAGAATGGCTTCTACTTCCATCATCTTCCCTTTTTCAAGAGCACCCTACCCTTGTTGCTTCTCTGAATAAACATTTCCTTGCCTTTGCTCCTTCACATGGTTCCACTTTCTGAATCCAAGTCCCATATTCTAACATAATTTCTAGGTTTTTATAGATTCCCACTCCTTTCACTACATCCACCAAAATATTTGCTTCTACCTCTTTCTTGCCATTAATGAAGTCCTCATCAATTCCCGGGCATCCCCTTAGGGCATCTCCTATCTTAATCATGGCCTCCAAACTCCAATACTCTGATGGGAGGTCTACCAATTTGGGCCATGTGGGGGTTTTATTGATAGTGTATTTCCAAGGATCAAAATTTGGTTTCCAGTTTAAGCAATGGAAGCTATGACCCTTCAAGAATAAGGGGGTTTCCATATACTATTTTTTGCTTTAGATCCATATCTACACATTCAATGAGGAAAAAAGAGTTCGACAGATTGTGAATACTTACCCGGTCCTTGAAGTTTTGATGCCACCATTCCATGATTTCCTCCTCAGAGCATCCTAAGCCAGTCCATTTTGTGAATAATGCATTATCCTTCAACCTAGCTACTCTCGATTCTAGTGCTTCCATTGACATCGCGTATAGCTTGCTTCCCCATGGTTTAGGTTGAGCAACCAATCCGTTCCCTCTCCTATTCCATTGGTATGCTTGCCCTCCAAAGCCTCTACTACCATCCCTTTTATATTTCCTATTAATCTTTCTCTAGTTCAACTGGCTCTCTTTCTTTCCTCCTAGGGTTTTTTCTTCTCCATTGAGGTTTGGTTGCTCCTCCCTTGATTGACCCTTGCATTTCCCTCTTTAGCCTTTGATCTCTGATTGTCTTGTGTGAATCTCCAGTCAGCTCGAGCCATGGTTTGGTGAAAAGGTCCTTCTTTTGATGCTACCCTGTCCCTTCCTTTCCAAGGGTGACTCATTCTTCTTGGAGGTTCTCTTGCTTTGCTTCACCAATTCGTTGAAGATTCTGCTCTAGGGTTTTTGCTTTCCCAGAACCACCCACGCCTGCGAGTTGAAACCTTTCCTCAGATTGTTTCCAGATTGTCAACCTCCACCTCAAATGCTTGTCTTTGGCCCTGATTGTCGTGCTCTTCCTCTTCCTGCCCTTTGGGGACGCTCTCCAAATTGGTTTTGATCTTTTATCGATCGCTCCTCCCATTTGTGATAGATTGGGTGGCACCAATCCACCTATTCACCATTTGTGTATGCCCATTACAAAATATGATTCTTTTCTCCAGGCCTGCTCTCTCCAGCTGCTCTTTCCTCTGATCGGTTTTCCTCCTCCACATCTCCCCATCTTCTTCCTCCTAGATCACTTGCATTTTTTCGCGCTTCCTTGCAATCTTGCACCATTTTTTGTTTAATTTAATATTCAATTTAGAAACATATTTTTATGTGTAATAATAAATTTAGAATATTTTATTTTTATTTAATTTTCATTTTTTTTAATTTTAAATACATTAATTTATTTAGAATTTTTAAAAATAACAATTATTTTTCATTCTTTATAATTTTATTTCTATTCTAATATTAAAAAACATTTTGCAATGCATCAAAAAAATTATTTTCTTTTTTTAAGATTTTTAATATTTTTCTAATTTTAAGTATATTAATATAGAAACTTAGTTATATATGCAATAGTAAATTTAAGAAAGTTCCTTCATACTTTATCTTATAAATTTTAGAAACTTCTTTTTATGTGTAGTTCTTTATAAATAATAATTATTTTTATGAAAAAAATTATTTAAATAAATCTCAAGAGATATGTTGTTTTAAAAAGATCCTGAATATTTTTTAATTTTAAGTATATTAATTTAGAAACTTAAATAAAATAATAAATTTAGAATATTTGTTTTATACTTAAGTTTTTAAATTTTAGAAACTTCTTTTATGTCTAATAATTTAACATATATTTTTTATACTTTATTTTTTAACATATTTGTTTCATACTTTATATTTATAAATAATAATAATTTTTTATTGGAAAATATTACTTAAATAAATATACTTAAAAAATATCAATCCATATCTTGTGTGATGTCTATTATAATTTTATGCAAAAAATTTGCTTATAAATTTATTTTACTTCAATTTTGTAGTGTAAACTTATTTGAAAGAAAAATTCATAAGAATATTGAAAAATCTTCAATGGTGATAAAAGGACACTTACACATTTTTAACTAGAAGTGGTGGATACATTGGAAATGGTTTGAAAAAGAGTAGATACAATGAAAATGCTCTATAAAAAAATGGTTAAGAATATTACTGCAAGTTAATCACCAAATTATATAAATTTATAAGCTTATAAGCAGTGACCTTAATAGATCAAATTTATAAATTTATAAGCTGAGTTTAGAAAGTCTTGATGTTGCTTACATCAAGTACAGATATAGAAAACTTATGATAATACAAAAGGCTGAGAGGCTTTTGCTTCACTTTGAGAGCCGTACTCATAAAGGATACTATGATTTTTGAGATAAAGGCAATGAAGCCTTGCTCTTTCTTAACAAGGACAAGGCTACAAACCCAATGCATTACAATAAGTGTTTTCAAATATTTGTAAATACAATGAAAGAAATTGAATGAAGACACTGAAGGAATAAAAATGTCCCAAGATAGTTTAAAAGAGTGTGAATAGATTATTAATTACTAAATTAAATGATGCAAAAGACTTTAATACCTACAAATCACTTTTAACTATACATTACTTGCCTTACAATAGTAACCAAAATTGATGGTTCAAGGGAAAATCAAGTGCTAAAAAATATCTCAAAGTAGCAATAATGATGTCTAAAAGGTAGAACAAATACTAATAGGCATTGCTTACACATCCAAGCTACAACAATAAACAAATGAGAGAAAGAATGATCATCAAGATTGATAACTCCAGGGAACATGTTGATATCTGGAACTTCCTAAAATTTACCTCAATGCATACCTCCTCACCTATATATTATTAAGACTGATGCTTTACTTTTGGGGAGTGTCCTACCAACCCTTAAATCAAATGGCCCCCAAGTACCTCAATTTATTTTTGAAATCATTAGTTTGTTTGAGATAACTTGATTTGGGAAACCAAAATTGCATAATATTTCAATCTTAAGAATATCTAACAAGGTTGTGATATGAGTTCAAGTTAGTTATCAAAATTAGAATGATACATTTTATCTATTCTAACTTGAAAAGTAGTAGATAAAATCAAATAAGAAATTCCTTTGATAGCGCATATCTTTTGTTTAGTTCAAATTCAAAGACAAAAAATGTATCAGAAAGGAAATTAAAAGTGTTTAGTTGTGATTAGAGCTCTAAAAACTGAGAAAAAAAGAACCCTTAAAGAACATTACTGCAAGTTAATCATTAGCATGCAAAGTTGTTAACAAAATCTAAAAAAAAAAACAAAATCGCATTGTTAGCTCTTGAAGGAAGGGCAGCCAAAAGGCAAAGAAAAGATGTGATAATTGTGGTTATGAAAAAGGCAAGTGTTTTTGCTATAATTCACCAAATTTCTGATCACATGTTTCTCAGAATGACATTCAAATGTACATCAACATAATTACGACCTAAAATTCCTCGAAGGCAGTCATACAAAACCCATTCAAGCCCCTCACACAATAAAGAACACATAAAAACTAAATACAAATACCAAATTTGACATATCTTTCAACTTAAATTACTGTTGAGAAGGAGTTGAGAGTCTAAAGGTTGCGCCAGAGGAAATGTAGGAGTGTTGCTAAGCATAAAAGAAAACAAGATGCAAATTCATATCCAAATTGAATTCGAAAAACAAACATAACTCCTTCAAAACATAAATGGGAGCGTTGAACAAGGTACATACATTCATCTAAACATAGAAGATAGAAGGATTTGCTCAAGCATACATAAGAAATGTATGCAAAACGTGGTGGGAAGTGCATTGGTAGTCATGCATGCAAAATATTGAAGCATAGACAAGGTATGATGCAATGTTATTTAACTTGATAACCGGAAACAACAATAAATTGCACATTACCTTTTCTCTTCAACAACCAATGTTCTCACAAAAGGCAACTACTAAAAAAGGAGTAACTAAAACAAAGATTATGCATTTATAGTATGGTGAACATCATTAAAGACATTTCTAAAAACAAAAAAATTAGCAACTTTTTTTTTTATGTACACAGATTCTCAAGGAATTGGCTTTCATTGTAAACACATATCGGTGTAAATATTATTTTTAAATAAACAAATCTAAACTCTTCTCTAACTTTATTAAACATGTGAATATATATACCCTTTGCTTTGATAAATTTCTAAATTCATGGCATTCCACAAAACAAAGAAAGAAACATGTTTAATCTTCCTCTTCATAAAATATACATTAAGTAAAAAAAAATCCCCATTATATATAAAAAATAAGTAAAAAAGATCCCAAGTAGAAATATAATTAAGTAAAAAAAAAATCCCCATTATATGTAATATTGAAGAAGTATATTAGGTGTTATTAGAAATAGTCTTCTTATGCAACCATGACCAATCAAATGGATGAAAAACAATTTATTATTTACTTGACATAAGAAATGTTCATATATAGAAACTAAAACATTAAAGTAAAACTAAAACATTAAAGTAGAATATATGAAAATAAAATAATGAATTTTAATTGGATGAAGTTAAAACATTTAATTATTAGTTAAAAACTACCCTCAATTATAATTCCATGACATAAGAAATAAAAAAATAAAATTTCAATTATAAAAAAATACCACTTTAATTTTAAGTTGCATAAAAATAAATTCAAAACAACCATCAAAGTGTTAAAAATGTAAGGTATGAAATCTTCCACCTTTGTCGTGCTGGCCCCCATTCGATGTCCCCATCCGTCAGGCACTTGAAGTGGTGCCGACGGTTTACTCTGCGCCCATTTCTCAACTTGCTGGGGGGTGTGTGGGGGTTAGCCGCGCAGGACATTTCTTCAGGGAAAAAAAAGATATGAAATCTTCACCATTACAATTTTAAAACCCAAATATTTGGAAAATAAATTACCCGTGACACGCCCTGGACTAACCATTTTTATGTCGTACACGTTGAAACATTTCATTCGGGAACCTTTTGCCTAATGCGTCTTTGCGGATATTTTTGTTTATAATACCAGATCAGGGGAAAAGTGATTTTACCATCTTGACTGTGGATTATTTGTCATCCATATCATTCATTCTATGCAGCAGACGTGGCTATGGATAATTCAATTTCAGTAACTAGCCTAATTCGTTCAGTGTCTCGCGACAATTCTAAAATTTTACAGCATTTGGCGATTTAACTGTAAGTTCTTATCTTAACAGCCCTTGTTATTTCAACCTACATTGAATTCTGCCCTCTTGCAACAGTGTTTAATCGCTTTTAGACCTAGAAATGTAATGTCCACATAATTTAAGGAACAAAAGCAAAATATGCTCTGTTTAGTTTACATATTTGATCCTCTCTGTTCGACTTGTATTCCTAGGTTTTCTTGTTTATCAGCGTTTTGATGTAAATTGAAATTCTATCTGCCGGTCAACTGATCTAGGCTGGTCATAAATTGAAATTCTGTGTGTTAATCAACATCGTCACAAATGTAAATGCTGAATGGGCTCGTGGGATCTCTGTTTTTTTGGTGAGGGTATCTAGATTTTTATGAAAGTGATGTGATGCACAACTCAGTCGGATAGGCTCTTTGTTGAAACGGAGCTGTCCAAGTGTGGGGGCGGATAAACTCCCGCGTCACTGAGGCACTCATAGAGCTCCAAGCCCAATCGGGTTTGGACCAAGTAATCAGTGAACCAACTGCCCTGAAATGGATGGTCGGGTTCACTCACACATAGTGGATGGTTGCTATAAAAATATATAAATAAGTACAAGTTATAGATATAACCCCATGGCTGCTTATGCATTTTCTTCTTATATTTAAGCAGCTGGAGTGTTCCTATGCAAAAATATTATTATGAGAAAAGGATAATTTGGAATCTTTCCCTATTTTAATAGAGCAGCTACAGTTTAAGAATTGAAAATAAGCTGTGGAAAAGAAGAGGGGTTGGGAATAAGCAGTAATTGCATATTGCTATAAATGCCACGTGGTTCTACAAATTTATTTCCCTCCTTTTTAATATTTGTTTTCAATTTTTATTTTTTCCAATTTTAGTTGCATAATTTTTCTTTTTTTGGTAACCTAGGGGCGTTCCCGCCACTCTGCCCAGCGCGTTCCCTTTACGGGGCGAGCTGAGGTGAGACTGATCCCTTAGGGATGCACACAATAGCCCACAAACCACGTGCATTGGGTAAGCCCTGGCCTTGGAGTCGAACCCAAAACCAGTGGGGAGCAAACCCATGGCCCAAGCCAACTCCGCTACTTGTGTGGGCGATTTTAGTTGCATAAATTATTATTAAAACTATAGATACAAATTTATGATGACTACTTAAAAATAAGTAGAAAAATTAAATATTCATGGGGACACCAACTCTACAAATAATTCTTAAATAAGTTGAGTAGTGGCTTGGGTGATTTCACTTATATGCATGTGGTTGGCTAGTATATGTAGTCGGCTCAAAATGATAATTTAAATTTAATTAATTTACCTATGACTTAGGTGCCAAAGATGAAAGGAGTCAGCTACTTTGAGTTATATTTAAATTTCTTTGTTTTGGGCACCAAAGGCTGTATGGGTTGGCCCAAATTAAGTGCATATTATCCTTCCCAAAAGTAGGTCAACCCATGATACTTCTCCAATGTTTAAATCTTTAATTTAAACATGCAATGGTAACAATCAATGACTTTGTTTCTTTGACATCAATGACAACATATTCCAAAAAAGTAGTGTATAATTTACTAGGAGTAAATGAGGGACCAATAGAAGTTGCATTGTTGAATTTTCGTTTGAAGTAAGGGGAATGTGCCACATGTAATGAGATGGCATGAATGTAAAAAAAATTGGCAATGGAAAACGTTGCCACATCCCATGCTTGCATATTGAACAGTCTTGTAACTATCCCCAAAATTTCACTACCACTAGTCTTTCTTTTTCCTCTTATGGAGATACTCTCCCATTTTTGATTTGGAATGGGCAGGGGCTGCAACAAACCTGCAGGAAATGCATGCTTTGTTTTGTTTTGATGGCAACTTACACACTCCCTAACATGTCCCAACACATCACTTTTGAGCCCCTTCCATGAAAAACACTCCCTTACTTGCTTGTATGTCTTGAAGTACCCTAGGTGAGCAACAAGTGGTGTGTCATGACATGCCCTCATAATTTTCACTTTCACCTTCGACTCCGGCACAATGTACACCCGATTTTTATAGAGAATGAGTTTGTCCATCTCTATGTACCTATCATCCTGTAACTTCCCTTTCAAAATGTCAGTAGCAAAGGTGTTTTTGGCATATTAAGCTATTATAGAAACCTTCCAATCAACAAATATATCAGTCATAGAGTAGAAATAAGGCTTCCTAGAGAGAGCATCAACCGCCACATTATTCTTCCTTTTTAACATATTCAATGTCAAAATCATAGGCTTGTAGCTTACTCACCCATTTTTGTTGTCTATCCTTCAAATCTTTCTGATTGAGGAAGAACTTTAAGCTGTTATGATCTGTTTTAACTTTTCGCCACAAATTTCCTACAAACCTGGTATTGTTTGAATTTGTCTTGTGCATGCATGATGGCCAACATCTCCTTATCATAAATAGAGAAGCCCTTCTTTGTCTCCTTGAGCTTCTTACGCTCAAATGCTATGGAGTGTCTATTTTGCATCAAGATTGCTCCAATCTCATGAAGCATCACATTTTAAAACAAAAGGAAGTGAGAAATTTGGAATAACCAAAAATGGACATGAACTCATTATCTCTTGTAGAGTAGGGAGATTCGTCATCCCCAAGGCTCCAGGTCACGAGAGAGCCCCAAGGAATGAATTGCCCTAAACTACCTCAGGTTGATCAATAGGTAGTGACATGTGTTTTCGGAAATCAGGTGAGCAAACTACAAGGGTCTTGGACTACGACTCAGACAACTCTTTGTTTGAGGATGGTAGCACGGGAATTGGACTTCAGTGTGTTGTGCTAGAGTCTCAGGGACGCACTGGTGTCCTGTACAGACAAGGAGTCGAATGACAGTTAAAGACACTCAAGGTCTACTTACAACCCAAATAACAGAGTTTTACAGTTTGATAGTTTAATATGAAAATGCAAAAATAAATAGTACAACAAGAAGAATACTGGAAAGAATTATTCTAGCGACGAAGATGATAAGGAAAGAGTAGGAAAAGATACCACTCATGCATAGTCAAATTCTCCAACTAGCTTTGAGCGGGCGAACCTGCACCTACACACACAAAAAAAGGAAAAGTGTTGGGCTATGTTTTGAGGTCTGCCTCAGTCAGACCCCTATTTTGGTGTTTCCACCTCCACAGACAGCTAGATATGCAATGATATAGAGAAAAAGCAATAAAGGAAAGAATGGAAATGACACAATAATGTAGAGAGCAATGACAACTTGAATGCTACTCTACAAGACGATAGATGCAAAATGAAAAGACACAATGTTAACTTCCCTGCTATAAGCACTCAAGGCCGATAGAGGAAAGAAGAGAGATGATACCACCATGCCGAGGAGATAGAGCTTCATAAACCTGCAACAACGATGGTGTTAAAGCAAGAAGACGCTGTAGAGACCAACTAGAAAGCTGGTAGCAACAAGATAGAGCAAGAACGATCAAGAAGTGAATAGAGAGAGTTTGAGAATGCAAGAGTTTGCAAGAGAGAGTGAAAGAATGAGTTTGAATTAGCAAAATGGAGGCAAGGAGTTGTTTTTCGTTGGTCAAGACCCAGCAGAGGACGTTACTTTCGCAACCAACCAAAAAACGTAATGCTTCTGCGGATTTCAGAGGGAAGAATCTGTCAGGATAGCAGTGTGGCGCGTGGACATCCCCGACAAATATTCCTCCATTGACGCAAAAAGACAGGGACACGTGGGAAGATCGGGAAGACTGCAATATCCCTTGCCAATTCAGACCTCAAAATGCTGATTAAAAGCTCAAGGAATGTCGTCAAACACTTTGCATACAACCTCTTTACTTGCTGTATCTGTGTTTCAGTCTGATTTGTTCTTGCTGGGATATGATTTGAATGCTGCAAATCGATGTTTGTATGCTTCTGATGTTGCAAGATTGATTGACAATGCAATAGAAATGATATACTAACTGTTTTTGACCTTTCTCATACATATAAGAGACTGGAATTAACTTGTATAGCTAGTTGACATATCGTCAAACACTTCCCATGCATCCTAAGATAGCCAATTTGCACCTACAGCAACTAGGCATTAATGCAAACACTTGACATGTATCTTATTCAATTCCCAAATGAAGGTACAACAAAGACACATGTAAATCTCTATGCAAAATAGTCACTTACAGCCAATAGGCATTTAAGCAAACATTTGGCATGCAAACTAGTAAGCAACATAGATATGAGCAATTCATTGAATACTTGATATGCAACTTATCACTCCATTGATGTGCCAATCTTATTACAATGCTGGTATTGATTTTGAGTAGCCAAGACTCTTGGCCTTACAATGAAATGCACTCCTACAGCCTGATTACAAAATGCAGCAACTAACACTATCCAAATACTTATATCAAATGCAATTAATGTAGGAGAACCTGATCAATATGAAGCGCCCTTGAGAGGAGATGTCATGGCAATCCTTGTACAGCAAAATGGATCCCTTCACAATGTAAAATCAAACCATACTTGCAGCCGCTCCTGTTCTGACATGTAAGCTCTTGTAAAAATAATCACAGCCTCCCATGCTCAACAAATAACATCAGAATTCATCACCATGACCTCTAGAGTGGAGCAATCTAGGCAAGAGAGAAAATCGATGGAGTATGAGACCACCACAAGCAAAATCGTGGGTTCCCAGCTTGCAGCAATATGACTGTAAATGATGAACAGCAGCACCAAAATCTTCCTTCTGTATGAATGCAATTATCATGTCAATCTCCAAATCTCCTAATTGAATTAACACAATTTGGCCCTTGGCCTTGTAGCAATGTGAAAGATTGAAATATCTCTCACCCAAATGGCTGCAACCCTTCAGTAGATAGTTTCACTACCTCAGTTATGCAAATCAATGGGAGTGATCGTTCCCAAAGATCTCAATGTCGAACTGCAGAAACCCAAGGCTTCTCCACAACAAACATATCAAACAAATATCAAAATGTCCTAGATGATTAGAAGCAAAGTCCACCCCCTCTTAATATACTTTTCTCCTCTTGAGGTCAGCCCATCTAGAAGCTTCATTTTAATCATTAATAATTATTATTTTTATTTGCACTTTATAATTATATTAAAATACAACTTTAGAATTCATAAAGTGCAAACATGTTGGCAAAACATTATGTTTTCCAACATCCGGATAACACATTATGTTTTCCAACATTCGGCATAACACAACATTAGGTTTTCCAACATTCGGATGAAAATAGAAAACCCCCTTATAACCATTGAATCCAGGAGTACAAACCAACAACTAACTAGATATCTGCCTCCAAAACGACCCTCTAGCCAAGCTCATTAGCCTATGAAGGTCAGGAATAGGCTAAACCCTTTGAAACTAATGCTCATAAAAATGGGGACATTACAAAGATGGTGGCAGGTTTATGCATCATCGTACTTGTTATTCTAAAGTAAGGGTAAATAAATGGGAAATTCGCCTAGGGTGCAAATTTGCGCCATTACATTTTGCCTCCACTTTTGCGAGCATATGTGTTAGTATGTATGAGAGCTAAAGTAGAAAGAGGTTGAAGAGAATGTACCAATAACGTCGAGGAAGTAGATCTTCGATCTGGTGTACCTGGACACGAAAGAGGGAGGCTCCACAGGTTCTCGGTCCTGCAAAGCTAGCTATGATCTCACCACAAACATGTTAGGTTGCAGACAAAACATGTTAGGTAAAAAAGCCAATCATAAGACATTCATAAGACACAAGCCAACACGATAAGACACAGTTTGATTAGATACACCGATCAGATAGATAAGCCTGCGGATGCTGCAAACTGCGTTGCAGGACAGTCATAGAAAAGGCGGGTCTAGCTAGGCTATCCCCAAGCTAGACGCCAAGATATAAGATGTCTAACACCAAGACATGCGACATCAAATATTAGATAAAAGACACATATTGCAAGACACCAAAGAATTCTTTTTGAGAAGAATGCTTGCAAAGGGGGTTCCTTTGGCAAGGAACCCTTTAAGACATCAAGGGGCCCATTCAAAGGAATGCACATATTGAAAGACGCCACATTTTCCGCAAGTTATTTTGTCGTCAAGGAATCCTTTTGAAAGATCTTTCATCGAGGAATCCATTGGAAAGAATGCTTCTTTTTCAAAGGAAAGTTTTCAAACTCTTTCATTTTAGAAAAAGTGCTCCTTTTTCAAAGGAAAGTTTTCAGACTCTTTCGCATACAAAATCTTTTTCGAAAGAAAATTTCATCCAGGAGTCCTGAGAGAATACAACATTTTGGAAAATGAAGGATTTCAATAAGGGATTCTTTTGTCAAGGAATTCATTGTAAAGAAAATTTTGACACCAAGGAATCCTTTTGAAAGAATTCACCTTATTGAAAAGTAGAACATGGTAGCCCCCCCTTAGGATGGTGTGTGCTACGCAGAGGAGCACATGCCATCCTAAGGAGAGAAAGGAGAGGCAGAGATGTTGTGACACACAACACATGATGAGATGTATTCGTAGTATGTTGTCACGCATGCGAGGGACAACACATAAGAACCACAACATCAAGAAGCAGACAAAGACAAAGAAATCAAGAGACAAGGGGATCTGAGAATTTGGGGTCAGATCTGTTCATAGATACAAATAAATATAATATAGTGTATGAACAAACGGTCATCAATCCCCAAAGTTTTCAGAACATGAAGAAGAGCACATGAAGACAAAATGAAAATAAAAAATTGGGTCAACATGGAAGAAGGCCTAAATGCCCCCAATGCTTTGCATTGTCCCCAATATCGAAAAACAATTTCACGACACATAGAAGAATGATGATACAAACAAAAGAAGTGTACGACAAATTTTCCACACCTATATCCAAGCACCTACAAGGGTAGCAAGGGTCCTCCAAGCAGGATAACAAACACAAAAAAACAAGCATGGGGGAATATAAATAGATGAACAAATCTAATCTATAGATAGAGAAGAGGTACCACCCTAGTCTTCATTGACCAGCAGGTCATCCTTCTGCCAATCTAGATCATTGTAAGGGGAGGGTGGACGGGCTTGCAAGGGCGGGGTAGCGAGAGCGGTACCCTCCAACTTGCCTACAACAAGGCTCAAGGAAGAAGGCCCCTCAAGGTCCTCTTCACCGAGCTCTTATGAAGCAAAAGTCACTGATCTTGCAAATATCAAAGACAGAGCCGGGATATCATCCACTGAATTGAACATGCACTTTATTGGAGTGACATGTGTCAACTTGGTGGGAGAAGAACGAGACACTTGAGAGTAATTTCCAACCTCATCAAGAGGGGCAATGACAAACTCCGAGGAAGTGAGGGCTGCCTTTGTCACAAGGATGGTGCAAGCCAAGACAGAACCAACTTCCGAAGAAGGTGAACCCTTCTTCTGACCTCCACTTGCAGTGAGGTCATCCTCCAGCTTGCACTTCAGCGGAGGATGCAAAATCCCTACAGAAGAAGCGAAAGCAAAGGAGGAAGAAGACAAAGCCGCAGTAGACACCACTGTTGTATTCAGCATGTCTATGGGTTGTGTGAATGGAGGGATGTGGGAAGCGACATCAAGAGAGGGGGCTCCATGGAGGGAGCGATGAAACTTGCACCCTTTTGGGGTGAGCATCATCGGGATCTGCCGGAGGAGCCAGAAGAAAAACAAAGGTGATGGAATCGAGGCAAAACAACAGAAGAAAGTAGAACAATGTAATGCCCAAAATTTAAACCAAATTGCAGTTAAGGACAAAACACAAATTTCAAGTTTTGATCACAATACATGACTAACTCGCAAAATTGTCTCCAAAGCACACAATTATTAAAAGCCATAACAACATTTGACCAAATATAGATTAGAATATTTAGTTAAGTAACTAAATTGCTTAGGCAATACTAGTAGGGTTTCAAGTGGAGACATGGAATTCACATCATTGAGATATAGACCTAATTAGTCCCACAAACACATTCACGATTAGAAGACACAATCAAGTCACAAGCTAAGCCAGCACAATATATCAATATTAACTCAAAATAATGAAAAGAGAGCAAACCCTTGGGGCTAGACCTAATTCCTCAAGGGCTCGTCTCTGAAGGCCTTACCTACGTATATATTTCATAGAGGAACTGTAGTTCAACAAACTTGAGCTTGAACCATTACAAGCTTTGACAAAAGGAGGTTACAACCTCAAGATTTAATATACATTGGAATTGTCTATAATTTGATGAGTACATATAATGGGCCATCGTAAATTTAGTAAAGAATGAACTATGTTTGGGAAAGAGGCCAATCATCTCTAGATACAACTATAGGGTCTCACAAAAATTCACAACAATGAAAAGATGCACCAACTCTCTAGTAATTTCATTTGAGAACAATAATACGAGGACACAAATTATATAGAAGAAATAAACAACACTCTAGCACACACAACCTCCATAAGATCTAACCCAATTTACGATGATTTCTACCCATGAAAGTACTCCCACTTAGTTACATCAAGAAACAACTTGATTTTCCTCTATATCTTCTCAATTCACATGTTTATGTACCTTATCATAAAAATAAATAAATAAATATAATCTACTATTAACACAAGTATTGTTGCCTATAACCAATAATTTAAGAGAAGCGATAGAAGGTTTGGGCATCCATTTAACAACTATGGTTACTAATACACATACCAAGGTACTAATCTCTTACATGATTACTGATTTATATAAGAATACAATCTCACTCTTTTCTTTCGAAAAACATATAAATTTTTGAATAATATTTGTTTTTATCTAATAACCACCATAACACTTATAGGTTCAAAGACTCATTGGTTACTAATACAATTTAATAATCATAGGGACATATATACTTAACAAACATAATAACCATAAGAACATAATTACTTATCAAATATATAAATCTTTATAGTCCCATGTTCTCACTGAAAGAATGTTTTTTAGTGATTTTTACATACATCGATAAACCTTTACAATTAGTGGAATATTAATATGCCATTCAATCCTATACATAACAATTCTTATATATGCAACTTTAGTCATGCAAATCTATTAAATTACTTATCCCATATGTTTCCATAAGTCAGACACCTCACAGATAATTCATTATAGAAGCACGAACAACGAAATGGTAACATATCTAATACTTCCTTGAGCATGTATTCGTTTTCTTCTCTAAATTAGAATAGTCTCCATAATAACATTATCACAT
This sequence comes from Sequoia sempervirens, assembly GCA_007258455.2. Lineage (NCBI taxonomy): Eukaryota > Viridiplantae > Streptophyta > Pinopsida > Cupressales > Cupressaceae > Sequoia > Sequoia sempervirens. Next base: position 117,353,317 of record VDFB02000007.1, on the reverse strand, counting down.
TTCTAGAAAAAGAAATGTTTATTAAAGATTTTATTTATTTATTTATTTTCTTTATACATAGGCCTAAATAGGAAGTTTATTGTTAATTGTTTCTTAAAATCAATGTGTTAGCGAAAGACACTCTCCATGTCTGGGATCCTTGAGATTGGCAAAACTAGTACCAAATAAGAGACCACAAGGATGAAGCATACCAAAAGATAATAGTGATGACACTTCCAAAATGGACAAGCAACACTTAATAAGGCATAAACACAACATTGGTATAGTCATACAAATCTTCTTCTATGGGTTTCAAGTCCTTCTACAAGCCATATACTAAAGAATCAACATTGATTATAGAAAATCCCATTAAATTCCAACCATTCTTTAGTTTTGATTTTCTACATTGTCTCCCTACTGGATTCTTTTCATATTTACGTCTCTTTCTCAACTTGTCTAGGTGGGTGCTCAACGTGAAGTTAATAAAATCTGTATGAACGTTATCTTGGGTTCTTTAATGGGCTAAATAATTTTGTATCAAGATTTCTTTGTCTGGATGATGTGAGGCTTGAAAAGCCTAGCCTTTATAGCTTTGAAGGAACAATGGAAGAGTCAAGGTATCAAGTGTGAGGTAATGATCCAAAGGCTCAAGTCATTCAAGTTAAGCATCATATTCAAATTGAGGAAATAGTGTTGACACTACCGAAATGGACAAGAAGCACTAGCGTAATATAAAATAAAGGAAACGTAGACAATATTTTAATGTTTCTTTAAGCATCATGTAAATTTAATTCTTGTAATACTGATCCTAAACAAATAGTTCAAACCGCCTACTTGTAACGCCTCCTGGTTCGTCACAAAAGGTGGAGAGACACAGAGATGAAAGTTGGTTAATTAAGCATGTCAAGCTCCTTCTCTATCAATGACTTGGCAGGTTGGCCATGGATAGGAACAAGGAAGTATTGGAGATTACGTAACTATAGCCATGATATTCACACACAAAGTATTTTATCCTTGAGTAACCAATTCACAACAATAGCAGATGAAGCAGATTCTTTTCCCACAACCCCAACAAAATGAAGCAATGACCGTGTGGTAAAAATGCCCATTGCTCCGCCAAGAAGTATTTAAGAGTAGATCGCCTAACCATCGAAGCCATAGAGAGTCATGCCTCGTCCCTTGAGGGCGTAGGCGATGTCCATGGCAGTGACAATCTTACAACGAGCATGCTTGGCGCATGTGATGGCATCCCTTATCATATTCTCAAAGAAAATATTCAGCATGCCCCATCATCTTTTCATAGATGAGGTCGTTGATGTGCATGACACCTCCTCTTCTAGTCAAAATGCTTGATGGCTTGGTGATACCCTGAATGTTATTGTGCAAGACCATCCTGCGCCTCTTCGCACCTCCCCTTTCCTTTTTTTTTTCCCATTTCTGTTGAAATATATATGCTGGTTGACCTTTTCTGACAATCTGATTGGCTTTTGATTTAACTGCTTCCCCCTGATACTTAGGTGTTAGGAATCAATCTAAATATTGTCACTATTGCTGTAAAGACAACCAGTAAAAGGAAAAATATGGAGAGAACTCCATACGCACATCATATCCTGTCTAATTGCCATCCTACACATGCTACTTGAAGGAGGTCCCCCTATTGCAGCAAGCTAATCAGGTAATAACTCCCCTCGATTGGAGTCGTGCCCGGGCATTTAATGGAGCATGAAGTATCTCTAGATTTCAACATGGTCGATAGGCAGACAATAAATGTTGAAGAGTGGGCAAGCAAAGTGATTCATAAATAGAAATGCCTCAATAAATATGGTATCCCTGAGAGTTATGGTTTTAGAATACACACACAATGAACCGTGATAGGACATTTGCCAAAGTGAGCAACATAATCTCTTACATCACGTTAAGCATAGGAGACTAAATCAACAGTATTTATTCTACACTAAAGTCCTTCAAGAAAGATATCCTCGAGATACGAACTGGGAAGACATTAAACATCACCCTACTATGAGCGTCCCTCCTTTTAATGCATCTGCATGAGTAGTCACATCGATTTAAGGCACCCTCACAGCTAATGCAGACTACCTGCCCCGTCCTTTGTAGAGATAATGACATACTTTATTGCTATCGGCTAATTGCTTGCTCAAGCTACACCTACCCATCCCCTTCTCTTGGTCCACGCAATCATGCCTTCATTTAATAAATTTGGTATTACTATTATACCTATTAATTGCTGTCCCCTTTCCTTGCCCCTATGTTACTTCCCTATTAAAACAATATGAAAACAATTATTAAATGAGGGTTGATACATATGAAAACAATTATTTGATAGACACCACCATAGAGGATATAAGCAATTACCGCATTACACTTCAACGCATCTAATTTTATGAAGCTAAAAGCATGTCCTAACTTTCCAATTTAAATAGGACACCTATTTTAGCTCTATTGCAAAGTTATTACTATTATTGTCAATTTCAACTCTAATTGTAATAGGCTTAGTTTAACATTATGAATGTTATGCCTTTATTTCTTTTTGAATCTCATCTTAACCATTGATTAAGATAAGTATGCATTATCACAATTATATTTGTTAGTTAAAATCATGCAATTATTCATGATTATAAAATTCCATACAAATAAAAATATTTAGACAAATGATGGTTCAAGATTATAATCACATTATCTATAAAATGTACTGCTAATAGTTAAAAACTTGATAACTATCAAAATAACTAAGAAAGAATAAAACTAAAATAACTCAATAATTATTCAAAAAGATATTTAGAGAGGTGATGGGAATTGAGGCAAAAACAACAGAAGAAAGCGGAACAACAACAAAAGATGCAAAGACAGACACCACTAGCTTCTCCTCTGTCTTTTGCAAGGCAGTGTGTTTTGCAGCCAGAGCCTATGCTTGCGCTCATGCGCAAGCCGGTTACATTGGTTGCAGGCACTAGAAGACGCGGCCTAAGAAGAGACTGGAGGTTGTTGCTCAGCCATAGGAGTATCCTTCACTACCATTTCCGGAGGAAGGATGGTCTCCTAGGCAAGAGCAGGAGGAGGAAGCACAGGAGCAAAAACAACCATAGGAAGAGAAATAGAAATAGGCACCTCAATGGCGGGCCTCTTCCTGTTTTCTACCTTAGGGGCAGGTGGAAGAACAGTAGGAGGTTGCGGAAGCTGAGAAGTTGGAACAACCCCACGGGAAGACTTCCCCCTGCCATAGTCAGCGAGTCGTGTTACCATGGGTAGCACAAGAAGCTCAAAACTTGGCGCTTCACTTTCCGCCATGCGAGCATCGTTGCACTTCCCATGCGAGGCACATGAGTGAAAGCCGAAGATGCTGCAACAGGATGAGAAGCAAAAGCAGATGGAACCATAGATACAGAAGGAGAATGCTCTAGAGCGCGAGCAAGATTCCCCTTTCCCTTGGATGGGGCAAAAGAGGTAGCTTGCTGTTGCGCTACCATAGAGGTTTTTAAAGAGATAGCATAAGGAGGCATTGGATAACTAGCCTTCGACACTGAACCCCTAGTCTTATATTTGATATAAGCCTTATATAACAAATCTCCCCTAGGAGGGAGAGGTTTGATCGGGGCAGGTCAGAAGTGATCCAGTGAGAAGCCCCCACGCGACACTAGCGGTTTATAGCCAATGTCATGCACCATGTGCATAGTGCCTTCATGAGGGAACTTTAAACATTTATGAACTACAGAGGTGATGCCGTTCACAAAGGCTAGCCACGAAATGCCCAACCTAACTTTGAACAGGTTAGACTCTGAAATGATAACAAATGAGACATCAACATCCTTGGGTCCTACCAAGACTGATAAAGAAATAGAGCCCATAGGGGCCACAAAGAGTCCATCGTGGGTACAGAGACTAGTCTTCGACTCTTTGTATCTCTCCTTATGTAAACTGTTTATAAATAGAGTCTCCTCTGTTATCACATTAACTTGACTCGTTGGATCAACTAAGACACTAGTTATGACATTTTTGTAAATTTGGGCAAGAATGTATAATGGGGAAGTCTCCTTACTTAGAGGCACATCATGCGAGGTGAAAGTTATATTAGGCATAGCACTCGCATTTTTAGGAGGGATATGCGTGAACGAAACCATGTTCACATACTCAGATGGAATTGACTCGGAAGATGTAGAAGATTGTGTTACTAAATTTGCAGAATGAGAGGGAAACAAATCAGTGTAAATTTGCAATTCACTGTTAGCCTTGGCAACAGATTTATTAGAATTCTGTTTCTTCCCATTGAGACGGATAGTCCTGTTGTCGATGCGGTCTTGGATCTTATGATACAGGCACACACATCACTCGGTGTCATGTCTGTGCACTCGGTGGAATTGACAGAATTGCTACTTGTCATACCACTCACGATACAACTTAGTTAGAGGTCGAGGTTCTGGCAATGTCAGAACTTTATCTTTTAATAACTTTCCAAAACAGTAGTATAAGACTTAGATAGTTTTGTGAAATGTTGATTGCGCCCTAGGCCCTTATCCTTAGACACAATGACCACATTCGCAATAGCTTTATTTTTGCTAGAAATCGACACTACAGTCCGGGTATTGGGACAGGAGCGCGAGGATGAACCCCCGAACTGTGCAACCATCTGTTGGTATTCATGTAGTGCAGCACATAGGTGTGCAAAGGAAGGGTACTTCATCAAGGCGAACTTCTCTTGCCACTGCTTCTGTAAGTTCCTGATGAAGACCTTTTGAACATCTGAGTCCGGTAAAGGATAAGAGATTTGTGAAAATTGTGCATGATAGCGAGTGATAAAATCAATTACCTTTTCATGGACCCCTTGCTTGCATTAGACGAGATTCATAAAGGTTATCTTTGGTCTGATGTTAGCTTGGAACCGCCTCAAGAATTGGTTTACCAACTGATCAAACAAAAAGATAGAGATATCCAGTAAGGAACAGTACCACTCAAGGGTAGTGTCCTTAAGGGATCTCTGAAAGAGCTTAGCCATTAGCGCATCATGATGGAAGAAATTAGTGCACATAGCATTAAATGCCGAAATGTGCGTTTGAGGATCTCCACGACCACCATACTTTTCAAATTTTGGAATCTCCATCCCTTGAGGGATAAGAGTGTTTAGAATAGTAATAGATAGAGGACTATGACGGAAGAAAGGTTGAAAGATAGGTTGAAAGGTAGAACTGGATGGGTTCGCTAACTGGTTTTGCATTTGACCCATGTTCTACAACAAGGCATTCAAGACAGGGTCAGAGGATGAAACGTGAATAGTGGAACCTCAACTAGAACCACTAGAGCCCACACTGGCAGAGACCACACCATTGGGACCAGCATGGGCTCTAGGATTACCACCAGGAATATTAGGACTGGTAGAGTTGAAGCCGAAGGGTACCTTTGTAATGTCCTCGATTTAGGGCTGGGTTGGCCACCTTGATTTTTTAAATAAATAAATAAATAATAAAATAATATTATAATAATAATTAATTAATATTAAAATAAATTTAAATTATTAATAAATAACATTTAAATTTATATTTTGGCCGACCCTTTTGTTGATGGCGCAATAATTTAATATTTGAATTTTCCCTTGTGAGGTCGACCCCTTGGTTGGCAATGTATTTATGCAAGGTCACTTGGTTTGTTTTCATCATCAGAGATTTGGAATAAGCACAATAGACCAACAGAAGGACGAAAAGCCTTATGCTAGGAAGGTGAATTGGACGGAAACCCAATTCATTGATGGGAAGGCTTCATCACGAAGGCATAATTGGACTTCAACGGCGATTTAGGGGCAGATTGTATATGTAGATCTAAGATAAGTTTAGGTGCAGCTTTTAGGGTTTGATATTTCATTCATTGTTCACTTTGCAATCTATTAGACTATCATTCATTGCTGTGTACTCGAATTCTGCACATAAAATATCTTAGTTACTTCTTGGGATCGATATACAATCTAATTGCTGTTATTAGACTTTAATTATATTTTGGCACCCTTTAGAATTGTGATTTCATAGTACTCCAGGGTATTGGGCATTGCAACTCTAGATCTGAAATACTTCTGCGTTGGTTACTGAGTAATGCTGTAATATTTTGTGAGGAACTAAGGCTTCTCTTTCTATCGCTGCCTAGTGTATTCAAATATATGGGTATTATGTGATATGAATGTTTACCAGTTACCGAGTTTCCTGATCTGCGTGGCAAATTAATGATAATATGAGATCATGTAACTATTTATGGCATATTGAATGTGAGCATGATTAAGTAAATGATTAGTGATATTTCCAGAAATGAGTTTACTGCCATTATTTTCCTGTGCAATTAGGATATGGCATCTTACAGTGGTACCAAAGCCTTGATCCTGCCAGCTTGTGGATCCTTTTGGTGAAAGAGCATGGAATGGTGATTGAAGCTCCGACCTCAGATAAAGGACATAGATCTTGATCAAGAGCAGTATCAGACTAAAGCTTCCAAAATTTTGGACCAATACCAAAGCTTGTCAAATCATGAAAAGGCTTGTATTCCCCTTGATGTGTACTTGAGAGCACGAGTCCTACTACTCCCACAAAAGAGGACTTTATGACTACATAAGATGGATGAAGAAAGATGAGGAAGATTAAAAAATGGCTAAAGAGGAGGAAGTCATAGAGTAGGAAGAAAAATTAGAGCCACGAGATATCACAGAACAACCACAAGAAGAACCTCATAAGCAAGCTGGAGATAACGATGGCTTGCTGATCCCTAAGGATAATGTGCACCAACAACAGATTGATGAAGTAAAGACTTCATTGGGTGAAGAGCTCGAAATGAAGTGGTGCCTCTAACTTCAAGTGATATCCAAGAACCAGCTAGCCAAGCTTTAGGAGAATCGAGTGAGTTTGAAAAGAGCATTGCATTTGAGCATGAAGTCTATAATCCTCATGGAAGAACTTGTATTGGGCCGATACTTGTTGAAGAGTACGAAGCAATATGGAAAGATAAATTTGAAGTGGAGGAAGGCACTAAGGAAAGGATACCTTTCGGATTTCGGAAGTGGATTGGAATCGATGGTCCTTGGAGTACGATGACATGGGATCCAGGAATTGATATTTTTGCTGCACTATTTCTTTGGGATCCTGACACAAGGATTGGCTTGCTACTGTTTACATTAGAGTTGAGCAGCAGAGGTTTGGAGCACAAATGCCATCACTTGCTAGTCGTCTCGACATTCAAGGACACAGGCTCACAATTGCTTGAGGGCAAGCAACTTCTGGGACAGGAGGACTGTAATGTCCCCGATTTAGGGTTGGGTTAGTCACCTTGATATTTTAAATAAATAAATAAATAATAAAATAATATTATAATAATAATTAATTAATATTAAAATAAATTTAAATTATTAATAAATATCATTTAAATTTATATTCTAGCCGACCCTTTTGTTGTTGGCGCAATAATTTAATATTTGAATTTTCCCTTGTGAGGTCGACCCCTTGGTTGACAATGTATTTATGCAAGGTCACTTGGTTTGTTTTCATCATCAGAGATTTGGAATAAGCATGACAAACCAACAAAAGGACGGAAACCCTTATGCTAGGAAGGTGAATTGGACAAAAACCCAATTCATTGATGGGAAGGCTTCATCACAGAGGCCTAATTGGACTTCAACGACAATTTAGGAGCAGATTGTTTATGCAGATCTGAGATAAGTTTAGGTGCAGCTTTTAGGGTTTGATATTTCATTCATTGTTCACTTTGCAATCTATTAGACTATCATTCATTGCTGTGTACTCGAATTCTGCACATAAAATATCTTAGTTACTTCTTGGGATCAATATACAATCTAATTGCTGTTATCAAACTTTAATTATATTTTGGCACCCTTTAGAATTGTGATTTCATAGTACTCTAGGGTACTGGGCATTGCGACTCCAGATTTGAAATATTTCTGCGTTGGTTACTAAGTAATGCTGTAATATTTTGTGAGGGACTAAGGCTACTCTTTCTATCGCTGCCTAGTGTATTCAAATATATGGGTATTATGTGATATGAATATTTACCAGTTACTGAGTTTCCTGATCTTCGTGGCAAATTAATGATAATCTGAGATCATGTGATTGTTTATGGCAAATTGAATGTGAGCATGATTAAGTAAATGATCAATGATATTTCTAGAATTGAGTTTACTATCATTATTTTCCTATGCAATTAGTATCTGGCATCTTACAACCTTGTTTACTTTAATGATGTGGGTCGGTTGAGGACTGGAGGTGGTGTCAACACAGGGGCTAGTCTTGGCCATACATATCGACGCCTTAGGCATCGAGACTTCTATTTGTCTCTTAGCGGTTTCGAACCCAAGGTCTCGAGTAGAGCCCGACCTAGGATTGTATGATGGGACATGAGTGTCCACAATGTCCGCAAGGCCCCGAAGAAACTCTAGACCTATCTGGTCCTTGTCCAACATAGCTCTTAAGTTGTTGACAACCTTAGTGGCTTTAGCCATAGTCCTTTCTTTCCCTAGATATTTTTCGAACTCCTAGAGTCTTCTATACAGGGAAAGAAGTTGCTCTGTGGGAACCTCGAGAGCATCGTCTTCCTTCACAGACGAAGTGGAAGGAGAAGCAGGAGGGGTAGGAACATGCGGAGCTTCCCCAAAAGGGTTGGAGAACTTGTATTTGTTCTTGAAATTATTTCCTCAAAGGTGGGATTGATAGTGACCACCTTAGAATCCATCTCTATATGTCGTAAGCTCCGTTTAACAACGTGCCTAGAGGTCATAGATTGAGTCATAAAGCTCATAAAGCTTCACGACACACAAATTTGTAACGCACCCAATACACGAAAGAAAGATATCTGACAAAGAAATGAAAACAAGACTTTCATGTCGGGTTCACCAAAAATGTAGAGTAGGGAGATTCGTCACCCCCAAGGCTCTAGGTCGCGGGAGAGCCCCATGGAACGAACTGCCCTAAACTACCTCAGGTTGATCAATAGGTAATGACAGGTGTCTTCAAAAATAGGGTGAGCAAACTATAAGGGTCTCGGATTGCGACTTAGACAACTCTTTGTCTAAGGACAATAGCGTGGGAATTGGAACTTAGTGCACTGTGCTGGAGTCTTAGGGACGTGCTAGCATCCTATATAGACAACGAGTCGAATGACAGTCAAAGACACTCAAGGTCTACTTACAACCTAAATAACAGAGTTTTACAATTTGACATTTTAATGAAATGCGGAAATAAAAAGTACAAGAAGAATAATACTGGAAAGAATTATTCTAGTGATGAAGATGATAAGGAAAGAGTAGGAAAAGATACCACTCACGCACAGTCCAGTTCTCCAATTAGCTTTTAGCAAGACACAAAAGAAAGATATCTGGCACAAAGAAATGAAAACAAGACTTTCACGTCGGGCTCACCAAAAATGTAGAGTAGGGGGATTCGTCACCCCCAAGGCTCTAGGTCATGGGAGAGCCCCAAGGAATGAACTGCCCTAAACTACCTCAAGTTGATCAATAGGTAATGACATGTGTTTTTAGAAATTAGGTGAGCGGACTATAAGGGTCTCAGACTGCGACTTAGACAACTCTTTGTTTGAGGACAATAGTGCGGGAACTGAACTTTAGTGCGCCACGCTGGAGTCTTGGGGACGCGTTGGCATCCTGTATAGACAACGAGTCGAATGACAGTCAAAGACACTCAAGGTCTACTTACAACCTGAATAACAAAGTTTTACAGTTTGACAGTTTACTATGAAAATGCGGAAATAAATAGTACAACAAGAAGAATACTGGAAAGAATTATTCTAGAGATTAAGATGATAAGGAAAGAGTAGGAAACGATACCACTCACGCACAGTCCAGTTCTCTAGCTAGCTTCGAGCGAACGAACCTGCACCTATACACACGAAAACAACAAAAGTGTTGTGCTGTGTTTTGAGGTCTACCTCAATTAGACCCCCATTTTGGTGTTTCCACCTCCATAGATAGCCAAATATGCAACGATATAGAGAAAAAGCGATAAAGGAAAGAATGGAAATGACACAATAACGTAGAGAGCAATGACAACCTGAATGCTACTCTACAAGACTATAGATGCAAAATGAAAAGACACAATGTTACCTTCCCTGCTATAAGCACTTAGGGCCGATAGAGGAAGGAAGAGAGACGATACCACTATGTTGAGGAGATAGAGCTTCGTAAACCTGCAATGACGATGGTGTTGAAGCAAAAAGACGCTGTAGAGACCAAGTAGAAAGCTGGTAGCAACAAGATAGAGCAAGAACGATCAAGAAGTGAATAGAGAGAGTTTGAGAATGCAAGAGCTTGCAAGAGAGAGTGAAAGAATGAGTTTGAATTAGCAAAATGGAGGCAAGGAGTTGTTTTTCGTTGGTAAAGACCCAACGAAGGACTTTTTTTTGCAACCAACTAGGAAACGTAATGCTTTTGTAGATTTCAGAGGCAGGAATCTGTCAGGACGACAGTGTGGCGTGCGTGCGCCCTCGACAAATATCCCTCCACCAATGCAAAAAGACAAGGACACGTGGGAAGGTCGGGAAGACTGTGGTCGGTTTATGCATCATCGTACTTGTAATTCTAAAGTAAGGGTAAATAAATGGGAAATTTGCCTAGGGTGCAAATTTGCGCCATTACACCTCCTTGAGCTTGTCAAAAGCTCTTGTGCTGAAGGGCTCCAAGAGAAAGCCCCTTTGTCAAATCCGTTAGTGGGGTTGCAAGGTATGAGAACCACTTCACAAACCTTCGATAGTAATTGCAAAGTCCCAAAAATCCCCTCAAATTTGACAAATTCCTTGGTCTAGGCCAATCTTGAATTTCCTTGATCTTCTCATCCATGCCAACCCCTTGGGCACTAATCTTGAAATCAAACCAAACTCACACTTGGATGATTTCGCATAGAATGAATGCTGCTCTAGTATGCCAAGCACTTCATCTATGTTCTTCAAGTGATCCTCCCAAGTCTTACTGAAAATCAAGATGTCATCAAAGAAAACCAACACAAATTTCCTTCAATTGCAAAATAAATACCCGATTTATGCATGACTAGAAGATGGCAGGTGCATTGGTCAATCCAAATGGCCTGAGCAAGAATTGGTAGTGCCCATAGTGACATTTGAAGGTTGTTTTTGTGCACATCCTCATCTCTAACCCTTATCTGATGATACCTTGATCTTAAGTAAATCTTGGAGAAGTATATCGCACCATGGAGCTCATCTATCAACTCATCAATCGTGGGTATTGGGTAGTGGTTCTTGATTGTCTTCTTGTCAAGGGCTCTATAATCAATACACATCTTCATAGTTCCATCTTTTTTCTTGACCAACACCATGGATGAAGCAAATGGGTGGGAACTAGGTCGTATGTGCTCTATGTCCAATAACTCCTTAATTGCCTTGTCAATCTCCTCCTTGTATCTTCTAGGATGACGATAAGGAGTAGTGCTGACAGGTTTTGCTCCTTTCTCAAGCTCAATCACATGTTGAAAACCCCTATTTGGTGGTAATCTAGGAGGAATTTCTTTGAACACCTTGCTATGTTTATCTGGGATGGGCTAAATATCAACATGGTAGGACCTCTCATCCTTGGATGGACCAGTATTTGTGATCAAGTACTTTGCTGCCCAAGCTACTGGTCTCTACAAAAAGTTCTCTCCATCATCATGGCTGAAATAACCATGGGACCTACATTAGATAGGCCACAGAGAACTACCTCCTCGCCAGATTTGAACTTCAGCTCCAAAACCTGATAGTTTTGTGTGCATTCGCCAAGTGAGCGCAACCATTTCAGTTCCAAAACCAGCTTTGTCTCACCGATGCCAATCACATAGAAGTCATCCTACATCTTGTGTCCTCCTAGAGTCAACTCCAACTGTTGAATCCTTCAGTTGCATGGAATAGTGTATCTGTTTGCCATTGTAACATTAAAGTATTAAACCCTTCAAAATTTTTTGTCCTCAACACCATCTTAGCCACCAACCCTTCATCAATGAAATTGTGGGTGGCGCCACTATTGATCTAAACTATCACCCTTTGTCCTTGTAAGACTCCTCTAGTACGAAAGGAGTCTAGGTGCTCCTGAAAGGGTTGCAAGTGTACCTCCTAAAACATCTCCTTCCTTCTCCTCATGCTCCAACTCCTCTACCACAATCTTAGGCTCAAACTCAACTTCAAAATCCTCCTCGGGTGCTACTTCAATGTAGTATATTTGTCCCTTGTCTAAGCATCTATGCACCGGCTCCCATATCTCTCTACATGTGAATCACAACTTCTTTCTTTGAAGCTCATTCTTAGACACTTCCATCTTGCTTGGTTTGGGAGGTAGTGCCCTTGGTTGCGAGACATCCTTGCAAAAAGGACTTCATTGTGATCCTAGTGGTGCACTCTTAGGGTAAGGCTTGCTCTTGGTTGTAGTATCTTCCAAACTCAAGGCCCTCCGGATAACCTCTCACATCAATGTGGGCTCAAAAGCCCTAATCAAGCTATGAAGTGACTCAAATGAACCCTCAATGAATAGGAACATAAGCCTCCTATCTGTAATGTTGGGCACCATGACTGAAATTTGTTGGAATTCTGCCTTGTAGTCCTCCACTGAACTCTGCTGTTTCAACCTTTGCAATTCTTTGAAATGAGTCTTAGGTTCCTTCCTATCAAACCTTTCTATGAGTCTCTGAGTGAAATAAACATATGTCACCACATTGCGGTGCCCTTGTGTGATTAGCCCATGATGCCACCACTCGTGCTACACCATCCAAATGAAGGATAGCAAACTTGATTGCTTCTTCAATCATGGGGCTAGGTGAAAGATATGTGTCCAATTTTTGGACCCAAGCCCATGCAGTGACCTTCCCCGAGTCATCAAAAGTTTGGAGAGTCAACTTACTCACCCTACACTGAAGAGCCCTGTTAAATTGCTGCATGGGTTGTCTCCCTCTTGATCCACTTCTCACATTATGAAATTGTATGAATGGAATTTGATGCCTCAACTCTGGATGAAGTTGTGAATACTGAATAGGCCTCTATTCTTGCATTGAAATCATTTCCTGTAGGATTCAAGTCTTCCTCTTCATGTGTTGGCTCAATTCTGGGCAAGAATGAGGTTTGTGTAGGTCTGGGAACTCTGTTCTGATTTTCAGATCCATTCTGATTGGAATTGCTGCCCTAAGGCCATTGTTTTTTGCAGACTTGATAGTATTATTTGCATTATTCATACTATGCAACATTTGAAGGAGTATTTGTGTTGTTTGCTCCTGCTGTTTTGCCATTTTCCCTTGCATCCGTGCAATTTACTGTTGGATTTGCGTGAATGCACCCCAATTCTCACCTCGATCTAACATCTTTTTACCTTTGTCTTCAGCTTCCAATTTCTTCCTTCGACTCATCAAAGCAAGCTGGTCCCTTTGGCTCAGCTGCATACACAGGGTTTTTCCCACAAGTTGGTAGGATGACCAGCTTTGATACCAACGTGATGACCTAGGGCTGCCTGTGATGATCTAAAGTGTTATACTATGAATTATTACACCCAACACAATGAAATATAAACAAGAAACATTTGATTCAAACTCAGATCTAAATCAGCAAGTATCTTTTCATATCACAGTTGCACATGAATGTACAGTTCTGTCCTCTTATTTATGACTCAAATAAACAAAATAAGTTACAAATGAGTCCCTTAGGAAAAAAAAAACAATTAGATGCCCAACGCCTACAGGTATAAGCACATATACAACTTATTGAGTATTGAGTCCGCCTCTATATATTTGCCACCCTTTGTAACTCAGATCTGCACAAGTCTAGGTTGTGCCAATCGCAGTTCTGCTGTCACAAAATCCTAGCTGGGTTGATATTTAGTATCCTCTGTCTCTGCCCTTGGAAATAAGCTGGCCGCTGGCATCAAAACCTATTATTGCTGGCATCAGGAAAATGACCCGTAAGGTCTGCTCTTAGAATTTAGGATGATCTGCCCTTAGTATCACATGTAGGAAAATGGCTTCAACAGTGGCCCAACAACTTCTTCCTGTTCAAATAATCGATGTTGTATATTAAACAGAGAAACGGAAGTTCCTTATATAGATTTACAAAAACGTTTCTAAAAGAAACAAACGTTAACAAAAGACGAAAATAGAAACTATCCTAAACTAACTAAATACGACTAGATGACCATTAACTAAACATATAGAAAGATATTATACTAATACCCTCCCTTAATGGTCATCGTTCTAACTAGCCAGAGAAATAACAGAGAAGGCTGCCCCCATCTTCTCTGAACGCTTTTGCAACAAAAGAGAAGAGCTTGCCACTGACTCTGCCACTTGAGATGAGTCTGCCACCAACCCTCCCAGAAATTGCAGAACTTCTGGAAAAGACCAAAACTGATCACAAAACATCCAACCTGATGTTGGGTAATAGAACTGTCCCTCCCTGTAACCAGAGACACACCGAAAACAATTGCCATGATTTTGAGGAAAAATTGGCAAACCCTCCAATCTTTTGTAGATGAGCACGATGTTCCAGAACAAACTGCAAGAAACCACGATTTTTGAGGAAAAAATTGCAAAACCTTGAAACTAAACTTTACAAAGCATTGTTTTTTCGGAAAAAAAGGTAAAAACCCACAAAGGAATCCCACAGAACTCTGCGAATTACAAAAGACCAAAAACAATTTTTGAGGATAAAATAAAAGAAACCAAATAGGTAGCTGGCACAAAACATCGTTTTTAAGGAAAAAATGGTAAAACCTTTCCAGAAACAAGAGAGCCCTCCCGAACTATGGAAACCCTTACTAGGGCATACAGGAGCAAACCCTTAATTCTTGAGGAAAAAATTATAAACACTCCCATTATTTTTTTAGGCAAAAAATAAAAAAACCAAACATAATTTTTTAAGGAGAAAAAAATTACTAAAAAACCCACAAGACAGATTTTTTCAAGGGACAAAAATTATTAAAAACCCAGAACATCGATTTACAACAAAAACCTTGATCACAAATCCTTGGTGCGGTGAACAGAAGAAAAACCCTAGGCATTTTCCTTCCCAATACTTCACACAAATTTTGATGAAGACTTGCCACAGAGAGAGGAAATCCCAATTTTCAGATCGCACCAGACAAAAACATGTAGAAACCAAACGCGATCTGGCAAACAAGCTGCAACAGTCTCCAAAAAAAAATCTTCAAAATCCGTCACTGCAAAATCCAAAAATGCATCCAAATTGCAAAAAAACCGTTGCAGATCTTGTGCATAGAAACTCAGAAAAGACTAGAAATAAAAAACGATGCCCAGAGATTTCAAACCTCAGACGCGATTTGAAGTAGTCGCCACGAAATACTCTAAAAATCATGACATTTTTGTTGGACAAAAATGTCAAGGATCTTGGCTTAGTCGCACGGGGAAAACATGGAAAGAAATTGCAAAAGACCTTCAGAAAACCCGCATTTTTTACAGGAAAAACCTCGCAAAGAGACATGCAGAGAAAAATGCATTTTTCTTCAAGTGCGAACCAGCAAAAAAAGTCTCAAAAAGAGACACGAAAATCCACGAACTCCCTCTTCAAAAAATAACGCGATTTTTAACTTGAAACCTGCAAAAAAATTGACGAAATCTGCTTTAGAAGCCCCTCTGAAACCTTCTCAAAAAACCCACAAATTTTTTGCAATAAAAACCCACGAAATGCCGAAATAAGAAACCCTTGAAAATTTCTGTAGCAAAGTCCACGAAATCTCCTAAAAGTAGGTCCACGAAATTTTGGAAGTAAAAACACAAACTTTTGAAAAATAGAACCACGAACCCTAGCTCATGATTTTCAGAAACCCTACTTCAGCAGGCCCTCCTAGAATCCTGAGCCCTCCGGTGAGGGAGACAAGCTCAGACCAGCTTTGATACCATGTTCAAGTAATCGATGTTGTATATTAAATAGAGGAACGAATGTTCCTTATATAGATTTACAAAGACGTTTTTAAAAGAAACAAATTTTAACAAAAGACGAAAATAGAAACTATCCTAAAGTAACTAAATACGACTAGATGACCATTATCTAAACAAATAGAGAGATATTATACTAATACTTCCAGTCACACATGCTTCCTTCCAAGTCTTCAAGCCAAATCATGATGCCTACAAATAGCCAAATAAACAGTATTCAACACGATTTGCAATTTCTGGGTGAAATTGCCAAAGTGAGTGTAGGGTTTGTGCCCCACCTCACGCTGCAATCAATGGCAGAGGTTTTCGTCCCTGCTGTAGCAATAGTAATAATGCATAGAAAATGATTTTTCTAGATGCCTCCCTTGAATGACAAAAAAACTTTTATATATACTTGAATGCACCTCATCCAAACCAGGTCGGCCTCCAATAGGTGAAAAAAAGGGTTGGCGTCCAAAAAAATCCAAAATTGAGTTGGCGTCATAAAAAAATTATTATTGTTATTAAATAATTAATATTATTATTATACTAGTGTTTAAGAACACTCTTATTACTAAAGTAATTGACATTATAATGCTGGGGCGTAGGGGACATCACAACACCTTGACTTGCAGCTTCACTATATTGTTGGTTTGTGAGAATAATAGCACCTGGAGATTGTGCACTGACTGTTAATGCCCCCAGAAGATATGGACTGAAATTGATTGCTGCCAACATGCATTTGAAGATTTGATTGACCAACTCCTAGGTACCTATGTCTTTAGCAAGACAGACCTCAGTTTGAGTTACCATTGAGTCATCGTTCCAAAGAAAGACACATATTATCTGATAAAATGCTGTAACATACACTCTCAATCTGCCCCTTGTTTTTTTGTTTTTCTGATGTGTTTGGAATGTGTTTGCAATAGTTTGTGATGGTTTGAGGTGGTAAATAAAGTGCAGAAATTAAAGTAACTTGCAGCAATGAATAACAACTCAGAAAATTGCAATTTTCGGAATTACAATGCACATAAATTTCCATTTATTTTCTGAACAAAAATAAGGATTTTTTCCAATTACAAGAGTGACCCAGATCATAAAATATCATAACATATCAAAATCCAACATACCCAGAAAATGTAAGAGCCTTTGATAATTTTCTGTACATATAACCAGCAAACTGGGAGTGTAAAAATAGTTGATAAAACCGTTCAAAGCTTGCAGTTTCCACTCCTTTCAATGTTGCTGAGTGTTCCTCATGTCTAGGTGCCTCAAATCCCTCCAAAAGTAGCTCTCAAATCTAGGTGACCGGTATATGGAACTCTCACGCCCTCCTTGAGGTTGTATGGCCTGCCTATGGAATGGTACTGCCAGAAAATAAGTCTCCAACAGCCAATAAACCCCCGGTCACTTCCTCAAATCAATCTCTTCAAATCTGATATGCAGCAACTCTGATAACAACTTAGCAGTATGATGAAAAGAAAAGAAAAGAATATATAGGTTGATATATTACTGTGAGTCAACAAATTGATGGATTTAAATTATTTTCCTCGAGGGCATTTGATTTGGAAAGATATCAATAAAGATATGATCAATAAATACTCTTAATGGATTCAATAATTTGAGTAGGCCTTGGTAACATGTGTTGGCAAAAAGTTGGTTAAAACAACATCATGATTTTTTCAACTCACTTTGAAAGTTTATGGCATATGCTTGATTATATGCCAATGACTATTTGCATACCTGATGAGGTGGGTGGCTATACAATTTGATAGTTATTCTACAAGGAACATATGGGATGTATTTTTTTCATTGTATATTTGTTTCTCATTCTGTTGCTCTTCTAGCAAATCATCTTGATGAGTTTCGTGTTTGGTTCAGCAGTGTCTAGCATATGACTAAGGATATTTCAATCAGTGGTCTTATTGCATTTCCATTGTTCCATGGATTCATGGTTGTACCTAGTTACATCAATCCTAATCCTAATTGCATATGATAGATTTCTTGAATCTCTCCATCACTTAATTTTCATCAACCAATCACTTTTAGATATAATCTTCCTTCAAACTCATTTTGATTTCCATCTGTTTTTTGAAACCAGAAACTTTAATAGCATATTGATTCTTTATGTAATGGCCATATAAAATTTGGCTTTTAAGTGGCATTGTGGATATGTTTCAACTCAAATATTAATCCTTTGGTTGTGAATTTTTTAATCTTCTTAGTTCTTCAATGAGAATTAATTGCATTCCTTTGCTAAGGAAATACAATTTCCTGCCTTTTATCAACACCACCTTACCTTTTGTTCATTAACCAGAGTTGGATCATATTTAGGTTATAAAGTATATTCCTTTGCTTTGAATAGCTACCCTTGCTCAGGCTGTGTAAATTGCCGTCAAGAAATTTGCTGGGGATAGTCATGCTAGCTTTCAGCTGCAATCAAAATGTTTTTGGTCAGAAGCCTTGTCTCAGTAGTCAAAGAATCAACACAATTTTATTTGACTTTTATAGGAAGCAAACGTAACATGTTTGATATTTAGTTTTATTTTTTAAATGAAGGCTTTAGTTTAGGAATTTAGTGCTGCTTACATTCATTCTTTCATGTATCTCCTAGTGCCAGTCTTAAAATACGTTCAAGAACTTTACCTGTGTAATAAGTCTTTCATTGGCCATAAAGTAAACATGTCTGTCCATTCTGATTGCAATTGTAGGTTCTGGTATACACATCCATGCGTTACATTACCTTTTTACAGACCTTTTCTTTCCTTTTCTGCAATCTGCAGGTTTTGCTAAATCTCTTTATTAGGTCAATCTTCTTTCTAGAAGTCCCTTGAATTTTAGCAATTTTAATGTTGTAATTTTTCATTTAAGGTTAATCTCCAGTGGCTGGGTTGAAAAATGTTTTTCCTATTTGTTTTCATGTCCTTCATGATATGTTCACAACCTGGAAGTTTATCAATGTTTTATTAGCAATATTTCATTTGGCAAAGTAGATGTAAAGACTATCAAAATTTTCAATGCTCTTTGATCTATTTCATCTTATTCAAATTGTTGAACTATATCTGTTGCTGCATGATAACAACGAATTGTTTCTTCACAATGTTACATTGCAGACTATGCTCTATAAGCTTCAGAGCCTAGAAGTGATTTCCAGAACCATTAAGCACAGACACATTTAGCTACTTGGAACTTGTTCTGTTGTGACCAATTACATACAGATTTGTTGTGACATTCCTGCAAGTCTCAGAATACTCTTCTTAAGCACGAGCTATCTAATGGAGACATTTAGACCAAAGATAAAGCTTAAAGGTGCAAATAAGTCAGTAGATATTGTCCAATCAGAAGGAAATCAAAACCAACACAAGGGTCTTCCAACTGACAGTGACACCTATGCACATCATGGTGAAGGTTTTTTTCCAGTCATAACTGGAGGTATCAAACGAAAGAGGGCTCCCAGGGCTGGAGAAAGGAAAGCCAAGGATAAACAACCTTTCATGTTTAGCAAGGTTTCAACCATGCAATCGGTTCCAACAGGTGAAGAAGATTTAATAGATGAAGATGACAATGCAGGCAAAGAGGGGGTTGAAGAAGGTGCTAGGATGACTGATCATCAAAGGCAGGTTATGCCAGGTAGAAATAGAGTCAATATTGAACCAGTTGAAGTAAAGAGCATGGAACCATTTCAACAGAGACAAAGACATTTGAAAGTAAAGGTTAAGACATCGAAGTCTCAAGAAGGATCTTCTGTTCCTCCTGAAAAGTCAACAAGTAGTGAAAATGAAATTTCACCGAAGCATATGAAGAAATACCAAAAGCCTGCTTCAGAAAACCCAGAGAAGCTAGGCAATTTCGTCTTGAAGCCTGCAAGGCCTCTTGATCAGCCAACTCCTCTTAGGCAAGGCAGGCCTACAAATAATGAAACGAGAAGTAGCCAACTTCATGGTGAAATGGAGAAGTTGCACAGTAACTCAGAAAATCAGGAGAAACATATGGTACCATTACATCAGAAACATAGAATGCAATCTCTTGCTTTTGAGAAAGGTCCAAGTGATCAGTCTGAGTACAATGAAAAAGAATTGATGGATGCTTTGATGGTTGGTTGGCTTACTCAATTCCTGGATAAGTGAAGTTTATTTCATCTCTAGGCAGGGTTGATTGACATCTTGGAATAAGAATTAAACTTTTTACTGGTACATGTGTTTAATCAGGTTGTGAAGAAAATCATGAAAATGGATGCAGCAGAACCCTTCAATACTCCAGTGAATCCCATTGCTCTTGGAATCCCAGTGAGTATATAGTTTTATGACTCACAAAAATACATTCAATCAGGACTTATGCAGATTCTTGAGATTTTTATTCCACTTCACAAGAAGCTAAAAGATAAAAGAGAATTGTTTGTTTGTCTGCCTCTGTTTTTTGACATTGCAGTGAAAAGAAAGAAATAATTCTGGTTAGATCTGCATTATGGGAACTCTTCTCTTTTCTTCTAATGGTTTATTGGACTTTCCATGTAAAGTTTGCATCTATGAAGTAACAAGGGCCTCTCTAGTGTGAATTTTGTGTTGTATTTCATCTTCATTTATATTTTTTGATCCCACTATCTTGTTTCTGTATGAGTCTATTATCTTTGTTATGATTTTGAGTAACTTGTGTGAATCAGTCATCCTTTATATGTTTATTCTACCATTTTTCATTTTAAGGTACTAGGTAAGGCAACTGGCAACCTTACAATGAAACATGATAGAACTATATATACATAGTTTGGTCTTCCTAATTATCTTCATTCTGATGCAACAAAGTGATAACAAGGGTTCAGAAACTTTCTGGCTCCAGGATTATTTTGATATCATCAACACACCGATGGACCTGGGCACGATATGCAGTGCATTGGAAAGAGGTGAGAAGTACAGGAACTCTAAGGATGTTTTTAAGGACGTTCAGTTTATCTGGGAGAATTGCTATACATACAACAGAAAAGGCGATCCCATTTTGGATCTTATGAAAAGGGTGAAAAAGAATTTTGTTAAGTATTGGACTGCAGCTGGCTTATACTATGAGTCACCAAAGAGAACAGCTGGTGTGCCTCTTTCTTCCTTTTCTGACCTGATAATAATTTTTAATTTCAGTAACAGATGATAGTTACAGCATGTGCTTCAGTGACTTGTAATATGATAAAACATTGTTGAGTGTCCTGTTTTCATAGTTACCAATTGCGAGGGTGTCTGGGTACAGGTACTGGTATACTGTTTTTTAAATATGAATATGTCGGAGTACGTCTCTGACAGTGCATGCTTGTTTGTATCCAAATTTAACAAACATGAACTTCTATGCATAGGGAACCTTTTGAATAATACATATTTAGTATTAGTATATACAAGTCAGAAAAGACTTTTATATCTGTTAATTAGGTGTATGTGAACTGCATCCAAAAAACTATACTGTTGGAGAGGGAAGTGGTTTCAAAACACTGACAATAAATTTCTCTACAGTGTGCATTTGTGGTTATGAAGTGATGAGGAAGAACATAATGACTGAGAGCTAGATGTCAATAAACTTCAACTGGATTTCAGCGTTTCACATTAGACACATTTGTCATATAGTGTTTAACAAACTAAGCAACCATAGATGGCAAATGTGGACTTGGTAAAATCCCAGCAGCCAATTTTTTTGACTTGGACATGGAATTAGAAGAAAAATCGGCATGTAAAATAAATATATTAATTCATAAAATAAACTTAACAAATAAGAAATGTAAGGAATAATTTTAGAGAATGCATTGATCCAGAAATCAGATTGAAGAAACTGAACCATTGGAGTCATAGGGTTTTCTTTCAGTCAAGGAATTGTTTAATTGCCTTAGAATCATGAATTCGTTGAAGTTCTATGTGTTGCAGAGCAGAAGGGGCTGTATTCTTGTTAGAGAGTCAGATGAATCAGTGCATCTTGGGTAGTCTTAGGAACAGAGGTGCAGGCTTCAAAACCAAATAGAAAACCATTTTGAGTGAAATCTCCAGTTTGTCCAGGCAACATATTTGCCATTGACTGCAGTGAGTTTGAAATTGCGACCTGCCAGAAGCAGCAAATTCACCACAGAACAATAGAATGTGGAATGTCCAAGGTTTTGTGGTTTTATCTTCCATTATTGGTGTGTGGTGGACATTTAGGAGAGGTATAAGTTAATGGAAAACATGGTTAGAGGGGTTGTCTCTCAATGTATCCTTCATTTTCATGTTCATTTTGCTACTGGAAGTGACAGAACAGGGTTTCTAACTTGCAGAGGCATGTTGCAGGTGTGAGGAGTGACTTGTAGACATTGTTGAGACTTTTGAATACCCTATAAGAATTGCAACACCTTTGCAATTGGACTGTGGGGGTGGAATGAGGAGTGTTTGCTTGCTCTTGCTGGAGTTTTCACCCATTGAAGGGTTTCTCTAGGGTAATCTGTTGTTGCAGTCATCATGTGTGTTCTCTTGAATGTTTTCCCACTGTTATATGTTCTTTCTATTAGAATATACCTTTTACATCATACTATTGTGACAACAATAATATTAATGTTTAATATTATTATTGTTGATGAGTTGTTGGGTATTGGTTTAACGTATTTGTATGGTCATTATTTTATTGGCCATCTCCTATGTATATATTTTGCTGCAATAATAGAGTTGAGTGCCGTTTCTCCCGCAATACGGTATAAGAGCATTTTGCTCCTACCTTGTGAGTAGCCCATGAATTCATCCATGCAAGAAGAAGCACAAAGGCAACAAGGAAACAATAAACAACGTATGGTGGAGAGTGATTACCATGATTTAAAAATTAAAATATGGCAAAATTTAGGAGACCCAAATATGACCTGCTTTCAGCGACCTGGTAAAAACTCCAAAATATGGCAAAATTTAGTAGACCCAAATTTTACCCACTCACTGACCTAGCAAAAACACCAAAACATGGCAAAATTTTCGAACTTTAAAATACACATAAATTTGTAAAATAATCTTTGAAAACACGCATAAAACTGAATTTACATAAGTACTTTTTCCTTCAGTTATAGATGAAAAAATGTGTTAAATGCAAATCATAGTGTCATAAGATTATAAATTAGAAATATATGTCATTATTTTTACAAGCTTCATTAGTGGAGCCCAATTCTTTATTTATTTTTTGCTTTAGTTGGAATGAGTTTTCCATAATCCATGAAGTAGATGTATAATAGATTTTGGTTTTAACTGTGTATATTTTTCAATCAACATTTTAGATCACACTTAGTGATCCATCATCAGGAAGAGGAAAATGGATCATTGAGTATGATCCAAAATGTTGATTGAAAAAAATAGAGTTAAAACTAGAAGCTATCATACATATATATTTTGCTTTTTAGAACCAGAGCAAGGCTTGGGAGTGGTACTCTTTGTTTGGGGGTAGTGTCCCTCATGGGGATCTAGGGGTAGAGCCCCAAGTAGGATCGAGAGGTAGCACTCTTCGTAGGGTTTGAGGGAAACATTGCTAGTGCATTTGGTAATCTCCCCTTCTTAGGCCTAATCAGTTTGGTGGCAGTTTGCCTATTTCTTGAGTTCCCATAGGCTAATTGGTAAGGAAAGGGGACTCCAAAGATCTTGGAGAGTTCAGGTTTAGTTTCTTTTGTTTTCTATTGTTGCAATGAGTGCAGTAAGGATCGCAATGACACTTTCAAAAGTGTTTTCCCACTCCTAGGGTATTCTCCAAACTTCTTGGAGAGTGCATCTATTTTTAGTAAGTCACCCATTTGGCATCATTCTTCTTCATCTCCACTATCATTTTAGTATGATCGAATTTTGATTTCGGTGTAGTTTTAGTGCTTTCTGCGACTTGGGTGAATTATTGAGTAATTAATTAATATTTCACTAATGTTGTCTAATGTTGAGAAATAATAAAAAAGGCAACTAGAGTAATAGCTTGTTGGAAAGGTGATCGAGTGTTTTAAAAGTTGGATGCCTAGAAAGGGGGCCTTTGCTCATGAAATATTATTTTTATTTCAAAAGAAGTCTTTGTGAGGGAACTAAAGTGAATTATTATATTTTTAAATTGTTTAATTCCCTCCAAAAAGCTATAAAAGGAGGTGTTGGGGCTCATTTTTGGTTATGCTATTGATTTGATATCGAAATGTTGTTGGATTAAACCTAAGAGTTCTTCCTAAGATCTCTAGAGGATGAAAACCCTCTCTAGACTTTTGTTTTCGATTTTGAAAGATAATCCCTAGTTGGATTGGGTGTGATTTCATCTAGGAGTGACCATTGGATTTCAAGCCGAGTCTTCAATTTTGGTGTCATGTCCCCTCCGTCAAGTATAACCATATTGTTATTTTTTAATAATAAAAGTTTTTTAACTCTATAAATAATAATATTTCTTACTTTTAATAGATAATATAATATTAATTATTTTAATAAATAATAATATTAGTTATTTTAATAAATAATAATAATATTCAATATTTTAATAAATAATAATAATATGATTTTTTTTTTTTTGATTCGTAATACATAGCAGAGCTGCATGCATTATATTAAGAGCAAATTTTTTTACATCCTTTTTAGCCCATCTTGAAACTAGGCCAGTTCGAATGGCACTGAGTGCCCACAACCATCCTTACAAAATTTCCCAAAAAATACCAAAATTTCGCCCTAGGCTGCGGATCCGGTTATTAGTTTATCAGAGCAACACTGGCCTCATGGCCTATACAAAACAGTAACCAAAACAAACATCATCCAGCCCACCCGTTACCACCATCATTCTTCTTCGTCATAGAATCTAGTGGATTCCACCAAGTCTGCAAACGCCTGACACCACTCCAAGCCTTCTGTTTCATTCAATCCCAACCGTCTACACAGGAAGTTGTAGCCAATTGTTGCCCATCTCCTGTGGTGCTCCAAACCTTCAGCCTTCATGTCCATGATGAAGGGAAGCCACTCCACCTCTACATCCTGTAGGAACATTTTGTCGATATCGTCTAGTAGTGGAATTCCAACTCCCAGTTGTGCCACCGCGACCACATCCACGTCGTTGAGCAGAATTACTGCCTTGAAGACCATCCTAAGCAGGATCAGGCACCTCAGTTTCGATAGATTTAGGTCTAACAAGGACGCTAGAAAACGAGAGGCAATGTTAGAATTTTCCCTTGTCTGATTGTTAGAGAAGTAGAACTTCTTCCCAATCACCATCCTCACGGCTTCCAGACACAAAATGTCTTTGTTCAAACAAATCTTCTTAAGCCTTTGATCTGTGATGAAACTTGAGAAAGCAAATTGATTTTTTGAGCAACGTAACTTGATCGGAGTATCCATTTTCAAAGATATCTGTTCATTTTTTGAAGCTTCATCGCTTAATATAGTCACTTGGCCTTGAGATGATCGAAGAGCCAGCTAAACTCATTAATTCTTTCTGCCTCCATATTCACTTCCTCTTATTTTCATACGGCTCACTGGAGGTGGCATTCAATTTTCCTTTGAAGGGATGTACTTAAGCTTCCAAGTGTTTTCTTTTGGGGAACCTTGCCGTATGTTTCATCATTACCCTTCCACTATCTACTCCTCCCAGTCCGATCCTCCCATTTCGATGCCACCAACTCCTGTGAGTGAGCTCCGCTGTCGCCGATTTTGGAATACATTTAATAATTGAGTCCTTGGATGTAGATACAGTTTGTGCGGTTGATCTTATTCCCATATCCGATGGTGTAGTAAAGGCCCTATTGTTAGGGCATGTCAAATCTCCTCTCCTTGGGAATTCTTACGGCCATACGGGTGGTTAGCCTTGTTGGTTGATGTGATGTTAGGATCTACGTCATCGTCCTCCTATGGGTTGCCCATGAGCCCAATCTGGGCACTAGGCTCAGACAAAAATCTCCATTGGCACATGGGCTAATAATATGAATTATTTTAATAAACAATAATAAAATGAATTATTTTAATAAATAATAATAATTTTCATTATTTTAATAAATAATAATATTAATTATTTTAATAACTAATAATAATATTGATTAATTTAATAAATAATAATAATATTAATTATTTTAATATATAATAATAATAAAATTCATACTATGGCCGACCTGCCTTGCTGGGAAACTTTGGGCCAACCTGCTGTGCATTTTCTAACGGGTATAAGAAGAGGAAAGTTTGCTATTTTCATCATTAGTTTTATCCTTCCGAAAATCTGCCATTTGGCACACATCCTGACTGGGACAAAACCCTCAATCTAGGAGGCTGCAGGTAGGGCGTAAACCCTATTCAAGCAATTCATTTACCACCTAATTTAGGCTGATCTGCTGGCAACTAATTTGCACTTAATTACAGGTCTAGGATCAGATTTAGATCCTTCCAATGCTGATGCCTAGTTTCCTGTGTCCTAAGGGTGATGGGAAGAAGAAATTTGAGGTATTATGCATATTTTCCTTGCAGATCTGAGTGGTGCTTGGTACATTAAGCATTTGCAGGCATCATTGAAGTGGAAGTAGGCGACATCAATTTGGCAACAAGCAAAGACATTAGATCTGAGCAGAAAGGAAAGCAACCATATTAAAGGCACCTGTTGAGGAGTTCATGCCTCAAATCACCATCCTAGGGCAAGCTCCTTCATGAGGTATTTGGGCTGCATATGCAACCATATCCATTCCATACAATTGTGACAGATTGGGAGGATTATTAGAGGACTAGTGACTATTGGTTGGGCATCATGTAATTTTTATTCTTTCAATCTGTAAATCATGTACCTTGCTGGCAAACCCTAGGTCGTGCTACTCAGAATTGTATCAGATATTCATGGAATTGGTTGACTGTGTTAAGTTCTGATTTTGGAATTGAATTGTTGTTATCAACTGAAGCAATCAAAGATATTCCTTGTTTACTGCTCTGTGTAGTTGTTTTCTTGATAATTTAACTTTAAGCATCTGATAAAGTGGTTAGGACGGATTTATAATTACCCTAGGTCATTTCATTTGGATTTCATGATGGAGGTATTTGATGTCTTCTAATGGCAGATGTTTTGGAGTGATTTGTCTAACATTTTGCAGAGTTTTGATAAATGATTGAAGGTGTTTGAAGAGTTAAGTTGCTGGACATACCATCCTCTTGAGTAGGCCGTACCTCTTACAGTCCCTATGCTGGTCATACTCCATGATCAAACACATTAGAGCATTAGGAATGATGTGTGATAATATTGCAGACCTGAAAGTGTTATAATGCTGGTCCATACAGATTTGCAGTCCCATTTGAAGGCTGTACCATTGTACCAAGCTGTACCTAGGTGAGGCATTTGAATTTGGGAGCCAAGTCGCCTAGCTATTTGGGCCTGTTTCATCTTGTTTATGGCGCCTAGACCAAATAATGCTGCTGCAATGACTTTGGCGTTGGGATTTGAAGTTGTATGAGCTTAGAGGGTTGTACAACCGGGGCATTATTGTTTCAGATTGCTGAGTATTGGTATTCAGACCTGTAGTTGCTTTTCTTGATGTTTGTGGATGTGTTGAATGAAGCTCTTTATGTTTGGAGTTGAGGGTAACGATCCTTTGTTGGAAATATTGTCATTTATGTCAAAGGGGCATGCATGGATAGTTTGTCATTTATGTAAAAAGTATAGATTAGATTGTTGAAGATGTTGTCATTGATGTCAAAGGAGCAATGTCATATGACCACATTGGAGTGATTCATATCAGCATTTGAAATGGCATATTTAAGGTAATTTGGATCAGTTTTATAAGACATTTTGAGCAGAGATATAAGGTGAAAAGGGAGATCATATTTGAAGTTTAAATTAAAGATTTAAACTTAGCTATATAGGCCGACCTCCTTACAAATAAATACTATGCTTGTATGGCCGACCATTAAAGGAATCACCATTCTTGTTTAAGCATTGATTATGGAAGGAGTTTTAACAATTTTGGGCCAACCCATGTATAGCTGTCTTTCTTGTTTTTGGCACCTAATTTGAAGACTTGAAAAATTCAAATAAATAGATTATATTTTTGCTGTGGGCCAACCCATGCTAGAGGATTTAATTAGCAAATAAATAGTTTAAATAAGGGGCTGACCCCTTGCATTTGAGTGCCCAAAATTGGTATGAAGTGGTGCATATAAATCAAAAGTTGCCCCCCTTGCAAAGCTATATGACTTTTCGATTAGGTCGCCCTCTTTGAGAAGATAGAAGAGGATTTTGTGAAGTGTTTTTGAATGCAAGAAATGATTGAATATCCTTCTATTTCAGAGCAGATCTAAAAGAATAAAATCAGAGTTTTGAGTAGACATATGGCAGATTTATGAGCAACTTGTTGAAGATACATTGTAGACTTATGAGTAGACATATGGCAGATTTATGAGCAACTTGTTGAAGATACATTGTAGACTTATGAGTAGACATATGGCAGATTTATAAGCAAATTGTTGAAGATACATTGCAGACTTATGAGTAGACATATGGCAGATTTATGAGTAAAGTGTTGAAGATTATATGGCAGATTTATGAACAAATTGTTGAAGATTATATTGCATATTTGTGAGCAGATATTAAGGTGTTTTTTGATGAAGTCATGAGCAGATTTGTAAAGGAAAATTAGAGCAGATTCAAGAAGAAGTTTCATATAATCATCATATTATTTCCTTGAAGGTTGGTACTTGGTACCTCCCAATTGAGGAGATCGGGAGGTTGGTGCCTCTCATTAAAAGAGATTGATGTCTCTTGTTGAGTTGGTGCTCAGTTGTGGGGATTGGTGTCTCTAGTGGGTTGGTGCCTACAAAGAAGATCAATATATATATATATAAAAGGGTTTCCACGTAAATCGTGTTCTCTTCCTGTGTTCTTAATTGCTATATCTTGCATGTGTTTTATTACTGTGGTTGATAAAGTTTTGAAAAAGTTAAAGATTGTTGTTATACTAATTCACCCTCCCTCTTAGTATAATTGTTGCTCTTCATCCTTACCGTTGCTAGTGAGTTGGGTATATTATAAGGGTTTCCATGTAAATCGTGTGTTCTTCCTATGTTTTTAATTGCTATATCTTGCATGTGTTTTATTACTGTGGTTGATTAAGTTTTGCAAAAGTAAAAGATTGTTGTTATACTAATTCACCCCCCCTCTTAGTATAATTGTGTGCTCTTCATCCTTGCCATTGCTAGTGAGTTGGGTATATTGGGTATGTGATTTCTGAACACTTCTAGCTAGCATACCAGTCTGATCTGCCCCTGAATAGCAGTCATAAGTGCAAATCAGACCTCCTTTGGAGCCTACTTTACCTCTACACTCAAGGTATACCAATGATATCCTTATGTTGGGTGGATTTCCCTTCATTAGCGGGCTTTGTTTGGGGTGTTCCATCAATGCTTATCATATATGAACATTTGTATCAGCTTGTTTACATTATCAACACTCTTTGACAGTAGTAGATCAATATTCTTTGATGATGGATTAACAATGTAAAAGCTTGAATGTCATATCGGTGAAGCTTCCTTCTATGCTCTCATTGTAACATTGGATGGTAGTACCACCAGTGATTTGATTGGTTTATTTGTTGCTACTCACCCCATTGAATAAGTGGTTTCTTGTAATCGCTCACCACTAGAAAGCAAAAGAAGCTGGTTTTCATCTTCAAGTATTGTATAAACTTCCTGTTGATGTGATTTTTGTGACTGCATCAACACAGAATAAAGTTTCCAATAGATACTCTATCCTCTCTTGATCAAAGTGTTCAGCATGCTAAGATTGCAAGAAAGTTCACGCGTTTAACTCCAACATTCCTTTATGCAGTGGATAGTCTCAATTGGCTTGATGTGATTTGCTAGTAATCTCAAGGGGGACTTACGTAATTGTTCGACAACAAACAATGAATTAAGTGAAAGGGGACTTTACTTGACTCGAAAGGTATGTCTATAAAGCTCTTTTCTTTTTTCTAAACTAACCAGAAATGTACTGAATTGAATGGCTGCAAGGATTAGAAGATCTAAGTTCTATCCTAAAGCGGGACGTGGGATCAATTTCAGCAGGCTTCAACCAGACTTTGCTTCACCTCGTGTTGGACAACTGAAGAGTACTAGCTGGTGAAATCATATCTATCACCCTCCTGTACCATGCCTCCCTCAACCAAAGTCTGTAAGGGAGCATGCATCAAAGCCTCCAGACGTTGAACAACTTTGTTCTGATAGATATGAGCATCACCCCAAGCTTGATCAACCGCATCCATCCGTGCCATAATGCTGGAAGCCTACTGATAAGCATGAGCAAGATCCTCCATAAACTTTTCTGTCTCGGCACAAACGCCAGCAACCCACTTATCCGCCTCTTGTGCCATCTTCTTCAAGTCTTCCAAGCCGTTGACAGACTCTCTAGGAAACTCGGCTAGAAGCTCAATCTCTGGATTCTCTTGCCCACAAGGATGAGACAAATGTTGTACGTAACCAATCAATGTCTTGTGATCCCTCTTCAATTTCTTGTATTTTCCTTCAGTCCGGAGCAACCTGTCTTTGAGCGCTTGGTAGGAGTTATCACACTCCTCAATTATCTGTGCTCCCGTGGGACGACCTAACGCCATGGTGGTAATCACATAGTTTTCTGGAACAACATCATCTCGATCCCACTCCACCCTTGGCACAACCACGCGAAGGGTGCGAGAGCCATCGTCATCTGTTGAAATCTTTGAAAACTTCCTAGCTCTCTTCTTTGTCGGAGGCGCACTAATCCTACTCAGGAATTCCTTCATCTCAACTGCTGGATCAGTTTCTTCAATGGGGCTCCTCCTCATCCTATCTCTGAGCCAATCTGGTACTACCTGCTGTAAATCTGAAATAATAAGTGGCTGCTCATTCCTTGCTTCCTCCTCATGGACCTCTTCTCTAACTTCATCCTGATGAGGCTCACCAACTTCTACAGGCTGAGTATCTCCTGAACCTTGGGTTTCTTGTCCTGTAACCACGTCATCCTCCAATGCCGCCTCAATCTCATACTGGAAGTGTGTATCTGTGGCCGTTTCTTCATCTTCTTCCTGCTGGTTATCTCTGATAGGTGCATTGATGCTCTAGCCAACAAACTCCTGACGAGGTGGCTGATTTGCCTCCTGTAATTCTTGTTCCTTATTCAACATATTCCTCTGATTAGCAAACAATGAAACCTCTTGTATACTTGGAGAACGAGTCTCCAATGGCGTAGGTAAACTGTAATGTCACCTCAACTCTTAGAGGCTCTGGCTGGACCGGCTCTTTCCTTCGTGAATCTGGAGCTCGAGCAACTTGTTTCTTCTTTGTAGCAGTTGGCGACCTATGAGCTCCCATCAAGTTGTAAGTAAGAGGAATTGACTTGCTCTTAAGCCTATTCACATGTCTCTCAACCCATCCTCTGGTGAATGCCAGGATTGGTATGCAAAGTGTATCCAAATCCACAATCTCCGGCTTCGACCAATCTGGAATTGGGAGAGGTGTATCCCTTACTGTCTCATAATCTGGATGAAGAACATTCATATCCTCATCTACCTGGTCCGGCACTGGAATAATCTCGCACTCCCTAATCATGCTCAAAGGTAATCTTGAAAACATCCTTTTTCTTACCTTAGCCTCATCCAATGCACTAGCCCAAAAATCTTCAATATTTTCCTTATGCTTGAACTCCTCTGACAGTATCTATCTGATATTCCTGTGAGGATCATAGTACTACCTGCTAGTGTGGTAAGAAAGATGGAAAAAATGAAGCTCAATTTCAGCTTCCTTGGCTGCTTGCAATGAAGGACACACTTCATCTGAATTTCCCATGATGATCGGGAAGTCAAGTCCTCCCTTCTTCTTCTTCTTCTTCATCTTATTGTAGGAAATGAGTTGCCTAGATATTTCTAACATCAACATTCCGTTTGTGGGGTATCTGGGCAACCTATACGGATATGAAGAGAACCCTTGCAGCCTAATATAAGTAAATTTTGGAAATTGGATGAACCAACACCCGTACCTTTCTATCAATTCTTGAGCCTCCTTGGAGATCCTCTGATGAGTTCTTTGCTGAAGTGATCTCGTTATGTGCATGGCGAAGGCGTCATTGACTCTCTTGTAATGAGATGTGCTCGTCAAGTGTAGCTGCAGACAAGCCTCATGAATCTTGAACTGCTGAGAGCCACACCCAATCGGCTCCTTGTATGATATTCCTCTGTACTTCGTCATACGAGCCAACATGTAGATAATGTATGATCCCATGTAAAATGTCTTCGTTCTCCTCAAACTTCGGAGCTGCTTGTGCAAATTATCACTATCATCACTGCCCAGTCAATATGCTTCTTGCCTTCTAGCACGAGATTGATGTAGTAAAACATCCGAGGTTCAAAGATGAATGCTTGGGGACATCCTCCAACCCTGTTGAGCATCATAATCAAATCACAATATTCCTGCTTCAGATCATCTGAGATTATCTGCTTTGGCAACTTCGTGCGAGTGGGCTTGGGCTTGTTCATCCAACGAGAGTTTATCATATTAGCACATCTGTCAAATGTAGAAGCATACATTCGTTCAACTCTTTCTCTCGTCTTGTACATCATCTTCTCATAGGCGGGAATTCCAAATGCTTCTCCAATGGCCTCAGGCGTGAGGTTGGCAAACAATCTGCCGTCAGGTGAGACAATAGACCTTTGCTCTGGATTGTAATAGTTAGCACACTCTATGATCAACTCCGGACATTGAATTGCTGGTGGAAAACCAACAGCTACATAAAATCCACTTCTGACAATATTATATGAAGTGATTGATGGACGATGGCCTCCAATTCCCATCATTCGACTTTTGAAAGCTTCCATGTTGAAAGAGCCCAAGTTCTTGCCAACCAACTTCCCCAACTTTGAAGAGAATTTTGACTCTAGCAAGAAAGACTTGCTTAGCTTCTTGATCACAGCTTGTTTGGACGCATTTGCCTTGCTGGATTCAACATTATTTTCCTTGCTAGCCGCTCTTACTTCAGCCATTTTGCAAAAACAAAAGATAGTCATTAGAAATTTAACCTAGAAAAATAAAATCACATCGGGGCTGCCAACAGATTTTCGAAAATGAGAAGCCTCAGCACTGAATTTCATCTTCAAACCTCAACACCTCCTGCAACAACTCCGAACTTTCAACAGTTAGAGAATTTACTTGCAGCAATACAACTTCAGCACTTTAGAGAAATTTCGGCCAACCTTGCTTCAGCCACTTCTCAACTTCGAATTTATTTCACACTTAGAGCCAACTTTGAATTTCTCCACATTCAACTTTCCTCACACTGCAATCCTCTTTTACTTCAGAGCTCAAGTCAAACTTCTTCACCAAGTTTTAGGTTGCACTTCAACAACTAATAAAGAAAATGAAAATCATCTCAATTCTTCTAGCCAAGTCGATTCCTAGAAGGAGCTAAGTTTAGCCAGTACATTCAAATTTCGATTTTCCCTCCTCAGGCAACTGCAACACTTGGCATCTGGCATCTGGAATATTTTGACCTTCTAGAATTTCAAGAAGATTCACTAGTCTAGGTGCATTTCACTAGCATTTTTAAATAATCTTTTGAAAATATTAAATTCAATGGCTCCTTAAGGAATTCACTTCACCAGCTAAGGCGTTGACAGTTTGATTTTATCCATCTCTGGCTCAAGAAGATTATTTTCATGAAGAATTTGATCAAAATCATCTAGGCATTTAACTTCAAATTCACCAGTCAAGGCATTTTATTTGTAACCACACCATTTATTCCTTGCCTTAGAAAATTTTAAATTTTTTACTTAGGAAATTCATCAATCAGGTGCTCATCAAAAATCTTCATCTCAAAATCCTTGTCGAGGTGTGGAAAATTTAAAAAATCCATTCCTTTCAAAGACGTCCAGTACCCAAAAGAAAATTCCCTTTAGAAAGCATCAAATTCATGGGTCTATAAACGAAGGGGTACTTTTAATTTTTGAATTTTATACCTTAGGAAAATATTTTGCCATCAAAATTTATCTTCATTCTTCATCTCTGGGCGTATTTTCCTTGCTTTGCCTTGACAATTTTTACTCAACTTCGTGAAGCTAGCACATTCTGACTCTTTGCCAATTCATACATGCCTTAGAAAATTTATCAACTTCTCTCAAGCTTAGGCGTATTTTCCTCTAGGGAAGGTGGAATTTTGTGCCTTAGAAAAATTTCATCATCACTATGAACATGGGCGCATATGAGGGGTCTAGAAGGATTTTCAATTTTGCCTTAGATATTTTCCTCCCGTTCATCTCCAGTCATGGCGCATTTGAGGGTGTGAGGAAGAATTCCTAACACTTAGCATATATTTCCTCACCACTATCTCTCTTTACTTTGGGCGCATTTTGCTTGGGGTGAAGGAATTAACAATGCCTTAACAAACTTTTCCTAGAGCCACCACCTTCAATACCCTTGGGCGCATTTTGCATGTTGAGGAATTAATGCCTTAGCACATGTCTTAGCTTTACTTTGAATATGGGCGCATTTGGGGTATAGAGGAGGAATTTCAACATTTACTTAGAACATTTTAAAAGCCACCACCTTCAATAACTTTGGGTGCATTTGATGCATCAAGGAGGAATTTCAACAATACTTAACATATTTCCTAGAGCCACCTCCAATGTGGGCGCATTTGGAGGGTCAAGGAGGAAATTCCAACGCCTAGAAACTTTTCTAGCTTCATATTTCCTCAAGGGCGCATCTAGGGGGTCAAGGAGGAATTCAAACTTGCCTTAGTAACTTTATCACCTCTACTTCTCTCCTTGGGCGCATTTGAGGTAGGGAGCAGGAATATCTTCATGAATTAAACATTTTCCATCACCTCCCTTCTGTAAGGAAAGCTTAGGTGCGGAACAAGCTCTCCTAACGCCAAAACCTCAAGGAAGAATGCAGATAGGACTTTAAAATTTTCAATTACAGTTCATTAAGATACACTTGAAAGGAATAACAGAACAAAGAAATGAACATACACAATTGGACACCAGATTTACGTGGGAAAACCCTTACGGGAGAAAAACCCACCACACCAAGAAAAGCCTCTTTGTATTATAGTAAACAAAATTACATACAGAGTACAAACTCCACTTTCTGATGTCAATTTACACTGGCAACATTCATTGATCAATCTTGTACAGAATAGCTCTCAAAAAACATACACTAAATTCACTCAGATCAATTCGTGTTCAATCGAGCAACACTTCGTTATCTCACACTATTCATCGTCATCCGCCATTGCCAGAGAGTAATCATTCTCTCACAGTCTGTTCATCTCCCTCACAGGAACGGTCGCAACAGTCCAACTGCTAACGGTTCACATTCCGCTTCTCTGATTGGTCGAAAACAAACCATGTAGGATAGTCATTCGGTTAAGGCGTTCAAACTATATCGCGTGTCAGTGAGACACTAGGCTGTCTCCCCGATGCCACAATGCCCGATTGTCGTTATCGGCAAGAGTCACTACCATCGGCAAGAGTCATCGAATTCAAACCTGTCGTCTAGACTCACTCTATCGCTAAGACATCACATCGATATCCACTGCAGAACCATTGACAAGACCACCGCTATTGGCGAGACATCATACCGAACACAAATCTAGCTTGTGCAGATCTATCGGCAAGAGTTTCGCTATCGCTAAGAGTCTTATAGAACCTTATGTCATACCGATGTTCATACCCGACAGTTCATATTAGTCCGATCAGTCTATCGGCAAGAGCAACACCATCGGCAAGAGATTACACCGAAGTTCATCATGTGGAGATCCATCGACAGTTCATAAACAAATCCGTCGGCGAGACTAGCACTCTTGACAAGAGTTCATACCGACTGCAAACCTATCAGCCAAGAGTCCCCCCGATGACATCCGTCGCCAATGTGTAAAACCTTGGCGAGACATACGCTGTCAGAATGAGTTACTCCGAAGCTTCATGTCTCTCCTCGATGCCACTTGTCGCCAGGAGTCTCCCCGATAACCACTACGAACCATCCCGTTGGCAAGAGGTCTGTCTGGGCGGAATGAGATGGAAAACTCACAGCGATAGGCATGTCTTGCCGATGACTCCTGTCGGCAAGACAAAATCAAACTCTCGGCGATCTGAGCACTTCAGAAGTTTAGAACATAGTTGCTAGTCGGTAAGACATTCAGAGGGTCTCACGGACTTTTCCCTTTCAGGAGTTTCATGTTAGTAAGCTTGAGGCACATTTTCCAACAATCTCCCACTTGACGAAGATCTTACTGACACCTCCAGAGCATAACAAAACTACTGAAATTCATGGGCACTAAGGCCCATCGAACTGGCACACCACCTGAACTTGTCTGTGCTCACTGGTTTCGTCAATGCATTTGCAACATTTTCCAGAGTATCCACTTTTTCTAAAGAGACCTTTCCATCCTCCACCATATCTCGTACAAAATGATATTGCACATCAATATGTTTCATCCTGGCATGGAAAGTAGGATTTTTCACCAAACAAATAGCACTCTGACTATCACAGTAAATTGTAATTTTCCTTGCATCAAACCTAATGTTAGAACACAAACGTTTTAACTAGATTGCTTCTTAAGCGTGTGTTGCTGCCATGTATTCTGCCTCTGAGTGGACAGTGACTACAACCTCTGCTTACTCATCCAACTAACTGCACCACCATTCATCATGAAAATATATCCATTGGTGGATCTTCTGCTGTCAATGCCCCTGCCCAATTAGAATCCACATAGCCTCGAATGCCGAGAAGTCCTCTGTGATTCAACCAAATTGCCATGGTAACACAAAGCATATTTTGAAGTGCCCTTCAGATATCTAAACACTCTTTTCACAACATCCCAATGTGGCTTCCGATTTTCCATAAAACGACTAAGTACTCCCACTGCTTGGGCAATTCTAGCCTAGTGGAGACCATTGCATACATTAAACTGCCAACTGCACTAGCATAAGGCACTCTGGTCATGTCCTCTATCTTAGTAGGAGATTTTGGACAGTCTTCAACAAATAGCCTCGTTCCTTGCAAGACTGGAACAACTAGCTGCTTGCAATCAGTCATACAAAATCTCTCTAGAAACAGTATTAATATTCTTACTCTGACTGAGCCAAGTTTTCTACTCTTCTTGTTCCTGGTTATTTCCATTCCCAGAATATACCTGGCTGCACCAAGATCTTTCATTTCGAACTTTGTAGACAACTGAGATTTTAGATCAAAAATCATTTACTATTGCCTATGAACAACATATCATCAACATAGAGAGCAATAATAAGAACACGATCATTTTCAGCTTTGTAGTACACACAATGATCATATTTCGATCTTACAAATCCCAATAACAAAACAAAAGTGTCAAACTTCTGGTACCACATTCTAGGAGATTGTTTTAATCCATATAGAGATTTTTTCAACTTGCAAACCAATTTTTCTTTACCTTTTTCTACAAAGTGCTCAGGCTGGGACATATAAATTTCTTCTTCAAGGTCACCATGAAGAAATGTTGTCTTCACATCCATCTGTTCAATCTCTAAGTCATACGCTGCTGCAAGTGACAAAAGAAATCTGATAGACGTCAGCTTAGCTATAGGAGAAAAAATTTCTCCATAATCAATTCCCTCTACCTGGGAATATCCCTTCGCAACCAACCTCGCATTATACTTTTCCACACTGCCATCCAGACCTATTTTTTTTTTAAATACCCATTTGCAACCAACAACTTTTTCGCCGTGAAAGGGCACCAAATTCCAAGTATATCATTCTTTTCTAATGATGCCATTTCTTCATTCATGGCTTCCAACCAAGAGTTTGAATCGACATTTCTAAATGCCTCTTTCTACAATCCTAGGCTCATCGCTAGAAATTAAAGCATAGGCACAAGTAGAATCTAACAAAGAAAACCCATACCTATATCGGTTGCTTTCTATCACGTGTTGACCTCCTCACAGGCTGAGGCTGAGGTTGTTCTTCTTCTTCTAACTCTCAGAACTACTTGAGCTCCTTAGTTTCAGGTACATTTTGAATTTTAAATTCCTCTTTATCTGGTGGAAATTTCACTACCATCCTCCATGTGATTCCAAAAAAGAAGATTCTTCAACCCTAAAAAAACACTCGCTGTACAAAACCTTCTCCATATTAGAATTCCAAAGCTTGTATCCTTTTATGCCAACACTATAGCCAATAAAATACATTTAACAGCTTTGTTTTCCAATTTAGACTTTTTTTTCATTCGGCACATATGCATATGCCTCACAGCCAAAAACACGAATGTGTCTCAGAGAGGGCTTCTTTCCAGACGATGCTTCCAAAGGTGTTTTCTCAAGAAGAGTGGAATTCGGAGAACGGTTTATTAAATAACATGCTGTTGCAACTGCCTCAGCCCAAAACTTCTCCTCCAAGCCAACACTACTTAGCATACTACGTGCTCTTTCCATCACGTCCTGTTGAACCTTTCGCAACTCCATTTTGTTGTGGAGGAGTGTAGTTTTATGTCTTTTGATCCCATGATCTTACACATTCAACTCATCAAAACAAAACTCCACCGGGCCATTGTGAGTTCTTAAACATTTTATTTTTTCGACCGGGATTTTCCACAAGGTTTTTAAATTCCTTTAAGCGATTGAATACTGATTTACTTTTCAAAAAACAAATGCTCTTTCTTGAATAATCATCAATGAGCGATACATAATATCTTGATTTAGACAAAGAAGGAACATTTTGGACCAAAACCATTAATGAATGTAAGCAAGTAAATCAGAAGATTTGTGAGGAATGGAGTAAAAATGAAACGGTGTTGTTTACCATATATACAATATTCATAGAATTTGAATTCAAGGTTAGGTCATCAAACCCTCAACTAGGTTTTTTTTTTTTCAAGGTTTTAAACCTTTTTCACCAATGTGGCTGCCTATGATGCCAGAGCATAGTCTTTTCTGCTGAAGTTTAACTTCCATAGAGTTTGCACTATCAGGAACTTTTTCCTCCTTTTCTCCATGAGTAGCCTTCTGTGACTTTACAGAAACACTATTGCATTGCACAGCATGTGCATCCAGCTTATACAAGGTACCAATACGAGCACCCCTAGCTAGTACCATTGAGCCTCTAGTCATCTTCCAGCCATTTTCAGAGAACGTGACTTGCACTTCAATATCATTCAGCTTACTAACAGAAAGTAAATTTCGAGCCAGACCTGGTATATGCATTACATCATTAATTCCCTTCACTCTTCCATCAGGGAATTGAATTCTGACTCTTCCACGACCAACTATTTCCAGAGATGAATCACTTGCCAAATACACCCTTCCACCATCGTATTGTTCATACTTAGTGAACCAGTTTCTATGAGATGTCATGTGGAAAGATGCTCCAGAATCAATCAGCCAAACATCATCTGATGCCTGTGTAGCCAAGGCTGCAATGAAAGCGTCTGCATCACTATGAGAAGAATCATTGTCGGAAGAATACTTCTTCTTGTTTTTCTCCTCTTTACAATCCTTTCGGACATGACTAGGTTGCCCACAATTTTAGCACTTCACCTTGGACTTCTTACCAGGAGACTTTGATCTCCCCTCTGATTATGGATTTGGACTTTTTGTTCTTCTTCTTTCCTTTTTCTTTCAATCTGCCTCTAACAACAAGAGCCTCTTTCGCCATCTCAGGAGATTTTCTTCTCATCTTTTCTGATAACAAAGAAGCAACAACATTTTCCATCTTAAAAGTGGATGTCGTACTCCCAATAGCCATCACCAAGTGATCCCAAAACCCTGGCAAGGAACATAACAACAGCATACAACAATCTTCTTCATCAATCTTCACACCCACAGATGCCAACCGAGCAATCAGCTTGTTGAAAGCATTCAAATGATCAACAACAAATGCTCCTTCCTGCAGTTTCAAAGAGTACAACTTCTTCCTCAAGAACAATTTATTCACCACGGACTTGCCCTGATAAATAGCTCCCAGTCTTTTCCACAAAGAGGATGCTGTCTTTTCTTCATGAACATTTAGAAGGACAGAGTTTGCTAAACAGAGCCTTATCAGCCCCTTTGATTTTCGATCTGCAAGGTCCCAATCTTCTTGCTTCATGCCTGTAGGCTTTGTTCCAGACACAGCAAGCCAAAGATCACGATCAACCAACATATCTTCCATTTTGAGTTTCCACAACTCAAAATTACTGCCATTGAATTTCTGAATTTCAATCTTTCCTGATGTGCTTGCCATCTTAATCTGTAATTCGAATTACCAGACTCCTACAAGACTCCCATTGAACAAAATTGACACAAAAAACCCAACGTACCCACAAGGATAACACAACTGGCCAGGCTCTGATACCACTTGTAAGGAAAGCTTAGGTGCAGAACAAACTCTCTTAACGCCAAAACCTTAGGGAAGAATGCAGATAGCATTTTAAAATTTTCAATTACAGTTCATTAAGATACACTTGAAAGGAATAACAAAACAAAGAAATGAACATACACAATTGGACACCAAATTTACGTGGGAAAACCCTTACGGGAGAAAAACCCACCACACCAAGAAAAGCCTCTTTGTATTACAGTAAACAAAATTGCATATAGAGTATAGACTCCACTTTCTAATGTCAATTTACAGCAGCAACATTCACTGATCAATCTTGTACAAAATAGCTCTCAGAAAACATACACTGAATTCACTCAGATCAATTCTTGTTCAATTGAGCAACACTTCATTATCTCACACTGTTCATCGTCATCTGCCATTGCCAGAGAGTAATCCATTCTCTCACAGTCTGTTCATCTCCCTCATAGGAACGGTCGCAATAGTCCAACTGCTAACTGTTCACATTCCGCTTCTCTGATTGGTTGAAAACAAACCACGTAGGATAGTCATTCGGTCAAGGCGTTCAAACTATATCGCATGTCGGTGAGACACTAGGCCGTGTCTCCTTGATGCCACAATGCTCGACTGTCGTTATCGGCAAGAGTCACTACCATCGGCAAGAGTCATCGAATTCAAACCTGTCGTCCAGACTCACTCTATCGCTAAGACATCACATCGATATCCACTGCAAAACCATCAGCAAGACCACTGCTATCGGCAAGACATCATACCGAACACAAATCCAGCTTGTGCAGATCTATTGGCAAGAGTTTCGCTATCGCTAAGAGTCTTATAGAACCTTATGTCATATCGATGTTCATACTCGACAGTTCATATTACTTCGACCAGTCTATCGGCAAGAGCAACACCATTGGCAAGAGATTACACCGAAGTTCATCACGTGGAGATCCATCGACAATTCATAAACAAATCTGTCGGCGAGACTAGCACTCTTGGCAAGAGTTCATATCGACTGCAAACCTATCAGCTAGGAGTCTCCCCGATGACATCCGTTGCCAATGTGTAAAACCTCGGTGAGACATACTCTGTCATAATGAGTCACTCTGAAGCTTCATGTCTCTCCTCGATGCCACTCGTCGCCAAGAGTCTCCCCAATAACCACTAGGAACCATCCCGTCGGCAAGAGGTCTGTTCGGGCGGAATGAGATGGAAAACTCACAGTGATAGGCATGTCTTGCCGATGACTCCCGTCGGCAAGACAGAATCAAAGTCTCGGCAATCTGAGCACTTTAGAAGTT
Source organism: Sequoia sempervirens (assembly GCA_007258455.2). Taxonomy (NCBI): domain Eukaryota; kingdom Viridiplantae; phylum Streptophyta; class Pinopsida; order Cupressales; family Cupressaceae; genus Sequoia; species Sequoia sempervirens. The sequence goes on along the minus strand of VDFB02000007.1, from coordinate 117,311,878 downwards.
TAGAACACAGTTGCTAGTCGGTAAGACATTCAGAGGGTCTCACCGTCTTTGCCCTTTCAAGAGTTTCATGTCAGTAAGCTTGAGGCACATTTTCCAACACCACCATGACAGGGCGCATTTAGGGGGTCCTGCAGGAATTAACAATGCCTTAACTCATTTTCCTCACCTTCCTTCATGACAGGGCGCATTTAGGGAGGCCTGGAGGAATTTGAACACTTTGCCTTAACCATTTTCTCACCCTATCTCTCTCTTGGGCACATATTGGGGGTGGTGAAGGAATTTTTGACACTTAGAACATTTCCAACATTCTTCAAGGCAAGATGACATGGGCGCATTTCATAGGGGGTGAAGGAATTTCCTTAGACTTAGGCATTTTTTTAGCTTGCTCGCCCCTGTTTACTATATTTAGTAAGTTTTTGGTTTTTGATCTTCTGAAGCTTGGATTGATATGAAATTTTAACCACAGGATCCTCATGACAGTTGATCTGTTCACATTGCCATCTCGTGCTGACTTGCTATTTATAGCATGTTTCCAGAGGTGATTTACTATTTATAGTAATTGCTTTATTTTAGGACTTCTGCAACTCTGTTCAATTTGAAATCTGATTGACGTGATCCTCATGGGTTGACTTGCCTATTCACACTGCGCTTGCTGCTGACTTGCTATTTATAGCCTGATTCTGGAGTTCCTTACTATAAATAGTAAGTGCTCAGATTGCCTTCAAATTTCACCAGCGGAATCCTTGAAAGATACTGATCGTAGTGGGATACACCGGTTTTCGGAGATTCTGGCCTTCGACCCCTCATTTTGGGTCCCGAAGCTGGAAACCCTAATTTGTCTTGCATGTTGCTCAAACGATCTCCGTTTGACCCCGTTTTTGTTGCATGTCGGTCCATTTGTGATACTGAAGTGCTGGGGGGGGGGCTGTCATAATGAATCTGCTAAAAATAGTAAGTCCCCGAAAAAGTGACCAACTCAGCTTGCATGTCACCCTACTGCGTAGCTCTTGAAAAACCCATAAGGAATAACTTGACATGCACCAAAAAGTCCTGCATGCAAACCCTAAAAATAGCCTCTGAAGACAGCTCCTGAAAAGGTCCTGATCCTAGTTTGCATGTTACATCACTGCGAAGCTTTCGAAAAACCTACAAAGAATATCCAGACATGCGTTGAAGACTCCAACATGCAAACCCTAAAAATAGCCTCCGAAGTGAAGATTGTTGAAAGTTATCATCTAATCTTGCATGTTATACTGTTGCATAGGTCTCAGAAAACCCAGAAATATTCTCTAGACATGCATTGAAAAACTACGCATGCAAACCCTAAAATATTCTTCTGAAGGTGATACTTGCTAAAAATAGAAAGTTGTCAGATTTGGCTCAAAAGTTTGTTGGCAGGCAGTTTAAAGTGTCCTGGATGCAATGAAACGATTAGAATTTCAAAAGTGTTGAGAAAATTTCCAAAATTAGGTACTTACTAAAAATAGTAAGTTGTCAGAACTCAATGAAATTTTGTTGGGGACCTGCTGGAAGCATGCTGAATGTATTGCCAAACTTAGATTTGAATTCACTCACTCCATTTGACTTCAAACTGACTGGAAGAAAGCAAACCCTAATTCTCAGACTTGGCCAAAATCTCAAGTTTAGGCTCAAAGACGGGCACATCCCCGGAAAGGCAGACAACAGAAAGAGACAGAGAGAGAGAGAGACAAAACCAAAGCCAAAAGACGAGGAACGGAGCAAAAATTAGGGGGTCCCCATTTTAAATGGGGTGATGTGTGAAAAGGTCACGACACTTCCATTGAATAAGTGAATGTTCCCTTGTCATTCCCATTGAATAAGTGGATGTTATTTCTTTCTTGTATTGCATATGCTCTCCATTGAATAAGTGGTATTGGTTGGCTTGCCGCCTAGTGTTTTACTTTCAATTGCTGCAACTTATTTTTAAGTTACCGGTCCGCCCCTTGGGGCCCTCGGGTCCTAATCTGGTTCGACTTGGGTTTGGGTTCCGGGTTCAGTTCCTTGTGGGTTCGGATAGGGTCTAGCCTTGCTGAAACAGGGTGGACTTGCGGCGAATTTTCGCCCCTCACGTGCCTAGGTGGCGTATTTCGATTTTTTTTTACTTTTTAATTTTTTTTGGCATAAAAATATTAAATAGAGCCCCCCAACCCTAAAATGATGTCCGCCATGAAGGTTTGTGTGGCTTTGAAGGTCTTAGTTTGGGTCTTATTGTGAATGCAAAATGATGTATGCCATGAAGGTTTGTGTGATTTTGGAGGTCTTAATTTGGGCTTGGTGGTGGGGCATTGCCCCCAAACTCCCATTGAATTCATTTGATTTGCCATGTACTCTCCAAGTCCAAGTTTCCAAGTTTGCCTACAAGTCTTCATCTATAATATTGTCATCCAATTGGACAATTTCCCTAATGCTTACCTGCAAGGAGAAATGCAACAATGTAGTTAATTTTAATATATAATATATATCATGACATTCGAGTTTGACTAGTTGACAGTCTTATGTTTTTTATTTTTATGGTGTTTTTGTTTATTATACAATATATGATGCTATGTGTGGTATTTTGAATTTAATTACTGTTGTAAATATGTATATATTTTTTATTTTTATATGTTTTTGTATGGACAAACCCAAAACGAACCCAACCCCCAAATTTTTTTTGATCGAATCCGCAAACTGAACCCTTGGACCCAAACACGAACCTGAACCCGAACCCGATCCGGTAACTTGGACTTATTTTGACATATAGATCCTTTCACCATATGTTCTCACCTTGCTCATCTCGGGAACTAGGTGATCAAAAAGTGGAAAGGAAGTTGCTTGCATCTCATTTCCAATTGTAATATTTTCAAAAAATATCTAGGGTGGTTATTACACATTCCTTGGTGCAATATAGGGTAGAGTAGAGGGGCGGAGCCCTTGCCACCAAGCCCAAATTAAGGCCTTGAAGACCATTGTATATAGGAGGAAGAATGCAATTATCAAAATAAGTAGATACTCATTGCCAAAGACTTTGAGTAGGAAGAAACTGGCCACAAGCATTTGGAATGCTGTTCTATGGAGATTTAAAGTAGAAAAGAGTAGTGCTAGAGTGCTACCATTGGATATTTGGCACTACCTTATGATTTCTTCACAAGAAAAGATTCCAAACATCAAATGCTGCCTGTGAAGATGTATGAATATTTCCTCTGCCAATTTGTATGTAACCCACCAATCCAAAGACAAAGTGATTGTATAATAATAGGATGCAGAAAAAAAAAAAAATTATATATTTTGGGAAAATTAGTAGAATTCAAGGTGCAATTTCTTTCTTTCTTTCTCGTACTATCACACATCTATTAGTTTGTAGAAGAAAAAATTACTTAAAAATGAAGTAATTCTATTTTATTTTGAAGAAAAGAAATGGGATAGTGCAATAAGAAATTTTAAAATTCTATTTCAGAGCATAATATAAAACTCAAAATAAAAATAAGCCATATTTTTTTTTTTTTATGTATTGTAATAAACTAGCAATGTTTAGTATAAATGGTGTGTGGGCAAAGCCATTGTGTCAAATTATTGCATAAATTCTATTTCAGGGCATAATATAAAACTCAAAATAAAATATGCCATATTTTTTTTAATGTATTGTAATAAACTAGCAATGTTTAGTATAAACAGTGTGTGGGTAAAGCCGTTGTGTCAAATTATTGCATAAATTCTATTTCAGAGCAGAATATAAAACACAAAATAAAAACATGCAATATTTTTTTTAATGTATTGTAATAAACTAGCAATGTTTATTATAAGTGGTGTGTGGGTAAAGCCATTGTGTCAAATTATTGCATCTAATGCCCAATAAAGCTACAATGACTATTGTGGCATCAACTCTATAAATCGCTAGGAAGAAATAAGGCTCACATTTGTTTTGCAATTTTCACTTCATTTGCCATCTAGTTGTGCACTATCGTTAGGCTATAAAAGCTGAAGCAGGTCATAATGAGTATATTAAAAGCTTGTCTTTCCATGTACAAAGTGACCTTGTGCTAGGTGGTCATTGATAACACAAATCCTTTTCATATATTGCTGAAGTACCACATACCATCTTACTCTCATATGCCTTAAGCTTTGTTTCACATATCACTAGGTATATAGAAAGGATTAACTTCTATGTATCGACGAGGTATATCAAGAGGCTTGGTATATTGATTAGGCAAGCATATAGAAAGGGGAACCTATTTGAAGAGATAATGAACCCTCATGTTTTGCAAAATGGCAGCAAATGCTCTCAAAATAATGCTTCCTAATTCTCAATTGCTGAGAGGAGATAATTATTTAGCTTGCAAAACAAAGGTCCAATCTCAACTTGACTTTAAGGACTTGTGGGATATAGTTGTTGGAACTGCTACAAGGATTGCAATAAATGCCTTTGAGCAATAAATGTTTGATAAGGCCAATCAAAAGGCGAAACTCATCATGTTGTTTGGTGTCATAAATGAGGCACAATCTCATACTAGAACAACAAAATTTGCCAAAGAAGCATGGGATAGATTGAAACCATAAATGAGCAAAGAATTAGAATCAAATTCTTCACCTCCAAAGTTAGTTATGCGGCTTGAAGATGTAGATTTGCGAGAAATTGGAGGGACTCTTGAGGAGAGTACTAGAGTTGAGAACATTAGCTTAGGCATTATGGGTAATGATGTCAAATGACTCTCTTGTACCATTGTCCCTTCCTTTTGAGTGTTTGTAACTTGTTTGAATGTGGCTAGCACAAATTCTCTATTTGAAAAGTTGGTGAACATGCTTCAACAGGAAGAAACAATTCAAGATGAGGTCATTAATATCATCAACAATCAACCTCTTGCATCACAACAATGAGGAAAGAAACTTGAACATTGGACTGGTCCACCAAAACACAAATAGGACACTTGATCTGCACTAAAGAAGAAATGCTTCATGTGTGGAAAGTAGTGTAAGAAGGGGCATATGCTTCAATGATTCTAGTACAACTCCTTTGTTGATGGAGAATTTAGCTAATGAAAACCATAGTAGACTACATAAGGGGACAAGAAGAAGAATCCCTAATGGAAAAAGTCTCACAAGCAATAAAGGAATGTTGCTTCCATAGAATATTGCAACAGGGAGAACTTTCTATATATTGTATGTAATGACATCAACCATCATAACTGGAATTACTTATGACTTAATGAGAAAATAAATAGCAACATGCTAAAAATCATAAATAAAAATTGTCTTTCATATTTCATTTGTTTTACATGACCAATATTAAAATGAAAACTACAATCTTTACAAAGTATAATTGAATTTGAAATGCAACATTACACTAATGAAATTATGATAATCTTTTTCTTTCACATTACATATATGCATTGTATTAAAGCAACATGTTTACAATTACATTAGTATGTGTTATAAAATCTTCCATATCTGGAGTCCTGCATTTGTCTCACAAGTCTTGGCGAGTTGTTTGCAAGTGGGAGAGCATCACCCGAGTGTTTTTCCTCCAACCACAGACCGGTGTGTTAGGAAAATGAAGGTGTCTCAACCTTTGATTTTTCCATAGTATTGATTTTTTAAATGTTGCTAATTTTCTCATGTTTTTTTGTGAGTTACAACTTGCAGTTTCTTTTTCTGATGAAGAGTCAAGTTGGAAAGTTGATTTTACAGGTGGAGTTGTGCATAAAGGCATTTTCTATTTCTGTGTTGAGTTTACATGGAATGTGAGTTTTCAAGGTGCAGTTATTTTGGCAAGTGCAGATTTTGCAGTGTGGCATGTGGTGACAATTGGAAACTTACTATTATGTGCGTGCAGTGGATTTGGCACTTTCCATGTTGCATCTTCAACCTTTGGCAGCCGATTTAGAAATGTCTAATTTGTGCATTGTACGCTCTATAAATATGATATTTTGCTTGAGGAGTTACGAGAGGAGAGACTGAATTCATAGGGGTTATGTTGCCGGTTTTTCTCCAGATGGTACAGGATGTAAATCTCTATGTAAAGGCTTAGAGTGTGCAATTGTATTGTAACTGTGTATTTTGTTGCTGTATAATACAATGGATCTATGCTTTTGGAGGGTGGGGTTTTTTATTCAAAAGGGTTTTCCCCACATAAATCTTTGTGTTCATGTCTAGTTAAACAACGTAAAAGTTAAAAGTAACTACAAGCCACAATTTGGGGTGTGACATTGCAGATACACAAGCATCCTCCTTAGATCAATTGGTGTGGTATGTTGATTTGGGTGCCTCTAGAAACATGATTATTGAGAAAGAGTGGTTTGTTAAGTTGACAACATTCACTTCATATGGATTGGCTTCCTTGGGATATGATATTGCTTATGAAATTCAAGGCATTGGTGATATTTCACTACCACCCCGGATCCTCAAATGAAGATTTATGAAGGTTTTGCATGTTCTAGGGCTCATGAAGAACCTTTTGTTAGTAAGTTAGTTACTTGAGCACAACTTGAAAGTTGAGTTTGATTTTCCAAATGGTGAGAAGCTTTGTCTTGCTCAAGACAATCCTTGAGATCTAATTGTTGCTCTTGCCTCAAGGGTTGAAAAATATTTCAACTTGTTGATGTTGCACATGTAGATCAAGCTCTAATAATCAAGGCACACTCATCCACAACATTTTGGCATAGATGCTTTGGTCATCTTAGTATTGGATATCTTCTTTCTTTGAGTAGATATGACTTGGTGCAAAGACTTCCCCCATAGAAAAAGATCTTTTCTCTAGCTATGTATTGTCCCCATTTTAGCCCTACACTCTTCAATTGGATTTAACCTATTTCTGGAAATCCGTAGGCTAAGCTAAAGCAGAAAATTAGGGTTTCCTCTTTCAGGATGCTTTTTCGAGGGTTTGCATGTGGGTTTTCAGAGACCTCTAGGGTGATGTGACATGCATCTGATTCTGACATCCTTTTCGGGCACTTACTATTTATAGTAAGTCATGATGGCTGCCCGGTTTGTGCTTTAAATGATATTTAGAAACACTTACTAGTTTTAGTAAGTTTTGATTACTACTCAGTTGGCGTTGTTGATGCAAGGTAGCTTCGGTCAGATATAAATGATGATTGCTGAAAGCATCATCATCATTTATATGTGATCGAAATTACTCATCATTTATATTTCTAAATTGAGAAAGTCGAATTAATGGAATTCGATATATATAAATAAATTGAACTTTGCTTTATTCTCATCGCTGGATACTTACACTGTTTTGTTTAACATCGATTAAGTAATAATCAGGCTATGAGGAACTCGCACCCCTTCAAGGGACACATCCCATGAAAGGACGTGTCTTCACTTTGTGAAGACAAGCCCTCTCATGGGACGCGTCTCTCCTTGGAGGCGCGTACCTTTGTGGAGATGTGTCTCCCCTCTCTTGTATAAAGCATGATAGAAACCATTGAGTGTGGACATCGTAATTTATTAATGTTCTGCAATCAGTACATTCTGCTTAAAGAGAAGAATTCAGAAAATCGTCTTTGACTTAGGATTTATCACTCAAAATTTCAGACGTTAGTTTATTCTTAGTTTTAGGATCCCATTTTGATACAGATTTGATTACATTTATAGGCGTACAGATGAGGTTTTGCAAACTTACTATTTTTAGCAGTTTGTTACTATTTTTAGCAGTTTGCTATTTTTGGTAAGTCTATCTTTGGGCAGTATTATTCTAGCAGCAACTCAATCAGTTGCAGTTCAGTTTGGTTGGTCAGTTTGGCTTTCTGATGGTTTTGAAGTTAACTTACTATTTTTGGCATTTGTTATTTTTAGTAAGTTCATTTTTGGCAGAAGCATCATCATCAACTTGGTTCAGTTTGGCATTTGTTAGTTTGCTATTTTTAGCAATTCATCAGCTGCAACTTGAGCATTGTATTTGGTTATCTCCTTGGACTGAGTTTTAGACTTAGTCAATTTTCATGTTTTTTAGTTGTACCCCACGCCTAGGAGTGATAACTTCATGTTGTTTTAAAGAGGGGACATTAAGGGGTCAAGTGAACATTTAATTATTTAATAAATGCTTTATTGTTGCAATATGGAAATGGATGCCTAAAGGGGAAGTTGAATAATATTTTATTATTTCAAAATGGAAATGCTTAAAGGTGGCGTCCCTTTTGGAAGTTCAAGTGATTCGACTTCTTGGAATTTGAAGAGTCTCTTGTTGCTTCATTTGCCAACTGAAGCCTATATATTGTTGTTTTGTGAAGAGCTGATTATGTTATGTTTTGGAAAGCAAAGTTATGTTGTTGGACTAATTCCAGACCTGACTAAGGGGAAGCTTAGTAAACCTGGCTAAGGGGAAGCTTAGCAAATTCATCTTTCTTTGGGCCTGAAACTATGGCTTCCTAATCTGTTTGTACTGCTGATGTCAATGGCTGAAGCGAACTTTGCTGATAGCTTCGCCTTTGAATTTTATATCATTCTCGGTACTGGCCCATGCTGTTAAATTGTGAAGGGTGCCCAAGTCTGCAAGTTTGTAGATTTAAATATTGAAGTTTGGATTTTTTAGATGCAAGTCGACCTCCTTGAGAGGCCATACCATTTCTAACTGGCTTTGGAATTCGTGCCAACTATGGTTTGCTGTTTATGGTTCGATTTTCTTATTGGAAGATGGATGCCATGTTTGGAGGCTTCATTTGACTGTTGTTTGAAGTTTTCCGGAGCTGTATTGAAGGAGTTACGCCCATTATGGTGTTTTCTTACTTGCTGGTTTGATTTTCTGTATTCTCTGTTTCTGATCAGACTTGTTAGTTTTTGATATAATGCTGGTTTGAGCTTCATTTCTATATCATTATTGTATTGTAAGAGTTAGAGGAAGTGTTACTCTAACCATTGTTTGTTTTGGAAGCATATCTTTCTTATTTACAGCTGTTTAATTCATTGTAAAGCTAATTAGTAGTACTAACAGCTATTTATTTTATTTGCTGCAATTAGTTTAAATTTCATACTTCCATGATTGAGTGGTTGAGTTTAAATAATCATCTTTCTTTAATTGTAAGTTTCCCCCCACTAAATAAGTGGAAGTGAGGATTTAAATGACTGGCTTGCCGCCTTTAATAATGTAATAATCTCACCCACTGAATAAGTGGAGTATCCCCACTGCTTGTGGATGCCTGCATCAGCAGATGAATTGTAATTTTAGTTCAGTTTATTCCTAATGATCCGCTGACCATATGCTATCTCCTTGCCCACATTGGGATCTTGGTGAACATTCTTGGTTAGAGTTACTTTCCATGCTGATTTGCATTTGGAGCTAACGCTAATCAGTGATTGGTTGCTGATTTGTGTGTTAAATTTTGGGAAAAAATTAAGGGGGAATATTTCAAGCTATCTTGTTGGGAAATGACATAGGGGTCCTTTTTCTGCTATTGAACAATGAGCCCATAGCAGCTTTGAATTTGGTGCATACCAATTTGTGCGGATCAATGACACCTAGTCATAATAATTTTTAGTTCTTTCAACTCTTTGTGGATGATCATACTAGAAAAGTGTGGGTATATTGCTTCACTAGGAAAGATCGAATGTTTGTCAAATTAAAAAAGTTTTGAGTTTGTAATGTCCCCTTTCTTGATCCATTTCAATGAATTTTAGAAACTCCAACTTTCTTGGAGAGTGCTAGCTTTCTCAAAAAGAAATTCTAGTGACGGTACCAAGTTCTTGGAGCCAAAACGTGTACCATGGTATTTTTTGTCTGCAAATCTGACATTTTAGGAGCACTCCAAACTTCTTGGCGAAGTCCATCATCCTTGGCTAGTGCCAACTTTTTGTGGACTTAAGGAGTTAGAATTATCAGGACAACGTAATTGGCTTATTTTAATATTTTCTATAAGTCCTTGGGATGATTTCAAAGGAAAAATTAATTAAATAATTAAATATTAAAGTTGTTGAAAAAGTAAAAATTAAATGGCAACTTATATTTAATTATTTAAAAAGGTGTTTGTAGATAAAGTGTCGCTAGATTCAAGGTGCTGAAAAGTGGTCATAAGGACACTTAATGTTATTTTTTAAGGGAAAAAATGCTTCTATGAAAAAGCAAAAGGTGTTTTTTCGAAAGAGCAACAAAAAGCTAAAAGCACTTTTTCAAAAAAGCAACGAAAAAATGCTTTTTCCTAAAATAGCTTAGAAAGAGTTATAACAGGAGAAGATTTTCAAAAAAAATATTACATTCTTTTTGGAGTTTTTTCTTTTTTCAAGAATGAATGCATGTTCATCTTCTCTATTTCCCAAGGACGAAAACCCTTCGGAAATTTGAAAGCTTCAAGGACAAAAGCCCTCCTAGTTTTCAGAATAATTTGATCGAAGGATTACCAGTGTGCAACAAATATTTTTATGGGGACGAAAACTCTCATTCTGTTTATTGAATCTGTTTAATGCATGTTGTTGAAACTGGTTGATCTTGCATGATCTAAAATTGCATGAACTTTCCTCTAAGGATTAATGGTGGGAAATAAAGTATGTCTTATTCCACTTTATGGCATAGTAGTACGTGCTTTTTGAGGTTCTCTGAGGAAACATAGTTTATTGAAGGCACCTACTAATTTTAGATGTTTGTTTTGGGATGAATCATTTTCCCTTCATGGTGGTCCCCCACACACCTTTCATCTAGAAGTGGCTCTACCCTTCACGAAGAGTATAGATAAAGAAAACCAACAAAGTTCATGTCATCTGTGTCCTAGTGTTGTGCCCTACATAACCCAATTGACCATACAACTTTAGAAAATCCTCTAAGTATGACCAATGTGACTAGATTATGAAATTTGGAACACTATGAGTGTGAATCGACTAAATGCAAGTAGAGACTTTTGCATCACTTTGGCCAAAGCTTTTAATATAATAAACACTTCCATGGGAAATGTAGTCATGTTTTCACACATCTCTAACTCAACTTGGAAATGACATTCATCCTACAATTTATCACACATTTGACTCATTGATTGATCATCTAATTTTTCATAAAGATTTAAGAGCAAGCACGAATTTCTTTCTATTGTCGGCAAACGACTAAAGTTATTGAATTATACTTCTGACAACGAACTTCCGCTTTGTGTACTCACAATTCACCAATCTTGGCTAATGCCATGTGTTCATATGTTCTTACAGTTAACTCAGGAGTGTAATACTCTCCTAAATTTCATAGCATAAGACTTTTTAACTCTTTTACAGGTTATAGTACATTCTGTTAATGACACCTTCCTACCACTGACTCGTGATTTTGTGGCTATCACTGAAGGGTCTTGACAATTCGTAATACAGATAAATAAGAGTTTTATCCTCTTTCAACAAAATAACTTCTTATAAATATTTTTGGTTTTTCTATGTTTTCTCTTTCGACTTCATTCAAAAAAATATTTTATAAGACCAATGAGGGTACATGTTATCTATTATATATATATATATACAAAATTTATTCATAATAAAAGTTCTGAGTAAAATTTGATTACTCACTGCCATAATAACCAGTCTAAGCATCAAGCTTTTCATACATATTTACAAATGTATCCAAAATAGATTATACACACTTTTATATATATATATATATAGAACATTCTATTCATTTCAAACCAGCAGGGTAAATGTTTAAATAAAATCATATACAGCTGTTTCTCCTTGAACTTGAAATCCATTCCCTTAATTGTGTCACAATGTAAACCTTAGCACGATAATAATAGTACATATATACAAACTTATTTTCTTTGCTGTCCTACACAGAAGCATTATAGATTTTAAATGATTTTATTCACAGGTAAGCATATTTAGCCAAGTTTGTTTTCTTTTGCACAAACATATATTTATATGTATACACTTTCTTTTTCTATCAAATTTTAGAATTCATGTCATATTATAACCAGGAAAATGAGAAGAAAAACAGATAATAAAGATGCCTGGAAGATGCTACCATTCCTCTACAAGTTTAGTTTTCTATCCTCTACGCATAGCCAACAAACTCACAGCATCAATAATACTCCAAAACTCTTCCCAAAAACCTCCATCTTTTATGCCCTACACTGCCACAAAACTCACACCTCCTCAAAACTACAAAGTCTCACCCCCTTTATGCCCACGCGACTGCAGTCATATATGGCTGTCTGTTGCCATAAAAGAAGGCCTTTGAAACTTTTCCCATGCCAAGAATGATGCTAACAGTTTTGGCACAAAGCCTCCACGTGAGGTAACATTAAGTATACTTCATTCCACTTCCCATGCAATATGGTAAGCTAACTGCTCTTTCCAACTGCGACATCCATAATGCCTTTTATTGATAATAATGATTATATATTATAATTATATTGTATATATATTTATATTTATATATATATTTTTTAATGCATTTAAATAATAAAAAAAAACCTTAACAATTAATAGAAAAAGAAGAATGACAACCTTGACTAAATATATCGCCGCTCGACCATCGCTAGAGGCTAGCCATAAGTCGAGTATGATTTCTACATATCCTTACGACCAAACCACACAAATCAAGAAACAAGATTAACTGTTCGACAACACTAGGTGTTAAGTTTAGTGATCAGATTAGAGCTCAAAGAAATAATTCAAAAAACAAACACACAACACAGCAGATACCCTGGGAAAACCCTCCCCCTGAGGGAGAAAAACCCAGCAACAATATATCACTTATATATTGAGTCACAAAACGATGTCTCCTTTACAATGAAGGCTGATAATTAGGCCAAGAGATTGATATCACAATCTGATGCAATTACAGAAATACAAGGGAGCAATCTGCTAACAATAATCTCTGACTTCTACAGATTGAAACAAGGGAGCAATCTGCTAACAATAATCTCTGACTTCTACAGATTTTCAATCTGCACTTGGAATGAATCTGCACTTGGAATGAATTCGCACTTAGAAAACTTCGCACTTAGACAATGAAAAATGGACCATGCGATGAGTTGCAACCAATGAGTATAAATTCAATGTCGAGGAAGAGACGTGACCCTTCACAAACAACATGTCGGCCTTATACAAAGGATGTGTCTCTAACAAACAAAGGTGTCTCTTCATAAGTGAAGTCGGCTTCACTTATTAAATGTCTCTTATTGAAATTGCATCCACAAAATATGATGTCGGCCACATCAAGGTCGAGCCACTTCATGAAATCGCACCTCCACAATAATTAAATATTATTTCATAGAAATCGTGCCTCTTCATTATTGCAATTCAAATAGCCGTTTAGGCTATCATTTGAATTTCCTTCAAGGAGACGTTCTGATCTGGAAGAAGCAGCCCGATGCTGCTAATAACATCAACACTAGGAACAACTTACTCGGATTTTGATGCAAGACCTACATGAGTGTGTGTTTGACTCAAGATGACAATTACATGTTTGTTCACAATGTCTATACACTTCTCTCCGGAGATACTCTCCCTCTGCATCTGAGAGGGAAAAATTGTTCCTACATTCAACTTAGAAAGCCATCACAATAGTTAGTCTGTTAATAGCCATGATATTATAATCATCAATCAAAAGTAATAATCATCACAATTCTTTGATCCCTTTAATGAAAACATTTACATTGCATTATAATTTTATCCAAACAACAATTGAAATAAAATCATCCATTCATGCCTAGTTAAACACATATTTAACGTAAAAGTTAAAAGTAACTGCAAGCCACAATTTGGGGTGTGACATTGCAGATACACAAGCATCCTCCTTAGATCAATTGGTGTGGTATGTTGATTTGGGTGCCTCTAGAAACATGATTGTTGAGAAAGAGTGGTTTGTTAAGTTGACAACATTCACTTCATATGGATTGGTTTCCTTGGGATATGATATTGCTTATGAAATTCAAGGCATTGGTGATATTTCACTACCACCCCGGATCCTCAAATGAAGATTTATGAAGGTTTTGTATGTTCTAGGGCTCATGAAGAACCTTTTGTTAGCAAGTTAGTTACTTAAGCACAACTTGAAAGTTGAGATTATTTTCCAAATGGTGAGAAGCTTTGTCTTGCTCAAGACAATCCTTGAGATCTAATTGTTGCTCTTGCCTCAAGGGTCGAAAAATATTTCAACTTGTTGATGTTGCACATGTAGATCAAGCTCTAATAATCAAGGCACACTCATCTGCAACATTTTGGCATAGATGCTTTGGTCATCTTAGTATTGGATATCTTCTTGCTTTGAGTAGATATGACTTGGTGCAAAGACTTGCCCCCATAAAAAAGATCTTTTCTCTAGCTATCTTGTTGGGAAATGACATAGGGGTCCTTTTTCTGCTATTGAACAATGAGCCCATGGTAGCTTTGAATTTGGTGCATACCAATCTGTGCGAATCAATGACACCTAGTCATAATAATTTTTAGTTCTTTCAATTCTTTGTGGATGATCATACTAGAAAAGTGTGGGTATATTGCTTCACTAGGAAAGATCGAATGTTTGCCAAATTCAAAAAGTTTTTGAGTTTGTAATGTCCCCTTTCCTGATCCATTTCAACAAATTTTAGAAACTCAACTTTCTTGGAGAGCGCTAGCTTTCTCAGAAAGAAATTCTGGTGACGGTAGCAAGTTCTTGGAGCCAAGACGTGTACCATGGTATTTTTTGTCTGCAAATCTGACATTTTAGGAGCACTCCAAACTTCTTGGCGAAGTCCATCATCCTTGGCTAGTGCCAACTTTTTGTGGACTAAAGTCCTATGCACTTAAGGAGTCAGAATTATCAGGTCAATGTAATTGGCTTATTTTAATATTTTCTATAAGTCCTTGGGATGATTTCAAAGGAAAAATTAATTAAATAATTAAATATTAAAGTTGTTGAAAAAGTAAAATTAAATGGCAACTTATATTTAATTATTTAAAAAGGTGTTTGTAGATAAAGTGTCGCTAGATTCAAGGTGCTGAAAAGTGGTCATAAGGACACTTAATGTTATTTTTTAAGGGAAAAAATGCTTCTACGAAAAAGCAAAAGGTGTTTTTTCGAAAGAGCAACAAAAAGCTAAATGCACTTTTTCAGAAAAGCAATGAAAAAATGCTTTTTCCTAAAATAGCTTAGAAAGAGTTTTAACAGGAGAAGATTTTCAAAAGAGATAATACATTCTTTTTGGAGTTTTTTTATTTTTCAAGAATGAATGCATGTTCATCTTCTCTATTTCCCAAGGACGAAAACCCTTCAGAAATGTAAAACCTTCAAGGACAAAAACCCTCCTAGTTTTCAGAATAATTCCATTGAAGGATTACCAGTGTGCAACAAATATTTGTTTGGGGACGAAAACTCTCATTCCATTTTGAGTGGTTTCATGGAGGAATTGCCATTATGTTGAAAGTTGCAGATTGAGTTTGAGATTCAATGGGTATTTGGTTGTGGTTTGTGGTTTTTAGTATTTTGGGTTTGTAGAGATTTTTCGAATTGCCAGTTTGGTGTGTGATTTCAGTGTGTTTTTGTTTTCCGTGTTGCTTTCAGTTATGATCTCAGTTTTGGGTTATGGTGATTATTTGCTGGTCACATAAGAAAATTAGATTTTTATCAGCTTTTGGTAATTGATCAGCTTTAGAATTTTTATCAACTGATTGTAACTTTGAAAGGGGTTAACTTTATGAGTTCCATAAAATAAGCTGCCTTTAAGGTGATATTGATGGATACTAGTTATCAATAATTGATTTCTATGAATTGCAACATTTTTGTTATGGCTTCCAGTCTGCTGTTCTATTCTTGGGCAGCTGTACAATTTGTTACAGCATTTATATCAGTCCTTAACTGTTTCTAGATTGTGTATCTTGTTTAGTTTGCAGCAGTATATTTGTTTGGTTATATTCATTCTTGTTGATCATACAAATAATTTCAGTGGTTGATAGGTAGGTGAGTAGTTAGGCATTGGCATCTTCAACATATTACTCACTTAAAGGTTTCAATATCTCATTCTGATTAATAACTTATTTTCGTTTAGTTTCATGCCAAGTATTTGAAAAAATGCCTATATTCAAAATTATGGAAATATGTATTAAGTTTGGTTCAAATATGTTTGTTAATGAATATCATTCATCATTGTAATAATTTGGAAGGTATTCCATCAGATTCTTTCATTTCCAAGTATTTTCTTTTTAATAGATTTTTGGATGGTAGTACTGTCGAGTCCCATTTTAATTTTTGTTCATTCTCTGCCTTGCATGGCGTGAACCGGAATTGGGTGAGTTAATCCGCTATTTTGGCCTTGATGTAACTTTGTTTACACTCACTATTAGCCAATTTGGCTAGAGCAATTCTATGATTGTTTTAAATTGTAAGTTGGTTAGCTTGCCTCCAACACTTTTCAATTAACTTTCCTTTGTCCTCGTTCTTACTAAGTATGCTTTCACCTTGCCCATTTTGGGAACTGGGTGATCAGAAAGAGTAGAATTGAGCTGATTGCCAAAATTTTAATAGGATTTGAGCTAATGCCTTGTGAGGGTTACTACAAAGTCCTTGTTGAAAGGTCAACAGATCACCCTTTCAAGGCCATGTGCTTAGATCAAGGGGGAATTCACCAACAATTTTAGAAAATTTGAAGCATGGGATATAAAGATGACTAACCCCTTTATATACATGTCAATAAAATGGTATTGCAAAAATGTGTAATTATACCATCATGCAAATGATATGTATCATGTTGAAACATGCAGATCTGGTTCTTGCATTATGTGTAGAAGTGGTTCACACAATGGTGTATTTGCTAAATAGGGCACCCACAAAAGTCCTTGACGACATCACTCCTAAAGAAGTTTGGATTAGGAAAAAGCCCTCCATTTCACATCTCAAGGTGTTTGGGTATACAACATTCATGCACATTGCTAAGGTACAAAGAAAGAAGTCAGATGAAAAGTCCGTCAAGTGTATCTTTCTTGGATATAGCTTATAGTCAAAGGGGTATTGGCCCATGGATCCTATCACAAATAAATTGTACAACAACATAGATATTGTCTTTGATGAGGAGAGTGGTTGCAAATCACCTTTTTTACCATTTGTTGTACCAAATCAGATGCCTAAAATGTTTTAGGGTGAAGAAGAATTTGAGAATATTGACCGTAAAGAAGGAAAAGGTGCTGAAGATGTGTTTCAAATAGAGAAGCATCCATCTTTGTCCTCACCTACTCCGCACAAAATGCTTGAGAGTTGTTTCAGTTCCATGATGGATGGGAGGTTAGTCATAGTTTTATATATGTCTACCTTTGCATCAAAGACTCACATTAATACTCACTAGGACATTATTTGGCTCTAATGTGCATAGTGATTCAAAATTCAACCAGAAGTAGTGAAATAGGTTCTTGAATTGAAGTCATGGAAAGATGCCATGGATGCTAAATATTTGGCATTGATGAATAACATATAAGAACTCGTTGATCTTTGACTAGGAAAGAAAACAATTGTATGCAAATGTGTCTTCAAGATAAAATACAAAGCAAATGGAAGCATCGACAAGTATATGGTTCAAATTGTAGCAAAGGGCTAGGTTTTGAAGGAAAGTTTTGACTATGAAGAGGCATATGCTCCCTTGCAAATATCAAGATCATCATAATGGTTTTGGCTGTGGAAGCTCAATTTGGTTGGCAAGGGAATCATATGGGTGTGAAGAGTGCTTTTGTAAATGGAGTTTTAAGGAGGGAGTCTATATTAGTCAGCTAGATGGATATGCCACATCAAAGAAAGACTAGAAAGTGCACAGTTTGAAATAAGCTCCTAGAGCCTAATAAATCAAGATTGATGAACATCTCTTGTAACATGGATTCAGTAGGAATCCATATGATTATAATCTCTACTTCAAAGAGCAAGGGGGGAGATTGTCATATTGATTATTTGTGTTGACAATTTGGTCATCATTAGAAGTTCTCAAAGGATGATTAAAGCAAAAAAGAATGATATCAAAAGGTTGTTTGAAATGATAGATCTCAGGCTTTTGTACTATTGTCTTGGAGTATAAGGTGGCAATAAAAAATCATATTTTTGTGACCTTGATGATGTGTGCTAAGACATTTCTCAAGAAGTTTTTAAAGGTGGATTGCAATTCCATGTCAACGCCAAGGGAGATAGGTTTGTGATAATCAAGGAATGATCCATCTCCTTAGGTGAATGCAACTCTTTATGGCTAGCTGTTTGAGAGTCTCATTTACTTGACATACACTAGGCCAAATATGAATTGTGTAGTGAGCTATCTTCCAAGGTTCAGGTAGGGATCAAAGATATGCCATTAGAAACCAAGTGATTGTTGAGGCATATTTGTGGTATAGTGGAAGATGGCTTGGAATACAAGCAGAATGATCAATTTTTCTTGATGCAATACATGGATGTAGACTATGTAGGTTCTCTAGATGGTAGAATATCCACTACATAATTTGTTTTCTGTTCAGGATCTGGTCTGATATTGTGGGGAAGTAAGAAGAAAACGCTTGTGTGATTTTCCATCAAAGTAGAATATTGTGTTCTAGGTGCTATTTGTGAAGTGATATGGTTATGTCTCATATTGATAGGTATGGGCATGCTTGAGAAGCAACCTACAATTTTGTTCCACTACAATTATAGTGTGTTGAAACTTGTTTGCAATCACTATTTCATGAGTGCACATAACACATTGAGGTATAGTATTAGTACATTTGCAAACATGTTAAAACAAATATTCAGCTCCAACATTGTTCTACTCTGGAGCAATGTGCTGACATTTTCACCAAATGACTTGCAGAAGTGAAGTTTGAAGCTTTTCAACATTTCTTGAGATGTGCTCTTGAGAAAATGATGTAACAAGGGGGGGATTGTTAGAGTATAATTTTACATCATACTATTATAACAACAACAATAGTATTAATGTTTAATATTATTATTGTTGATTAGTTGTCAGGTGTTGGTTAAAGGTAGTTGTGTGGTTGTTATTTTACCAACCATCTTGTGTATATATTTTGCTACATCAATAAAGGTGAGTTCTCTTTCTCCGACAATACTTTCATGCTTTAGAAACTAGATGAACATATATTAATTGTAAATAGCATCCATTGGAGTTAGTTTTACAGTGTCTTGTAAGGTGTTTTTGGTGAGTTGGCAAAATATTCATAGTTGTTGAAATCGAGGATAATATCTCCATCCTTTTATGGATCACACATAATTCCATTTTTTATTGGAATTAGATAAGAAAAGTGTATGATGCACATCCCAATGTCCTCAAGTATGAAATCGATGTAATGGGCAACACAAGGCTCCAAAAAATGGTAGGATGGCTTTCCTAAAGAAGTCTTGCTGTTCTGTATGTATGTTGCTGCATTGTTAGTTACATCTTGGATGACATTCTAAAGGCCTACTTTTAGGACAGTTGTCTCCAACAAATTACATATAGGCTTCTGCATTTTTTACTTTGTGGGAGGTAGCTATGGACTTGAAGAGTGCTAATGTGCCACTAGAAGCCATTAAAAAGGTTATCAACGTTTGATTCGTGCTATTCATACATCTATGCAATAGAATATGACAGCCTTTTTTGTGCCATTAAATGGTAGGATGGCTTTCCTAAAGAAGTCTTGCTGTTCTGTATGTATGTTGCTGCATTGTTAGTTACATCTTGGATGACATTCTCAAGGCCTACTTTTAGGACAGTTGTCTCCAACAAATTACATATAGGCTTCTGCATTTTTTACTTTTTGGGAGGTAGCTATGGACTTGAAGAGTGCTAATGTGCCACTAGAAGCCATTAAAAAGGTTATCAATGTTTGATTCCTGCTATTCATACATCTATGCAATAGAATATGACAGCCTTTTTTGTGCCATATTATTTTTTGTTCTATATTTTTTTTTCTTTTAATATCCCCCACATATTTTTGATGGCTTCCTCCAGTAAGTGTCCATTAACATCATGAAGTTGCTCCTTAAGTTGTGCATTGATAAGGGTGAATGCATTACTAATGTCTTTGGAAACAAGCTTTCTACTACATTGAATGCTATGTAATTATAGTACAAAAAGTAGTACTCGTATCCTTATTTCATGGTGCTTTCTCTTGATTGCAAGCTGCACCTTTGAATGAAGGTTGTGCTCCAATAATATTGTGAGGCTATGTTATTGAATCAGAATCGAGTACGGTTATGGGTGCATGGGTGTGATACACCAGTACGGTATTTTTTTTTTTGGAAGGCTGGGTACGTCTATACAAAAAGAATATATATATATATATATATATATATGTGCAGCCTAAAAACAGAATTTAGTTTAGAATATCATTTCATGTGTATGCTAAACAAAACCATTACAATATATATATATATATATATATATATGTGCAGCCTAAAAACAGAATTTAGTTTAGAATATCATTTCATGTGTATGCTAAACAAAACCATTACAAATTTCAAAATTTGAAACATAATATATCAATTTTAATTTAGTAAATCAATATCAAAATTATCAAACTTGAATGTCATGATAGATAATCACTGTTCAATATTAAAATAATACGATTAGTAATCACTAATCAACATCATATGGGTCATCAAGATCAAAATCATCATCATTAAAATTACATGATGCAAGTAGATTAGAACCACATGGAACCCTAGTGTCACTTGGACTAAAAGTATGTTGGCTATTGGACCCCTTAAAAATTGAAGATTGTGCAATAGAAGAAAGATCCAAGTTAGTTTTCTTTGGTCCTACATCCTCCCACAATATTGTTTCCCCTTGTTTGAACTCACATCTTTTTGAGTAAGAAGGCACAAGTTGTGCACTTAAACTAGCTCCTTTGCTTTACTTGATGCCAATTGGTTGTGCTTCATTGAGTGGATGGAATATGTACTCCAATTTTGTTCCAATGAAGAAGCACTAGCAACCTACTGATGCAAAGGGGGCTCTTGTTAGAGTTGTTAAATTAATAAATTGTAAATAAAAAAATGAAAACAATAATTTTTAAATGAAAAAATATCAAAGTCAGAGAATGGGTAAAAAATCATAAAGTTGCTATAAAATTTTGATTGCAAGAACTTGGAGGTGTGGCAATTTATGGCCATTGAGGCATTTCCTAGAGTAAGCATCCTTCTTATATTTGTCACAGAGAGCGGAAACACTTTGATGAGTGGAGGCTGCAAAATCAGCAAACTCACTTGCAACTTCATATTCCATATTAGGATCAGGGAAGAATTTAGTATGTGCTTTCCTAAATCTTTCATTGACTTCTACATCACAGAATGGTAGCATCTTTGTTGGCATAGCAAGGATCTCTTCACTTTAATATTTGGGAATCAATGTGAAAGCAAGAAGATGGAGTGGTGTGGTCACTTTGTTCCACTGCTCAACATAAATTGACTGCACCTGTTTGAAGAAAGTTTCTTGAGGATCTTGCTCGTTTGCATTTATGACAGATTTTATCTTCTCAATCATTGAGTCAATGCCTTCATAAACCTCTCTAAACATGGATTATCCATGATATTAATGCAGATCCTACTCATGATGGGCTCGGTGAAACTAAGATGTACCACACGATCCCACCAAGTGTCATCTAGAATCATTTGCATTGCATTTGCTGTCCTATTAGTGTTGGATTGCCTCTATATGGACTATGATTGGCTAATGACCATGCAAGAAGATGGAGTGGGTTGGTTATTTTGTTCGCCCACTCAACACAATTTGACTCCACCTCTTTGAAGAAATTTTTATTTAGGATCTTGCTCTTTTGCATTTATGATGGATTTCATCTTCTCAATCATTAAGTTGATGCTATCGTGAATCTTTCTCGAGCATGGCTTAACCATGTCAGTAAAACGGATTATACACATGATGGGTTCGGTGAAACTAAGAAAATATTCCACATGGTGTCATCTAGAATCATTTGCTTCCCTCTTAGTGTTGGATTTCCTTCATATAGACCATGATTTGCTCATAACTATGGTAGAAAGTGCCTCTTGCACCTTCACAAGTCGTTTCAAGATGATCATGTTGGATGGAAATCTAGTCTCAACAACCTATTTGTAAATAAAAAATAAAAAAATAAAAAAACAAAGGATAATGCATACTTAAATTTTTAAAATAAATTACTAAGGTAAAATGTAAAATTATTAAATTGCATTGTTTGAATTACCTTTAGTAGCTCTAGTTGTGAGAATGATTTAAAAATGGCTTGTGACATCTGGTGGTTTGTGATGAACATTTGGATCTCTTTGGCCTTAAAGTTGACTTTGTTTGATTTGATCTATTTTCCTAATCAACTTTTGTAGCATGAGTTTGAGTGAGTGCACAACACAAGGTGTCCAAAATATATGTGAGAATTGTGTCTCAACTGGCATACTAGCTGCTTTGCAATTCTTTGCATTGTCTGTTATGACTTGGACAAAAATTTGAGGACCCACTTCTTGAATGCACTTTATAAGGAAGTAAGCAATAAATTGTGCATCCTTCACCTACCCTTCACAATCCATGGCTTTCAAAACCATTGCCCCTCTTAGGCACATTGCAATCACATTGTTTAACAACCTACTTTTTGCATCCTTCCATCCATTAAAAATGATAAGACACCCCTATTTCTTTCTATGAGGCCCTAATGGGAGCCAGCGAAGATTCTATATGTTTGTCCTCCTTTGAAAATAAGGTGCTATGCACCTCCTCATAACTTGGGCCTATGCACCCTTTTGGAGCTTCATTTACTTTTCTTATCATGTTTTATCAATACGGTGATCAAACAACATTGAAGGACAAACCATTTGCATAGAGGCATCTTGCAATGGTTTGTTCAACAATCTCTTTAACATCCTTTTTAAATGCCCTCTCCAATGTTCCCTTTCTTTCTTCACATTACTGGGCTCTTCTTTATTCCTAATAAAAATTGGATGGCTTCCCACTGCAATATCGAGGACAACACTGAGTATGAGATGGAGAAGTAGGTGGCCTCAATGAGCCCCTTCCTCTCCTCAAAGGATGCCCCATTCTATTGACAACTCTTGCATCTCCTTCCTATTGCTCTTTGATACGTTTTACTATTTTATAAGCTGGCATAGGTGCCCAAGTTTTTCGTGAACAGGCTTTGATTCCCAATCCAGGAATGACACATATGGGCTTTCACTTGATTGTATGAATTTGTATACAGCTGATCCCACCTGTCGCATATCCAAACATATGTCCTGCCTCTTGGAATCTATTGTACCATTTCTAAACGCCTCCACAAAGGTGAGCTGCCAATTTTGAAAGAGTGTTTGTTGATGAAGCTAGAACTGGTTGCCATCCTAACAAAGTAATGATGATCTCTATGTGCAACAGGCTTGTAGAAAGAAGTTTAAAAAACAAATGAAACTCAAACAATTTACAAATAGTCTAAACTTTATGATTCTGTCCTTCAAGTTTCATATATTATTTCATCCTATAATTCAATTTTAATTTGTATTTCATCCTATAGTTCAATTATCCAATGAATTACATTATAAAATTGAACTATTTATTTAAAAAATTAAAAATGATCTATATAATTATCTTATTAAATGTATTCAAATTTACAAGTGTATGAAGGATATACAAATAAAAATTGAACTATTTATTTAATAGTAAATATATACAAATCGAAATAAATAATGAGCAATATTCATATATTGATTAGTGCAAAATTGCAAATAAAAGTTGTACTGTGCATTATTTGAAATTAATATTGAAACAAAGTATGAATGATATTCATATGTTGATTAGTGCAAATTGCAAATAAAATTATATTGTACACTATTTAATATTATTAATTTTAAATTTATATAAAAATTGAATTATTGTACATTATTTATTTAATATAGTAAAATTATGTATAGAGTCTATAGACTATATATATATATATATATTTGATAATATAGCATTTACTATTTAGTAATACAAATAAAAATAAACTATTTAGTATATTCATAATTTAATTTTTTATTTTTATAGGCAACATTTTTTATTTTAAATATTAAATTTTAAACTGAAAAAGAAATTAAAATAATTAACATTGAATAATGAAAGTTAAAATTAGAACTTAAAAAACCTGTATCAATGGCATCATCGATCCACTTGGGACTATTGGGCTATGGACCTATGGTGGCAAATACTTGTTCATAACTTTGTTTTGTCTTATTCATGTTCGTGGTTGCACCAACAAAAATAAAAAAAACCCAATGAATGGACTTTTGTCAATGTTTCACTACACCTTTTGTCCAAAAGTGGTGTGTAATATTGAGTAAAAGAACAGATGCCATGTTTTAGGCTTTTCTGTAGTTGAAAAATCAATGAAAAATCAATTGGTGCTTGGAATTGTTTAGGAAACATGACATCATGAACGGAATCATGTGGGTTTTGGAGGTGTTTGGGGGAATTGGTTTGACGTGAAAAATGTCGAACTTTGGATGATTCTGTAGACGTTTCCTTGTTGATTCTAATTTTGAGATGATTGGTACCCAGACTTGGCAGGTAGCTATTACCAATTTAGCAACTTAGTTGTGATGAATAAAGAAGTTTGTTAATTTAACCTGGTTTGAACTCTCTTATGTGGATGAATGGTGAACCTGTGGGCAAGTAGAAGAGTCTCTATCTGATTCAAGGGGGGAATTTATGACAGCTGCAATTGCTTCTCTTGTCCTCTTTTTTTTGTCTTTTTCTCCTCATGGCTAGAATTTAGAGCATTAATCACTCACATCACTTCCTCCTCCACTTGATCACATAACTTGACATCTTGGACAGGGAATTGTGTGGGGTGGTATCTAAGGTGAATGCCTCTTCTCATACTAAACCCACAATAATTGTGGGACACTATCCTTGGATTATATCCTTTGTGCCATGCTACCAAGAGGGGTCCTTGCTACCTTGCATAGTACCTTGCCCCCTAGTGGATGACATTCTTGAACAGTTGCATTGCAAGTGTATAGATTGAAAAAACACTAGTAGGGAATAGAAAAGAGAAAAAAAGAACTGAAAAATGCCATAGAAATATCTGTCAAATTGAACTCTAATTGTCAAAAAATCCTTCCAATATGATGATAATCACTTTATGGTAGCTAAGAAATGGGAAGAATCTGGGCTAAGTTATTTCTTTGTTGAAATTAGGTGTGCAAATGAGGGAAAAAACTGTTTAAAGTTCCAAGTAATCCTATACCTGTAAAATTCAGAAACTCACCTTGAGAAATATACATATGATCCAGAAAATCAATTAAATATGCAAACTACATTGTAGAAAACACATACAAAAGGTTCCAAGTTTATCTTATGATTGCTATTAGAGGCACATGCAAAACTAGTCAAATAACACCCAATGTGAATGTCTGGCAGTTGAGGGCGAGATAACCTTACACATCTGCGGTAAAATATTGAAGAGCATCCCATAGTTGACTATGTATTATTGTATACAAACACTATAGAATATTTCATATTTAGAGTTGGTTTATTTTGATGCCATGCAAAACTTTTGGTTTTTCTACTCATTTATTTCAATGTTTAACTTTTGTCCAAAATTTAATGTAAAGTGGTGTCCCAAATCTACACTTAGGTGCACAAAATTCTGGGCAAGGAGATGCTATTTTAAGTCATGAACATGATGGACTGGATGAGTCAGAGATGGAGCATCAAGGTCGGGAGAATCCAGATGGAAACAAAGAAACACAAACAGGGAAGATGAACTTCATTAGACCTGATCAGCCTTCTTTGAATGTTTCAGAATTAAAGGATGAACAAGGTATCATGGAGTATCTCTTTTGAAGTGTCTAATGTATGTGTCTGTTATCAGGTAGGCTTAACACATGAATGTTATATTATATTTGTCAGAAGTTTTTCTTGCTTGTTGATAGCTTCCTTTTTTCTGTTTTAGTTGAGCAGGTAGCTGAAGAGAGTGGGAGAAGGGATGAGAAGGTTTGCCAGAAATCTGTTGAAGACATTAAAGTTCAACATTCTGTCCAAGAATCAAAGGCCGAAACGGATATTTTACAGTCTACTCTGAAAGATCCTGTGATAAAAAACAAGGGGATGAAGCTTAAGATTAAGAAATCAATATTTGAATATGAAGCTCAGGAGAACAATGGATCAATTATTGAGAAGGAAGATCCCACATCAATTGGTATTTGTGGTTTGCTTTCCTATTTCTTTATTGATATCCATTCTTGCATTGATTTATATAAATTTGTTAATCTGTTCAATGTTAGGATACCTAGGAAGTTTGGTTAATGAAATTCAATAGATATTGATCCCTGGAGCATACCTGTTGTACGCTAAGTCTGTCACGAGGACTATAACTCTTTTTAAGAAAATCATCCAAGTAATTCAAGGGATCAGATTTGAGGATAATTTGAGTGAAGGTATGAAGGCACTTGTAAAATCCAATTGGTCTAGGGCTAGGAAAGATGTAAGGTTGAAAATGGAGAAATCTTCTCAATCTGGAAGTTTCATCTGTAAAGGTGCCTTCCTTTGTTGCTTCAAGATTGTGACAATATTCATGCTGGAGACACATATGGGAGAATTGAATTGAAATATGTGTTTAAATATGCAGCAGCAGCATTAACGATGTTTTTCAAGGCTCATTTTTGCATGTTAGGCCCTGTTTTATTTATGAGTCCCTACTGAGAATATTGGAGGAGTTGTGAAAAATGAAATATTGCTGTATTCTTATTTGTTATAATAATTAAATGTTCTTTTAACAAGATGAATAGTATGGTGTGTCTTTTCAGGGACTGATGAAGAGAGTGGATCCAAAACTGTTGATTCAGCTAAGTCTCTGCAGGAGGAAACTCCACTTCAGGATTTACATCCAAAAGCCAAGACACGACGGCGACATGGGTAAAGTATTTCTTTTGTGTTGTTTCCTTTCAATCACTAGCTTGGTCAACACCATGACAGCCAGCAGGATGATAATAGTTTCCAAGTAAAGAGAACTATAATAATGTCTTGGAATTACAAAAATGTGACTTCTATATAAAATGATGCTCAATCTTGAAAAATTGCTCGAGTCACCTAGTAGTAATTTTGCTGGTCACTCATGTCCTTTCTTTTCTTTCTTTTTCTTTATCTCTCAAAACATAAAAGCATATTCCAAAGTTTAATTTTGGTCATGTAAAACAGAGGATGAACAAAAGGACATAGAAAGGAGCCTAGTTGCTAAATGTTCCATGAATAAGTGGAAACATGGAGTGCTACTATGCCAATTTATTTGCAGTGCTGAAATATGGCACTCTGCATTTGCTGGATAGAGTCAAGCAATTAGTTCGAAAATACAAATGAGCTAATTTCTATAAGTTAACAAACAAGAATAAATAAGGCTCAACTAGCTGTTGGATGAGAGTTGATGCATAAATTACCCTGGGGACAATGTTGAAATGAGTAAGTGATGATGGAAGCTGTAGAAGATGTTGAAATGGCTGTTGAAGGAAAAGATTCTAGTGGCAGATAAGTTACAAAATGACAGGACTCTTTTGTAACATAG
The DNA here is from genome assembly GCA_007258455.2 of Sequoia sempervirens. Taxonomy (NCBI): domain Eukaryota; kingdom Viridiplantae; phylum Streptophyta; class Pinopsida; order Cupressales; family Cupressaceae; genus Sequoia; species Sequoia sempervirens. The sequence continues at coordinate 117,284,485 of VDFB02000007.1, read as the reverse complement.
ATAATTCTTGTACCTGCAAGGCACATGCCCAAGCTAGCACCAATTAAACATACGGAAATGAGAGCAAGTTGCAGTATTATCTGTGGCTACTTCTGTTTTATCCAAGAAATCGGTTTCAATTCATTATTGAAGACAAAGTCTATTACTGTTTTATCATCATCAACAGATCCAAGGTAGCTTGTGCTTGAGAAGCTGGTCAATTTCAGCTTCTTGTTCCTCAAACACTCTATCTTAAGATCATAGTTTAAAAACTTGATACTTGGCAAAACTCAGCAGGCCTAAATTTGATTTGGATTCACTGACTTGGAAAAATTCGGCAAGTAACTGTAAACTTCTCATTTGTGACTGCAAGCTGCTCATTTGTGATTGGAAATGCCCAACACCCTCCCGTGCATAGACAAACATCAGATATTTCATCACTTGCTCATGATCAGATGATGTGCCCTTGACAAGCTGTGGCTAGAAAATGTGCTCATAGGATTGCATTTTTTTGGCATTTTGCATGTGCATGGTTGAGGGTGTCTTCACACAACACCACTCCTGCATTTCATATCCTTCATATGGTGCCCTCACATGCTGCCTGCAACAATGCAAAACAATGCTGCCTTGAACAACGCAAAACAATGTCCTGTCTTTGGGTGAGTTTTGCTTTGTTTTTAGTGATTAACTTGCCAATTGTCTGCAAAAAATCACCCTCGAGTTATTTGGGTGAGTGACTTGGGAGCAGTTTTGTCTCGTGAGAACATGCGAGTTGGGCAATTTTTTAATCTATGCTTAAGAGTACCCTTAGATTAAGTGAGAACTCTCTTTGCTCCCTCCTCACACATAATCTTGGGTAATCTCATGTGGCATGAACCTTGAAAGTAGTAGTTCACAAATCCAAAATCTGATTTTGTGTATATCGGATATATCAAACTTCCAATAAACTGTCTATATTGAGTAACATTAATCTTGTCTGATTCATCATTCATAGACAGCTTCAGATCTTCCATTAGTGTGGCTATGGTTTTAATCATAGTAGCAAAAATCTTTCTCAGGAATACATCTGCAAATCAGAAGATAAAGGCTTTTCAATTAACAGGGAAAAAAATGGGCTAAGGAAAAATCAGAAAAAATTGCAACTTTTTGGTTAAAAAATTGGTTTGACAGGTTTTATCAAGAGAAACTTGGCCACCTGACTGAATGCCAAATAATTGCGGTTCAAAAACAATTTCTGCTGCTATAGTTTTCATATTTGTCATTTAAATTACCTTACCTGTTTCTTGCATACATTGTCTATGAGATGAATATATTATTCTTTTTGTTTTTTTAAATTAATTGTAGCTTCCATAGTCAATTTTAATTAAATTTTCTAAAATTTTGTTAGATTTTTAACTATTTTTCACCAAGTTTCTGAGATAGGGATGGTAGGGGACAGAGTGACATCTTTTCTTGGATGACTTTTGTAGGGGACAACAATTAAAAATAGCGAAAATTTAAAAATATATGAAATTTCAAAGACTCATAAGGCATTCACCATATTCACTATATAACCATATTATGGAACAGTCGAGCTGAATTGAGAATTCAGTATTCATAATACATATGAGTTGACATATAAAGTAACTTCTTTTTATTTTAAGTTACTAGGTTCTTCACTTTTGCCCTCCGTACCCGTGTGGGTCCCTTACAGGTCCTGGTTCCTTACCGTTTCGCCTCAAGGTTCTCCCAGGGTGTAACACTGTACTTGCTCTACAGTTTAAAAATGTAACCAACTACTAGTTTCAGCTGAAGTACAACTAACTTGTTTTCATGCTTGGTTTCCAAAATGATTTCAATTGAATCAATTTAAATTTAGACTAACTTCTAAATTCTCAGTTTCAGCTGAATTGAAACATCTAACTGTTTCCACCAACCGTTTCACAGAAGATCAATAACTAAATAACTATTAAACTAGGTTTTCCTTTGCAGTTAGATGGAAAAGAAAATCAATTCTGATGTCGTTACATCATACAATTCATCAACTAACTTTTAATCTTCATTTTCAGCTGAAAGGAAAACTACTAACTGTAAACATTTATCAGAAAATTACAGAAGGATAATAACTACTTTTCTTTGCTTCCAGGAAGTAACGATCAAATACTACAACTATGAAACAAATGTAACAATTGTCATTCTATGGTTTAAGAAATAGAAAACTACCTGCCAAATTTCTTCCGGCAATAACTAACCAACTATTCCATCTAAGGTTCCCATTTAACCAATTAACGAACTGAAGGAAAGAATTAACTTCTTTATAATCATTAACCGTTTTTAGATCTTTCATTTCAGCTAAATGAATCAATAACTGTCCAACTAATCAACTGCAGTCTTTTACATACATACAATTAACTTAAAAGAAATAACATTTATTGCAACATTGATAGTAATCTTAAATTGAGGAATGCATGTACCTGGAATTACAATTTGACATCACCGACATGTTGAATTGCTTGAACAACTTTATCATTGAGAGAAAGAGAAACATCATCAAGGGCATTTCCACCCAACCAAGACCTATTGGTTCCCCGAGTTTCTTCAACTGAAGAACCCGACCGTTCATGAGGGTAATCAACATGGATCAAATTATCATCATGCCTTTCTGAGCCTGGTGTCATGGACCTATAGTGCTGGTCGATCCCTCCTCTGTAGGTACCTCCTAACCAGAAGGATCATTCTGACCAGAAGTATATCTGGTTCATGATAGCTGACCAATACCTAATTGGCATCATACCTTGGCCAAGGATTTTAATATTTCTGACACTCCTGTGCCAATAATTCTGGCACTCCTGTGCCGTTAGCACTCTCACCCTTGCTCAACATGATAATACTAAGATCAAGGTCTAATTCTACATCAGGAAGTTTGATTATCATTTCTTCTTAGTTCGAGGTTATATCTTAACCATAGGATTTAACATCACAATAAATTGATTAGGAACCTTTTTTTAAGATTAAGTTGCTTCCTTAGACCCTTTAAGAGAGATTGGACTTTTTATCTTTTCACCTCTTTGGTAGCAAATTGCTTTTACAATCAAGGATAGCTGAACAATTTGATAACTGCTAAGGAGATACCCTCAGTCCCTTAGCAAAGGTAAGTCATAAGATTGAACATAGCTGAGGAGTTGCTCATATTACCATAACTTGATTCAAAATCTCGCTGATACCCTCAGTCCCTTAGCAAAGGTAAAGCTGATACCATTAAGTATCTATATATAAAGAGAGAGGGAGAGAGAGAGAGAGAGTCTCGGCTCAACATCTATCTCTTCTTTTAAGACTAACCGCCTTCTCTAAACAAAGGTTGTTTTCATTGAGCACTTATGTACCGAACGACATATTCAATTAAGTGGTCTTTCAGATCTATTCATTCAACTTCATATTTTGGTCCCAAGTTCAATTTACAATGACAGGTTTGAATATCAATATCTCTTAGTTTCAAGTTAAGACTTAACCATAAAGTTCATCCATATGACAAGAGAGATTTTAAACATCATTCAAGTTACAAAGACTCTCATTATATACAATTTCCCAAAATCTAGATGGAACAAGGTTAAGCATATGTTCGGCTTTAGGAAAAAGAATTCGACTTCACTAGTCAAATTAAGGTCTAAGAATAATTACAAAATTTACAACAGGACCCGAGTACAAAATTTATTCTACTTAGGGCCATAAACTTTGGCAGAGATGGCTAGATGAATTTCAGACCAGATCAGGTCCAGGTTAAGAAAGATAGATTGTAAATTTAATTTCAGATAAACAAGAATAGAGTACAGAGGTAAGTCCGATACAAATACAAGGCAACTGAAAGTGAAAGAATAGCTTTGACAGCCAATGGCCTAACTTTCGATTTGCTAATTATGAGGGATAAGAGAGATTTCGAAGATTAAACTTATTTATCATCTCAATATTGAAAACGCTATTTAAGGAAGGAAATACAATTTCTTTTATTCCATTGACTGGTCTTATCTCATAGATGTTCATTATTTCGAAAGAAAAACCCAGAACACTTTTCAATGGAAGCTAAATAAACAGTCCAACACATTATGTGCCTAATTGAAAAATGTAAGACTTGATGGAACCCCGCGCTGGTTCACCAAACGTTGGTGCAAATGTCTCAACCTCAAGCCACAAAATCCTCTATGCCCGAAAGAGAAGACCCAGATAGTCGCCACTAGGAATTCGCCTAAAAGGTAGTAACACTTAGGGAAAGAATGGAGTATAAGCTAACAAGTAAGTCGTGGTACAGGAGTGATGCTAGCACGGATTGAAATGAGACTTTGTGTTGAATGCGGATGAATCACAGATAACATATAAAGGTTGCAATGAAAAAGCGAGTTGGAGTCCATTGGGTGAGAGCAGAAAAATGAATGCTTTCCTCCAAAAACCCTTCACCCAAGACTTCAAGAGCCACGCCCGACTCTTGGCTTCCCCATCTTGGCTGTTTCAAGTCGAGGCTAGCAAAAGAGTGGCGGGGAAACTTCATCCAGCCAACACCGACGATCCACTCCCCAAAATTTAAATTAATTTTAACTTTAAGCCATACACAAGATTTACTTTTAATTTGTTATCATATGAGTTATAATTTTATTGTTGATTTAATAGTTTATATCTATTATAATTTCACAAAAAATATAATTCGAGAATTGATTTGCTCACTTTTAAAAAGGTGATTATTATTTAATAATTAATGGACGGTTTAACTATAATTATATCAAATCACTTATGGCCAAGCTATGATTGTCGATGCACTATATTACATTGACTCGAGGTTGATGATAAGTTGATCCATTTGTTAACCACGTCCTCTCCCTGATGCTATTTCCCTTTTTCTCGTGGTGTTGGCAATCCTGCATCCACTGATAAGGGTTATGGTTAGATCGTTCTCAATGTTTATATATATATCTATATATATTTAAATATCATCTCATGATCACATTCATTTTCACATGAATAGAGTAACCCACTCGCATTTATAAGAAAATCATACACAATTGAAATCACGACATATAAACAATTATTCTTTCCACAATTTCACATTCTCATGAAAACCAGTTACTTGCAACTAACATAACGACCATAATTCCATTGTCATAAACATGTTTAAGTTAGAGGGGATGTAACATACTCCTCCTCTTAAGAATCATTGTCCCTGATGATTATTTAATTATAATTCCAAGTCTAAAATCAAAAGTATATATATAGTCTTAATTGTTCTCAAACAATATTGGAACTTCTGAAGGATTTCATCATAATCCTCCCAGGTGGCATTTACTTAGCTTTTCTATTTGTTAATAGCTTCCACCAATCTTTCCTGATCGGTTTGATTTGTTTTTCCATTTTTGGCAACATTCCTGGACTAATGCTAATCCTGTCTTCTAGCTTACCCAACTTACAGGAATTCAACATCTTTTCTATCCAATGTTTCAAATGGAATGGTCTTGATAGCAGAATTATAGAAGTTGTTATAACAAATACCATAAAGATGGACACTCTTCCTGAGTATAGCAATCATTTACTTTTAACACAGGTTTACCAAGAGAATTTTACCAAAGGTTAACATCAACCTTCACTTTCCTAGCTGAAAGGTTTTCTTCAAGTACCAGTTTCATTTATCTAATTCATCATTAAATTAAACTGTTAATTAAATACAAAAGAAAGATCAGAATTCCCTTTCCAGTTTAACTATCCTCCGAGACTCGGCATGCCATTGAAAGGAGGGATTTCCCCCTCAGTTGCCATCTGAGCTTTGGTGTGTTCCCCACTTAACCAACTTTGTCGTACTACTAAGGATACCCTCTTACTAAGTACGACAACTCTGGTTAGCTAAGTGTCTCACCACCCTGTTCGACTTGGGGAGACTAATCGCCTGGGCTTACTGGACTACCTGTCCGCCCACATACCATAACACAAGGTTTCCTTCTTTGTAAAGTTAAGAACAAATCAGGTGTATTTTCCTTCAATTTACTTCATCACAGGATCCATCAGAGGTCCATCTTGGACATGATAGAGATGAACGTTACATCAAATGTAGTGAACAACCAAAATGTTCTTGCATAGCCATCATAGTAACTTAACATCAAAATTTATACAGTTTTTAGTTTCAGCAATAAATCAATAGATTGGCCTCATTTTCGACCTTAAATCAAATTTCGACCAATTGGCCATTAAATAAACAATTCACAAAATTCGGTGGCTAGACTTTTTTATAATTAAAGAAATAAAGCAATGGCATACCTTGCCAGTATTAAAAGGAATTTTACCAAAATCCAACGAAGTGCCAAAATCTAGAGAAACACTTATCATGCACCACGTGACTTGACTAAGTCATTAACAAGGGAGTAGATTGCTGTACTGCAATTAGTCTTTTCAAAACTTACAATAGGTTAGAGATTGCGTTACAAACGCATCAAACAAATAAGTCCCTCAAAACTTTCATCATGCTCAAAAATTTTGTAATAAAAAGATTATAACACATCCACTCCTAATTCCTGGAGTATCTTTCGTTCATTGCTTGGATGTCATCCTAAGATTGTGTTTTAGCAACACACAAAGATTACTTATTGAAACACAAACTTCTTTTCTTCGTTCCGCTCTACAAAGCTCTATTCTTTACTCCACTGGATAGGTTACTTGTTCAATACATAAACAACTTTAACACAGTACCTAGGTGATAGTTATATTCATTGGTGCATTTGTACTTTTTAGCTCCACAAAAGGCCGAACTCATAGTTCACGATCATTTGGCCAAAATGTCATGAGAATAACTAATATCTTCTCGTTACCACTGCTATGGTTTATCTTACAATCTCCAAACAGATTCTTATTAAAAGTTCAATGAATAATTCTACTTCTGATCTAGATTCATCAAATGTTGCCTGAGATGATCCTCTTTATTTACGTTCTCTTCCACACATTAACATTTCTTCCAAAAGGCTTGTCGAGGTATTAAAGATCTCGTATTCATCCTTACTTATGCTTAATTATTTGTGTAAAGCAATTGGTTTTCTCATGAATCTCGGTGAACAAAAGTATTTCCATATTATATACCATTTTTCTCCGCTTTTCAGGCCAATTTATCACCACTTGTCCTTTATTGATCCTTTAATTCTAGTTGGCTCATTCCAAGCCATCTATAAGTTTGACTAGAGTCCGTCTTATCTATGAGTCTTTGATATAATTTCTAGGATTTTTCAACACTCAATTGATCTTGCATTTGAGTGATTACTTCTGGATCTTCCCATCCTTATGTCTTTGAGAATAAGATTTTTCTTGAACTCCTACAGACACTGCTTATCCATGCTCTTAGTTTGATTAGTAATTGACCAAGGTTTCACCTTTCTGGTCTAAGTCTCAAAATCTTTCTACTATGCAACCTTAGCAGAATATTTTTGTTCTTAAAGTTTTAACTCCTCAGCTGGCTTTCTCTTAGCCAATGAAAATGTTGGAAAAAGTCCTCCTGACAATTTCCTTTCTATGCCTTTCTGGCATCAAACCTATTTTGAACCTTAGCCAGCAAATACAATAACTGGTCTAGTTTGCCCATAGGGTTATCATTATCTTGATCTCCTCTGAACCCATTTCCGGAATTCTCCATTCCAATGATGTTCCTGGAAATATGGTATTACTTATTAGTCTAGGTTTGGTTTTTTTTTCCCATGGTTCTTTCAATGAGATTTCATAAACAAACAGTTGCTGTAAGATATCAACTTGATATGCCATCAAATTAATTATAGATTCCATTCATTAATGATTACAAAATAACTATCACTTCCTGTGATAGATTCAATTACAATTGATTATATATAACTATCACCCCCTGTGATAGATTCAATTACAAAATCAATAACTATCACTCCCTGTGATAGGTTCAATTACAAAGTTTGTTACAAAAGAGTGTCTATCACTTCCTGTGATAGGTTCATAGTGCTGGTTTGTTTCATTTCAGTAAGGATGGCTGCTTTAACGGCTTCCTTACTAGAAGGTTTCCACTTCCTTCTTTCTCACCGAAGTCTCCTTAGAGCTTCAGCCATGGTCTCCGAGTCCGCAGGAATAGAGCATCTAGAATAATCATACTAGAGTCTGATTTTCCATAGCCATTTGGATACCGGATCAGACCTTCTTCCGGGGTGTTCTCCGTATCCACATCCAAGAAAAACACCAAGATTAGGTTTTAGTTTTCTAGGTTTGCATGACGAGCCCGAGGTTTAGTGCCGAACTTGGTAGCTCTGATACCATATGTAACACTCTACTTGCTCTATAGTTTAAAAATATAACCAACTACCAGTTTCAGCTGAAGTTCAACTAACTTGTTTTCATGCTTGGTTTCCAAAACGATTTCAACTGAATCAATTTAAATTTCAACTAACTTCTAAGTTTTCAGTTTCAGCTGAATTGAAACATCTAAATGTTTCCACCAACCGTTTCACGGAAGATCAATAACTAAATAACTGTTAAACTAGGGTTTCCTTTGCAGTTAGACGGAAAAGAAAATCAATTCTGATGTCATTACATCATCCAATTCATCAACTAACTTTTAGTTTTCATTTTCAGCTGAAAGGAAAGCTACTAACTGTAAACATATATTAGAAAATTACAGAAGGATAATAACTACTTTTCTTTGCTTCTGGGAAGTAACGATCAAATATTACAGCTATGAAACAAATGTAACAACTGTCATTCTATGGTTTAAGAAATAGAAAACTAACTACCAAATTTCATCCAACAATAACTAACTAACTATTCCATCTAAGGTTCCCATTTAAACAATTAATGAACTGAAGGAAAGATTTAACTTCTTTATAATCATTAACTATTTTTAGATCTTTCATTTCAGCTGAATGAATCAATAACTGTCCAACTAATCAATTGCAGTCTTTTACATACATACAATTAACTTAAAAGAAATATCATTTATTGCAACATTGATAGTAATCTTAAATTGAGGAATGCATGTACCTGGAATTACAATTTGACATCACCAACATGCTGAATTGCTTCAACAACTTTATCATTGAGAGAAAGAGAAACATCATCAAGGGCATTTCCACCCAACCAAGACCTAGTGGTCCCCCGAGTTTCTTCAACTGAAGAACCTGACCCTTCATGAGGGTAATCAACATGGATCAAATTATCATCATGCCTTTTTGAGCTTGGTGTCATGGACCTATAGCACTGGTCGATCTCTCCTCTGTAGGTACCTCCTAACCGGAAGGATCATTCTGACTAGAAGTATATCTGGTTCATGATAGCTGACCAATGCTTAACTGGCATCATACCTTGGCCAAGGATTTTAATATTTCTGACACTCCTGTGCCGATAATTCTGGCACACCTGTGCTGATATTTTTGGCACTCCTGTGCCGTCAGTACTCGCACCCTTGCTCAACATGATAATATTAAGATCAAGGTCTAATTCTACATTAGGAAGTTTGATTATCATTTCTTCTTAGTTCGAGGTTATATCTTAACCATAGGATTTAACATCACAATAAATTGATTAGGAACCTTTTTTAAAGATTAAGTTGCTTCCTTAGACCCTTTAAGAGAGATTGGACTTTTTATCTTTTCACCTCTTTGGTAGCAAACTGCTTTTACAATCAAGGATAATTGAACAATTTGATAACTGCTGAGAAGGAGATACCCTCAATCCCTTAGCAAAGGTAAGTCATAAGATTGAACACAACTGAGAAGGAGTTGCTCATATTACCATAACTTGATTCAAAATCTCTTCTCTTAGTTAAGGTAAAGTTGATACCATTAAGCATCTATACATAAAGAGAGAGGGAGAGAGAGCGAGAGAGAGTCTCGGCTCAACATCTATCACTTCTTTTAAGACTAACTGCCTTCTCTAAACAAAGGTTGTTTTCATTGAGCACTTATGTACCGAACGACATATTCAATTAAGTGGTCTTTCAGATCTATTCATTCAACTTCATATTTTGGTCCCAAGTTCAATTTACAATGACAGGTTTGAATATCAATATCTCTTAGTTTCAGGTTAAGACTTAACCATAAAGTTCATCCATATGACAAGAGAGATTTTAAACTTCATTCAAGTTACAAAGACCCTCATTGTATACAATTTCCCAAAATCTAGATGGAACAAGGTTAAGGATATGCTCGACTTCAGGAAAAAGAATTCGACTTCACTAGTCAAATTAAGGTCTAAGAATAATTACAGAATTTACAGTAGGACTCGAGTACAAAGTTTATTCAACTTAGGGCCATAAACTTTGGCAAAGACGGCTAGATGAATTTCAGACCAGATCGGGTCTAGGTTAAGAAAGATAGATTGTAAATTTAATTTCAGATAAACAAGAATAGAGTACAGAGGTAAGTCCGATACAAATACAAGGCAACTGAAAGTGAAAGAATAGCTTTGACAGCCAATGGCCTAACCTTCGATTTGCCAATTATGAGGGACAAGAGAGATTTCAAAGAAGAAACTTATTTATCATCTCAATATTGAAAATCCTATTTAAGGAAATAAATACAATTTCTTTTATTCCATCGACTGGTCTTATCTCATAGATGTTCATTATTTCGAAAGAAAAACCCAGAACACTTTTCAATGGAAGCTAAATTAACAGTCCAACACATTACGTGCCTAATTGAAAAATGTAAGACATGATGGAACCCCACGCTGGTTCACCAAACGTTGGTGCAAACGTCTCAACCTCAAGCCACAAAATCCTCTATGCCCGAAAGAGAAGACCCAGACAGTCGCCACTAGGAATTTATTACACAGGTAATTGGTAAAATATTCGATGTATTAAACAAAGGAACGAAAGTTCCTTATATAGATTTACAAGAGACGATGTTTCTAAAAGAAACGATTGTAGACTGAAGACAAATTTAGAAACTATCTAAACTAACTAAAGACAACTAAGATGACCATTAATATTACATTATTTAATATATTTAATACCCTCCCTTAATGGTCATCGTTCTAACTACCCACAGAAACAAAGAACGTTCTACCACAAAAGACAAGAGCCTGCCACTGACTCTGCCACTTGAGATGAGTCTGCCACTAACTCTCTCAGAAACTGCAGAACTTCTTAAAACAACCAGAACTGATCACAAAGCATCCAATCTGATGTTGGGTAACAAAGTTGTCCCTCCCTGTAGCTAGAGACTCCAAAGGAAACAACTACCACGATTTTGAGGAAAAATCGGCAAACCCTCCAAACTTTTGCAGATGAGCACAACGCTCCAGAACAGTCTGCAAGAAACCACGATTTTTTAGGACAAAATCGCAAAACCCTGAATCTAAAGTTTACAAAGCATCGTTTTTTCAGAAAAAAACGGTAAAAACCCACAAAGGAATCCAAGTAGTTGGCACGAAATCCGAAACACGGATCAGCATGCAAAACATCATTTTTAAGGAAAAACGGTAAAACCCTTCATGATTTTTCAGGCAAAAATCAGAAAACCTCACAAAAATTTTCCAAGAAAAAATATTAAAAAACCCTCCAAATAATTTTTAAGGAAAAATTATAAACCCAACAAATAATTTTAAGGCTAAAAATTCTAAAACCCACCAAATAATTTTTTAAGGGCAAGAAATTATAAAAACCCCAGAAATAATTTTTTAAGGATAAAAATTATAAAACCAGCAAAAATAATTTTTAAGGAAAAAATTATTAAAACCCACAAATAACAAATTTTCCAAAAAAGATGCCTCTTCAAAGCAATACCCACACGATCCTGTGCAAAGAAGACGCACAACCACGACAAGCTTTCTCAGATCTGAAGCAAAAAAAAAGTCCCACACAGCAAAACAAAGATCCGCCACATAGAAAGACGCCCCCAGATCCGTAGAGAAAAAGATTAATGAGATGACGCGAACCAGAAAACAGATCTCAGAACCCGCACAAAATGGTCACGAAACAGAAGGCTCGGCTCTAGCAGAGATGAATGCGCCACCAGAAACGGGGAAACAACTCGACTGCAGCCACGAAGATGTAAAACGCGGCTTGGAAAACACCTTAAAACGCCTCAAAAAAAACCTCAAAAAAAACCTTCGAACTGGGATAAATCCGTTGCAAAATGCCCACGAATAGAGAAACCCTCATACATTTTTAAGAAAACACGATTTACAGTAGACAAAAAACCCACAAAAACGCTTAGAAAAGCGTCACAAATCCGCCACGAACCATCAAAAAACCGTGCAGAAAAAAACCTTTAGAACCCTCGAAAACTCGAAAACCCACGCCCTGAGACTGCCGTCGAAACTTTCACGAAAATCCTCTTTAAAAAAGTTCTCCAGAAAAACTTCATTGAAAAAAAAAAATTCTAAAAAGATTTCTGAAACCCTCCCAAAATCCTGGGCCTCCTGTGAGGGAGTCAGACCCAGACCCGCTCTGATACCATATTACACAGGTAATTGGTAAAATATTCGATGTATTAAACAAAGGAACGAAAGTTCCTTATATAGATTTACAAGAGACGATGTTTCTAAAAGAAACGATCGTAGACTGAAGACAAATTTAGAAACTATCTAAACTAACTAAAGACAACTAAGATGACCATTAATATTACATTATTTAATATATTTAATAGAATTCGCCTAAAAGGTAATAACACTCAGGGAAAGAATGGAGTATAAGCTGACAAGCAAGTCGTGGTATAGGAGTGATGTTGGCACGGATTGAAATGAGACTTTGTGTTGAATGCAGATAAATCACATATAACATATAAAGGTTGCAAAGAAAAAACGAGTTGGAGTCCATTGGGTGAGAGCAGAAAAATGAAAGCCTTCCTCCAAAAATCCTTCGCCTAAGACTTCAAGAGCCATGCTCGACTCCTGGCTTCCCCATCTTGGTTGTTTCAAGTCGAGGCTAGCAAAAGAGTGGCGGGGAAACTTCATCCAGCCAACACCGACGACCCACTCCCCAAAATTTAAATTAATTTTTAACTTTAAGCCATACACAAGATTTACTTTTAATTCATTATCATATGAGTTATAATTTTATTGTTGATTTATTAGTTTATATCTATTATAATTTCACAAAAAATATAATTCGAGAATTGATTTGCTCACTTTTAAAAAGGTGATTATTATTTAATAATTAATGGATGGTTTATCTATAATTATATCAAATCACTTATGGCCAAGCTATGATTGTCAATGCACTGTATTACATCGACTCGAGGTTGATGTTAAGTTGATCCATTGTTAACCATGTCCTCTCCCTGATGCTATTTCCCTTTCTCTCGTGGTGTCGACAATTCTACATCCACTGACAAGGGTTATGGTTAGATTGTTCTCAATGTTTATATATATATCTATATATATATATAAATATAATCTCATGATCACATTCATTTTCACATGAATAGAGTAACCCACTTCCATTTATAAGAAAATCATACACATTTGAAATCACGACATATAAACAATTATTCTTTCCACAATTTCACATTCTCATGAAAAACAGTTACTTGCAACTAACATAACCACCATAATTCCATTGTCATAAACATGTTTAAGTCAGAGGGGATGTAACACAGGCTTGTTCCCGGTAACCCGTGGTGCTTGGGAGGGGCCCTGGGAGAACTTGGGCTGAACCAAGGTGAACCCAAGGGTTGCCCAAAAAAAAGCAGGAAAAAAGTTATTTCTTAAAACATTGCTATAAACAAAAAAATTCTTGCATACATCATTTCACCCTTAAGTGACATTATGAATAGGATTGACTTAGACGTATTTTCTTTTTATTGGCAATTATGAATATGATTGTTTTATAATACATAACTTTAAATTTTGTAATACATACATAAATACATATAAACATACATACGTGCGTACATACGTACATACATACATATGTACGTACGTACATACATGCATACATACATATATTCCTGTACTTGTACCCAAGGGAAAAAAGTTGCCATACGGCTGTACCCGTATCTGCACCCGTACCCAAACCGGTAACTTAGCTTTTTTTTGGTGTTTTAATTTAGCGCTTTCATGACTACACAAAAGAAAACAATGTGTGAGGAAATCCTCTCTTCAAATTAGCAAGGGAAGTTTTTTGATGCAATCTATTCCTAAAATTTAAACCAAATAAATGAGATTGCAGATTATGCACACTATATAGATAATCTTCTAGGGGTTTTGCATGTGAATAAAATACTTGAAAGAAACAATCTAGACCTATCTTTTAATCTGAAAGTTAAGATTACAAGATTGGAAGTACTTATCGCACTACAAGGTTCTACTTATTTGGAGCAAAAGTATAACATGAATTTAAACATTGATGCTTTCCAATGATTAATGTAGAGATCAATGGGTACACATCAACATATAGATTAGTTTGAACAAGAAACACAATACTTATAACAACATTTGAATAAGAGCAAGATTGAATGCAAGCAATGAATCTGAAGCATACTAAGCTATTTTGGAAGGTAGAATATCAATGTCACACAAAGTCAAACATGAACTTTCTTTATTGCTGGACTTGCGAAACTTGTATAATTTCAACACAAAATTCTAATTCTAAAAATTGAATGAAAACCTCAAAAGCACACATATAACACAAACTTTCTTTACAGTCTATATGCTCAAAGCACTTATTTATAAGCTCTCTAAGAGAAGCTTCTAGGGAAAAATAATAATAAAATAATGCTATAGAACTGATTTTAAAGCAGCTCTATCTCTATCCATTTAGAAGGGGCAACAAAACACTAAAGTTGTTTGAAATAGAATCTTTCCTTGCTTTAAGTTAACTTTCTCCTTACTCAGGTCACTTTTGCTTTTCTAATCCTTCAACTTTGCTTAACTTGCTTTTATTTGATGATTAAAATCTCTTTTTGCATGTTTCAGCCAGCATTGCTACCTTAGTTGCTCTTTTTGATTGACACAGCTAGAAATGTGTGAAATTGTCATGTCGTGCTTTTGACCTTTATAACCAGCTTGGTCTCAACTTTAAGTTGTTCTTGCCATGATTCTCAAATGGTTGTTATTTCTTACCACCTCAACCACTTGAGAAGCACTTTTTGAATATTATAACCAGCTTTGGAAGGTGTGAAATTACTTAACGTAATGGTCTATGATACCCAGTTCTACATATCAACCATGGCTGCCACTTCAATTGCATTTTTTAAGTGGCACTGCCACCTTAATTGTGTGACTTTAACTTGAATAAGTCAAGTCTTCAGTTGGTTGCCTTTTTAAGCCATCATGACCAATCCTATTGTGCTTTTTGGGTGTCATAACCACATCAAAGGAGTGTAATGACTTGCATTTGAAATGGTTGATGTTTGTCATGATTTTCAACCATCTTCACCATTTGAAGTGCCATTTTAAAGTGGCGTTGCCATCTTAAAAAGGCGAGTTGTACCTATTTTTTTGCCTTTCATTTAACTTGTCACATATTTTGACCACCCTTGCCTTTTGAATTGTGGCTTGTAAGTAGTATCACCATTCCATATGTGCAAAATTTTGACTTAGTCTAATTCCCTCCTACTTAGTCTTATTCCTTCCTTTGTTGCATTTCTCATCCACTGTTGCCTCTTTGGTCACAAATTCTCCCTGCTATAGCCACTTAGAAAAGGCAAAATTATTCAATTCTTTTATGTCTTTTATATTGGTCACATGTTTTAGCCACTATGACCACTTTACCTTAGCATCACTAACTAAAAGATGTTCCTTTGCTTAATACTTGAACTCCTTGCCTTGTCATGCTTTCTTGCCATCATAGCCATTGAGGATGCAATCTTCCCTTGGTTCAACCACTGAAAATGTGTGACATAATGAAGGGGACTTGATGATTTCTTTCATGTTATAGTTTGCCAAGACCTTTGCCACTTTGGATTTGGTGAACAAACTTATGTTTGCTTCCTTCTTGCCTCACCGCCCATTGAAATGTCACTGGGATGAAGTGTTGGAAGAATTCCTATTGATGTCCACTAATCTTACATTTAGGACCAAATCTTCTAATATCCCCTCCATCTTAAATGCTGGCAATTTGAGAGCTTGACCATCCTTATTCATTATGTCCTCTCCATCGAGCAATTTGCAAACATTTTCAGCATTGACAAAAACTATGTTCCATTACATTTCAGGGATGTGGACAACAGGATTGCACAAGATATGTTTTGGGGATGATAGTTTGAGGGCCATTTTTTGGGGATAGTGGTGGGATGGCAATAGATAGATAGATAGATAGAGAGGCAGATAGACAGATAGATAGATAAAGAGAGAGAGAGATAGACAAACGGATATAAAGATAGACATATAAACAGACAAATGGATAGATAGAGATATAAATAGATAGATAGATAGATAGATAGACAAGTAAATAGATAGAAATATATACAAATAGATAGATAGATTAGATAGACAAATAGGCAGAAAGACAAACAAATAGACAGATTGAGAGATAGATAGACACACAGATAGACAGATAGAGCAATAGATAGATAGATGGACAAATATATAGATAGATAGACATATAGACAAATAGAGAGAGAGAGAGAGAGAGAGAGAGAGAGAGAGAGATGTTAATGGACAACATTATAAGATGATAGTAGCATAATAGCAACAATATAACATGACATTGTTAAAAAGTTGCTGGATGATGTCTATAGAAGCCTGCACACCAATCACATTCCCCAAAAAACTGTTTCTTTGCAGTTCTCAGTGTTCTTACATAATACCACATTGTACTAGACCATGGCCAATACAGCTTTAGTCTCTCTTGCAACTAACAATAATAATTGACTCTAATTATTGTTGTTAGTGTTAATTCTTATATAACTTATGTCATTATCTATGAATTTGAATCATGGTATATTTATTGTTGTTATATTATTGTCGTTGTTGTCATTGCTGTCGTGATTAATTTTATTGCTGTTATACTGCTGTCACGATATATTTATTGCTGTTTGGACACCCTGGGGATGGTCGAGGGATGTCTTAGATGCCCGTAGCTATCTTGGGGACAACCAAATGTCCCTGCAGTGTTTCCTATTACTGCAACATCTTGCATAAAATTTTCAGAGATTTGAAGATTTTGGGGATGGCTAGGGACGTCCCTTGCTTCGTACTGGAAACACCATTGGGGATGAGGACGATGGTTTGAGGGCCATGAATTCATCCCCATGGAACAAAGTACAAAAATAGATTGAGACTTGATAAGTTGGTGATTTGACAAACAAAATCTTAAAATTTCCATTGATAACATGACAAAAATGACATAATTACTACAATGTTGACCGGTAAATATTTTGTAGGGCTACTAATTATGGCGCTAACTCATTTTAATGTCTAATCATTTGGGTTTTCATTATCAATGCACATACAATAAAATGAAAAGGGAGAAAGGCTATAACTACAAAATGGCAAAATGTTGACAACTATACTCATTGCAGCAATGCCTTTGCCTCATTTTCACCTAAATCAATATCAGAGTTTGAATTTGAGTCATTGCCAATATGAGAGGCTGCCTCATCTAGTGGAACACTAACAAATCCCTCTTGTGCCTCATCAATTTATGTGGCATCTTCGGGAAACAACATTCCATCATGTAGCTGGAGTCTATTGATACTGTAGAAGTTTGTTGATTTTGAAGTCACAAGGCATTATGCATGACCACCAACTTCTCCACTTGTCAAGAGGTAAGCCTCTTTCCCTTGACTGATTGAATGAAGCTATATTTGGGCCAATTTCTCTCTACAATAGAGGAACTAACAACTTAGGAAAGGAGGCACATGACAAGTATCCTCAACTCTATCGCATCCTTGCCATGCCATGTGTACCATCCAAAATGGTGTTTGAGCTAATGTAACCTTATATGTCCTCAATTCTAGTTTTCCAAATGTGAGACCCCAAATATTGACAAAGGCTAGCCATTGTGTTTGGAGTAAAGTTGCCTTCTCATTACTATACACCTTTTGAAGGGCCTTCATGAGCCTTTCCTTTATGTCTTCATCATTAGAATGAAACACTCTCCTAGGCTGTCGTGCATACCATTTGAGAATTTGAACATAGACTGCCATATGATGTGGGATGTACATAATATTCCGTTGCTACATCACAATGGGCCTGCTTTGCTCCTCATCTAATCCCAAATGAAAATGCTTACTATGAATTGCTTGCTTCATCTACCCAAGTATGTTGTCAAATGTTTTGTAAATCTGTTTAAGACTAGGAGAATTTGTGGGATGTACATAGTATTCCGTTGCCACATCACAATGGGCCTGCTTTGCTCCTCGTCTAATCCCAAATGAAAATGCTTACTATGAATTGCTTGCTTCATCTACCCAAGTATGTTGTCAAATGTTTTGTAAATCTGTTTAAGACTAGGAGAATTTGTATCAACATAAATAATGACCCGCTCAATAGGTGAGATGAAAGAGCAGACATATCTTTAGACAAATTAAAAAAAAAAGAATAAGACTTGAATAATATTCTAAGTTGCCAGTTCTGGTACTGGTTTGGGTTTAGGTTTGGGGGTTCGTTTCGTGGGTTCGGCTAAATTTTTTTTGGGGTTTGGGTTCATTAATACAAAAAACATATATATATATGTAGTCTAGAAGCATGAATTAGGATTAGAATATCACATAACATCATATAAACAACAAAACCACCATAAACTTGAATGTCATTTAAAACATGCATGATAAATATTCATTGTTCAAACTTCAAGTTCAATATTACAACACTTTTAATCATCAAATGGATTATCTAAATCATCAATATCTAATTCACATTTGTCTTAAATTCTCTTCGAATAGATAAACATCATCAGCTGTTATAAAATTTCCAAAGAAGTTGCTGTAACCATATAATATCTAAGCAGCTAACATTGAAAACCTCCAAGTTGTTGTGACAATGGGAAAGGATTTATACCAACACATGAATGACATTGATCAATAGCATACTTGCAGGAGGTCTCAAATAAATGTATCAACTTGTGATGTCAGAAAATGTAGGCTGCTAGTATTGCATTGCTTTGTCCCTCTAAGCCATACAATACATCGTGGTAAGCATTAGCCAAAGATCTGCATTCAAACCTTGTGGCTTAAAGCTTTGTTTGTTGGGTGTTGTAGGCAATCAAACTAACACTGTTATTGATTTATGTTTATTAATTTTAGTCTTTAAATCAATAGAGTAGCCATGAATTGCAAGTTGTAACTCGTATCAGTATACAATGGTACTTATTCCATTGGGCGTTGGTCAAAGTCAAAAGGAGAAAACAATTAAAAAAATGCAAAAAAAAAAAAAAAGTTTTAACTTTGCCTAGGCCATGGGTTTTGCTTGGGTTTGACCTCAGTTCAACCTAGACGAACCAAGTAGCATTTTGAAGTAGCCTAGGAGAACCCACAGGCGAACCGGCCCAAAACTCGAACTAGGTTCGAATCAGACTCGAACCTGCCCCTCATACCAGTGAACCCGGTAATAGAGATAATATTATAACACCAAAAATCTTTAGTTGTGCAACAAGACTTCAATTGTTGCATAAAAAACTTTGTAGTTGTTGTGCAACAAGACTTCGATTGTTTTACAACAAGCCTGTAGTTGTTGTGCAACAAGTGGATGCCAATACAAGAAATGAAAATAATTTACATGTTTTTGATAAGATAAGTAGGGTTAGGGCCTTGATGCTGTACAAAAAGTTACAACAGAGCTGTAGCCCTACAAAATAGACTAGAGAAACACAACAACTAGTTGGAGACGACAAAAACTAGAACATTATCAAAATAACAACCCAACAAAGGACTACAAACCAGTAATAAGATTTGCAACAGGATGCACAGTCCACTTATCCATATCAAAGACCAAACGCAACAAACCATACCAGAACCACCAACAATTAAATAGTCTTAAAAGTATTATGCAAAGTCTTACTATAACCAAACTAAACGATAATGTTAAACCAATCCATGTCTAAAACGACTAAAATATAGACCATATAAAAACAGGCCCAACAGCCAAAAAGATATGAACATAGCCCAAACATAGATAAAACAACACATTAGGAGTCTTTAATAAGACTCCAATTCCCTTGCAGGTCCTCCAAAGCATCCATCCAACATTCCTTGAGCTCCACATTCTCAGACTTTTCAGCATCATTCTTGTTGCCCTTTTTTGTCTATTGCTTCCAAATTTTCCCTTGTCCAAAAACAGTTCCCATAATTGCTTTCTTCATGATACCATCCACCATGCTACAAATGTTTTTTATGGCCTCTTCCATAACCTGGGACTTTTTAGAGTTGGAAACTCTTCAAGCTGGCTTTCAATTTGGACCATCCGAGCATTTAAAAGTTCAATTTTGGAGCTAAGGATGTTATAATCCTCATTCTTGTTATTTTCCTGCATTTGAGAGTTCTGGATATTGGTAACCTGCTCTCCCTTAGCTTTAGGGCTCTCATTAATTGCCTCAACCGCACCATATTCTTGGAAATTTTTCTCCTTTGTATCCTCATTACCTCCTTCCATGTCATTGTACTCCTCTTCCTATTCTTGACACTCCTCTTCATAATCTGAAACATCCTCGTCCTCCGAACCTGTCTCCCCCAAACTATCAGGGACAAACTCCTCCAAATTTTGGTTCATCGCCTCAACAACCTTTTTGCCTTTTTTATCCTCATCCTTCACCTTGGAAGCAACTTTTGCAAGTCTTACCAACCTTCTTCTAGTTGAAGGAGCATGTAGACTTTTCACACATCGCCCCTCGCTAATGGGGACCCCAGTTGCCTGCTAGTTTTGGGTTACATCTCCTTTAGCGGTTACATGAGATCACTTTGCCAAGAGCTTCAAGTCAGTTTGCCGAGAGTCACCCGAGCCGAGTCAATAATTCATGCTTGAATCAGTGCGTAGGGCGTCATGGAAGCGCTCAGAAGGCCCAAGAGACGAAGATCGGTAAATTCGGCCAATTCTGACACTTCCTATTTTTTAGGAAAAGTTGCTTTTTCGATTTTTCATTTTTGGCATTTTTGGACCAAACGAGGTTCCCTATTTTTTAGGGTTGCTTTTTCTATTTTTAGAAAGTTTCTATTTTTGGAAAGTTTCTATTTTTGGAAGGGTCCCGAGTTCTGAAAACGCACTCAGAAGTTCGAAAAACTCAATAGAACTCTCAGAAAATCAAAATGAAAAAATTTGAAAATTTTTGAAAGAAATTTGCAAAAAAAAGTTCAAAAAGCATGAAAATCAGACCAAAATGTTCAAAAATCTGGAAAAACCAGTTCAAGATCAATCAGATCTGAGGGTGAAATCATAAAAAATTAACTCAAAAATGGTGAAATCTGTGAAAAATGTGCTCAAGTCTGGAAAATTCGCCATAAAGGAAGGATGAAGGAAGGTGTATGAAGGTCTGGAAGGTCATGGAATTCGCCCAGCAGCTAAGGAGGATGTCCAAAAAAGTCTTGAAGTCCACCCAGCTCTTAGGAAGCATATCCCTGCATCTTAAAGGAACATCCTTGCATGCTCTAAAGTCCGCCCAGCACATCCTTGACTCCTATGAAGTCCGCCATATGCCAAGAGGTTCATCCTAAAGGTCTTGGAAGTCCGCCATCTTCAAAGAGGGATATCCTATAAGCCTCCAAAGTCCGCCCTTGCATCATGAAGCACATCCTTGACCCCTTTGAAGTCCGCCACCCATGTCCTTGCATGCTCTAAAGTCCGCCATTTACTCTAAAGGACGTCCAAAAGGCCTTAGAAGTCCGCCATATGCTTGAAGACTCGTCCAAAATACTAAGGAAGTCCGCCCTTAAAAGGTGGGACTTGGCTGAAGGCTATTGAAAGTCCGCCTAGGCATGAAAGTAGGGAAAAATCAACATATTTGCTAAGTGTTGGCGCCCAGCTAAGGAGAATTTCGAAATTTGGTTAAGTATGAGGGCCTAAAAGGGTGGAAAATCCTTTCCAAAGGGATAAAATGATGAGAATAAGTGCTAAGAAGTTGAGGAAATCCGCCCTAGGAAAGAGGGACATCCATGATCTTGTCCAAGAAGCCAAGGAAGTCCGCCCAAGATGATAAGATGGTAAGATTTTTGGCTAAGTGTTAATGCCAAGTCTAAGAAGAGGTTCGAAAATTTGCCTAAGTACAGAGGCTAAAAGGATGAAAAATGAAGACGTTGGCCAAGTATTGTGACACTTTCGAGAGGACAAATGCCAAGATTGAAAGGACATGTGCTAAAGATTATCAGGATGTGGCAAAGAATAAAACGGAATGTGCCCAACTCGATGAAGGAAAAGAGATAAAATTTGCCTAAGTATGGAGAAAATGTCGAGAAATTGTCAACTTTGACCCAAGAAAAATGCGCAAGGCAGGGAGAAAGGAAGGATCGTCCTTGGCCAGAAGGAGGAAGAATATGTCAGACATCAAGGAAATTCGCCTAACGAAGACATTCGGACAAGGATTTGCCTAGAAAAATTCGACTGAGCAAGGAAATATTTGACTTTGGCAGAGTGAAATAAGCTTAAAATCTCGCCTCGGCAAAGAAAAATAGGGATCTGGCAATGAAATTCTCGACGGAATGGCTTAAGATTTGGTTTGGCTAGACGAAATCAAGGACGAAATTGGAAAATAAACTCTCAGCCAAGAAAAAATGAAGGAAAATCGAGATAGCCATGGGTCCAAGACGAACGGGTTGGATTTAATTAAAATATTTTTAATATTTTAATATTAATTTTCAACTATTTGGAAATTTGAAATGCCTTGGACAAAATCAAAATTGCCAGACACGAATCGGACGAAAATAAAGCACGCCAGGCGGAGATGAAATCCGACAAAAAAAAGAAAATTAAATTCACCATGAATTTAATTAAATTATTTAATGTTTTATTTAAAAGTTGAAAAATCAAAAAAATAAACATTAAATAAAAAAAATCGAATTTTTGAAGATCAGTAAGATTTGTCCGGATAAGTTCGAGACTGATCCTTGTCGGAAGATAAAAGGAAAGTTGCCTGTTTGGAAAATAAAAACAAATCGAGATCGAGAAAGATTACGGCAGTTGCTAAATCGAATTCAATCTCTCAGCATTATAATGAGTTTCAGCAACTCATTTTTTTTCACACACAGCTGAAGAGAAATTTATTCTTTCTCGAAATTGTCAGGCAATTAATTCGTCCATAAGCAAAGTCGAATTTTCCCAGAGGGAGAAGCAGTGTTATGCTGAGGAATTTTTCGCGGGAAAAGAAAAAGAGAATTATTCAAAGCTGAATTCTTCTTGAAGAGGGGCGCACTTTTCAAAAAATCAGATTTTTAAATCTGATTTGCATTTAACGTTCTTTCACTGAGGTTTGGTAATTGGTCAATTAAATTTGCTATCTTTTCATGTACTGTCATCTTGACGAAGCTCTGGCAAAATTTTCAATTCCATTCAAGTCACTTTCAGCTTGCTTTTTCGCAGCAAATTAATTATTTGAACAGCTGAAAGTTAATTTTCGAATCCAAGGCACGAGGTTTAAATAATTTTTTTTTTTAAAAAAAGTCTTTTTATTAATGTTAATTTTATGACTGCAGGTTGACAGACACGGCGGGAGGATTATCAAGAAAGCTGAAAATGAAGTTTGCCAGCAAGGGTGCCCAGAAAGAGACCAAAGTCATCTCAAAGTGGAAGAATGTCATGGATACTGACCTCGGACATGTGGATTTTGACGAATTTAAGAAAAGAGTATACGGTCAGAAGGGACTTCCCACGGCAATAGCCAGAAGAATGGTCAGAAACGGGATATTCCAAGCAGCTGGATTCCCTCCGGCAATGGATTGTGCAGAGTTAATGGTAGAATGTGCTCGCCATTATGATGCCCAGAAAAGACAGATTATCGCCCCTGACGGAAGGATCTTGGCACACCTGAACGAAGTTGCAATTCAGGAGACCTTTGGCATCCCTGAACATTCAAGAACGGTCTATAAGACCAAAGAAGAAGCCAAAATGCTATATGACAGCAAGTCAGATTTGTGCGCCACAACAGTCAACAAGGTTTGGATGGACAAGCCAAAGCCGTCAATCAAGAAGTTGCCTAAGAGGCCTCGCCGCACGGACTTCAAGGAAGACTTTGGGGATATTGTGCTGATGCTTAACAGAATAGCTGGCAATCCGCAAGGCGCCTTCTTTGAGAGCTGGATGTACTATTTCATCGACGAGATCACCTCTGGAGTCAAAATGTTCAACTGGTCACGGATGATAAGTGACAACCTCCATGAGCAACTGATCAACCTTGAAGAGACCAAGTCTTTTCACATGAGTTCATATGTGATATACCTGTTGGCCAGATCATATAAGTATCCAGGATTGATCTGCAAAGGCAAAATTGGCAACGGGGAAAGCGAGCTCAAGCCTTACGACTGCTATCCTCAGCTCCAGTTGAAGGAGAAGACTCACTTCAGGAGGGTGCATGATGCATTCCTAATGCATATCACCAGAAAGCTCCAAGGAGGAGTGCATCAAAGGCTGAGCCATGAAGCAAAAAGTCTTATCAGCAAATACGGGTCTTGGTTCATCCAATTCCCTAAATTCACATATATCAGGATCCAGGGATTTACTGGAAATCCCTATAAATTGCCTATCTATCCGACTAATCGGATGATATTGCTCGAGGTTTTAAGACAATTAGAAGAGTACCAGAATATTCAGAGGCCGACCAAGAAGGCGTCCGTCACATTCCCATTCTTCATCGGGAACATGCTAGAGTACTGTCCATCCGCACAGGCAGCTGAAAGTGCAAGACTAGAGATCCAATGGTATCCTTTCACGGCATACAAGTCCAGGGTCAATTATGACCCACATCATAATATCCGGACAGTGGAAGGGAGAAAATATAAGCACAGGATGGAATTGGAGGATTTCTGGGCAAATGCTGCGGATGAATATGAGGTCAGACGGAAGATGTGGTCCAGGATGTCCTTGGATTTCATGAGAACAATTGAGTTCTGTCGAGTGCCTGATCAGCTCCAAGATGATGGAAACCACGTCCAGCCTCGCTTTGAGGAAAGCCGACCTCTCCCTCCAGTAAAATGGTCAGAGCCAGAGCACGCAGACCTAGCCACCCTGATGAGGCCAGTGACGAAATATTCTCAGTGGTGGGTCGATTATCATGTTCAGGAATTAAGACAGAAAGGAGTCACGCTCACATATGATCTGTTGAGCGAATCAGAATCATATTCCTCTAATGCTGGTGCATCCCATCAAGACTTGGTCGGGATTGGGGAGAAAAGAAAAGAAATAATGCCAAGTGCAGAGCCTGTTTCTAAGAGGCATAAAGGAGAGCCTTCTCGGTCAGCAGCATCCAGGAACATTGACCAGTTTGTGGCCAATATAGACGACTCCTTGGTGGAAATGCTTGAACCTCTTGCAGCTCAGGAAGTAAATGATGAGCCTATTCAACTAGATGATGAAGAGCCTGCGTCACCAACAGGCACAGAAATTTTAGGCTCAGACAATGACCTAGAAGCTCAGGATAATGCCTTAGAGGAAGGAATGATTTCCGCCCTCAGAGGGATAGTGGATGTTCCAAACGAGGACGAGGTTCAAGTAGAGGATGGCATCGAACAGTCGACCATTCCAGACTGGCTGTTGGAGAGGATGAAAATCCAGGTGCCTGCTGAGGCTCAACAAGAAGAAGAAGATGATACTGCCGATTTCTTGGCAAGATTAGAGCAGGTTGCAGTCAAGAAGCCCGCCAAGAAGTTCTCCACCATTCAGAGGAACGAGACAGGCAACCGTTCCGTGCACATTGCAGTGCCTACAGTGGACAAGCCACAGGACGAAATCACTCCACAAGAGTATGCAATAACCACTGTTGACCTTGGTCCGACCTCGAAAGGTCAGGAAGTAGAAGAGTTAGATAATTCCGTCTCGACCATTAAAGCGAGACTGGAAAAGGAAGTGACCAAGAAGAAAGAATATAAAAAGGAGGTCAAACGTCTCAAAGAATATATACAACATTTGACCCAGCCGCTTGATCAGGGCAATGCGACCGTTCCTCCTCTCCTCAATTCATCACAGGAGGTGACTAGGGAAGTCGAGCACGGAATGGTGACGGCCAGGGAAGCACAAGACTGGATGGCAAGTGAAGGCACGGAAGCGGCCTTGTTCATGGAAAAGTTGGCACTGGCTTATGGACGAACCTCTTCGTTTCTTTCCAGGTTGATGGATATGGCAGAAACATGGGAAGGTGTCCCGGATATGCAGGAAAGGCTTATTCCAAGCCTTAGAGTTTTGAAGAGCACTCCGAGGGAGGAGTTAGTTGATAAAAAGGTGATTGCTGCAGGGGCAGCATATGATTTTCATCACTGGTTTTGGGCAGTGACAATACGAGAAGAAGTCTTGGAGAAGGCAAGAGTCGATGGACTTGGAATTGAAGAACAGGTCAGGAAAATCCAGGAGAAGATTTGCATGATAACTACTGATGTGTTCGACCGTGAAGTCATCCGGGAGAATGACATGCAGTTGGAGAGATTGAAGCATAAGGTTCAAGAAACTTTCTTCTCGACCGCTGGACCTTTCTTGAAACAAGACTTTGCGAGAGTGGCAAGACTCTCGTCCATTCGAAAGGATTTTGAGAAGCAGGAGGCAGATTGGGAAGGTACTTTTGCTAGATGTGCTGAGAAGTTGGACGGACTTGAATTCCGGATCAGCATGCTGCCGCCTGTCACGATGGACGAGGTCATTGCAGTAGTGTCCAGATTCGCCAAGCACAATGCCACTCAAATGGATAAGGACGCCTCTCCTTGATTATAGCTGGAACTGCCACTTTTCTGATAGTTTTCTGATGATTAACTCTTGTTATTTTGGGAAACCCTAATTAGGGTTTGGTTGTAATAATCTCGGCCGTTGATCTTGTTTTAATCTCGGCCCTTCATTTCATTTTTGGAGCTCTATATAAACTAGTGCTCTCTCATTTTCATTTTGTGTGGAGACAGATTATGTATATTGTCGCATTGAGACTATTTTGAATGATAAAAGCTCTTGAGCATGATTTGCCTTGAATCACTTCTTATTGTTGAATAGTAAGCGAGGTTACATATTGCCTTCCGCCATAGATTAGAGTTAAAGTTAGATTAGGTAGAATTTGCTTTGAAAAGTTGTTAATTGAATGAGAGATTGATCGTATTGATTCAATGGTGAAGTGTAGCTCATACTTTTTTCGAATGGATGATTTGCATTCGATTTGTAAAGTTAGCCTGAGCTCTTAAACGTGGAAGCTTAACTTCAACCTCATTCGAGGTTTGAAAATTATTCTCACAAACCCCTTGAAGATTGCACCCACTTTGCGTATGTTGTCCTGCAGGAGGCGAAACAAAGTGTGGTTTATTTCTCTTCACCGAGTCCTTACTGTCTCTTGAGTTCTTAGGCTTAGATTAGACTCTATTCTTATTTTTTTTAAGATGAAAGTCCCTTGAGAGCCTTTAAAGATAAATTTCCTAAGTCCCTAGCTTGTGCACTTTTACGTAAGTCCCCTTGTTTTACCCATTTCACAACGCTTATCCTTATCCACACGTCCGACCCTAAAAGAAACCTTGGAATCGCCTATGATCTTTCTTCAATCTTAGCATACCGGTTTTTTTCAAGAGAGGATGTGTCTTGGATTCATTTTGATGTTTGGATGATTAAAACACCCAAGAGAGAACCTCTATCCAGATTGACATCTTTATCATCAGAGATAGTGATGGTGAGCTTTTTCTATTTTTCAACCTTAGGGTCCACCTTCCTTTGTTTAGCCTGACTAGATAAAAGGGGGGAAATTTTCCTTTTTTCAAGGGTGACTTTTAAGAGGTCTTTAGGGGAAAGTTCATCATTCGGAAGAGGGGAATTCTTATTCTTAATCAACTTCGGCTCTCTACCAGGAGAATGGGGTTGACTATCAATTAGCTCAATCCTCATTGAGCTCTTAGGGGTCAGGGTATTCTCAAGCAGATTGACAATCGAATTCCTTTGGGGGGTAGAAGCTAAGACAAACTTATAAATAGCCCTAATAAGCCCAGAGGTTTAGTGCCATTCTCCATATTTTGTTGAAGAGATGAAAACGAGATAAAGGGAAGATTTATCTTCTGAAGGTGTCGAACATGGTTTCAAATGGGAAAATGATAACTATTTACAAACATAAAATGCCCTTCAAGTGTGAAATACCTCATAATATGCATACAAACATTATGGTAGGGAGGGGGAAGTTTCAACCTTGCATACTTGTTTTGGAATCTTTTAGCCTTATCGTTGGCTTCAAAGAACTTGTCAATAAACTCTTGGTAGTTACCAGAACTCTTTTTAACAACCTTTTTTCCTTCATATTTGAGACCCGTAGATTGAGCAATCAGCTTCGCCGTGACTGTAAATTGCAGACCACCAATCTTTACCTCACCGTCGCTCCAGGAATTTGTAAACTTGTAGGTGAGGGCGTCATTGTATCCCTGCATGGATTGAAAGAAGGGAGCGATTCTTGGCCTTTCAAAAAGACCCCACAACTCTTCATTCTGCTTTAGGGAATTACAATTCGTTGGTTCCGTTCGTTATTTGAGACCCCCCATCAGATCCTCACCAGCCAAACAGTCCCTACAAAGCAAAATAAAATCCTCACCAAAGCCCTTCCCGTCAGCCAGGGAGATAACCTACAAAGTAATCTCTTCGGAGTCCAAATTGAAACTTGTTGCATGCATTTGAATAGGCTTCCACTTAAACACACCATCAATTATGAGAAAAGACAAAGGGTTAGAAGGATCTTGAAGATAGAGGTTTCGCATGACACAAATGCCTGTTGCAGAAATGATTAAATGTAGATCATTTAGAGGGAGATTTAGCAAGTGCTCAGGCCACACGAAGAAACGAGCCATGACAGTTAAGCCAAGGACACGTCCAAAGATAACCAAATATTTAAACTTATAAGTCTTATCAAAGATAATAATATCCCCTATCACCTTAAGATACCACCCTAAATCTTCCGTCCTCAAGGTATCATTACCAATATTTTCCTTCATCATCATTTTTATCTCCGCCATTAAATACTTTGAAACACTCGTGTTTTCATTTATTTGAAACTTCAGGGCCATACACATCTTAACTCCCTGATTAATCATAATCAGATTAATACTATCCCTTTTGCAATAGTCTTGATTATTCATCATGTTGTCATACATAATAATAGAAGTATGACCCATTAAGTCACGTCTTATCCCACAACTCGCAATTATACACTGGACCATTTTTTTCCTTATTAATGATATCTTTTATATGACGTGGTAGTATAGGAAACTCCTAGTAGGTCCAATTATTATGTTTTAGAGCTTCATTAGCCATATCATCCGTAGTAGAATTACCCTCTCTATACAAGTGGAAAGTTTTATAGTTTTGGAAGGTCTTAAGAATTCTCTTGCAATCATCTAAAACATCCCTAATCTCCCAGGGCACAGTTGCATCCCCCTTCAGGTTGTCTATAATTAATTTAGAGTCTCCTTCAATGATCACCTTAGAATATCCTTTCTCCTTCAAACAATGTAAAGGAACCCAGACAGCCATAGCCTCAACAACATTATTAGAACTAATTCCTAAGCTTTTACCATATCCTTCTATAAGATTCCCTTGGTGATTTCTTATTACCCCCCTTAGCTCCAGCTAAACCTTGGTTCCCCTTAGAGCAACCATCAAAATTGCATTTGATCCAATCCACATCAGGAGGAGACCAAACAGTGCTGTTTCTGGTAAATGTTTTATCCAATTGAAATTTGTGAGATCCTGATTTAACCCTTGTTAGCGAATGAAATAGAACTCAATAATTAAATTAAGCAATGACTCTAGACTTGGATTAGCACCGATATGAATCCACTAACAGCTCTGAAAAGCACACAATTGCATTTGTGGCTTTTCTCTGAATTTTATCGAGGTACAACTCCCTCACAAGATCTTCAAAGAATTAATCTATCCTAAAGAAACCACATGTGCTTTTAACCAGAAAGTAGAAAAGGTGACTAACGCTAGCTCATAAATATGAAACTAGTGCGGAGGCAAAAACACAACCATTTATGATCAATTCAAAGATTGAAAATAATGACTATCAAATCAAACTAATGTGAATAGATCAAACTGCAATAAATGAGAGATAGATAGCTTGTTCTTCAAAGAAAACACAACTAATCGTACACATAACACATAGGTTTGCATACTTCAAATCTTTCAATTTATAACACACAAATCATAAGCTATTGTAGAATGTAATTAATAATATTCCCCCTCGAAAACATTGCCTAGATGTATCCGGGAAGATTCAAAAGTCCCCTTATCTATGTTCTTCTTCTAATTTATAATGTGGCTAAAGCCATTTGAATGGACATTAAAGATGTTACTAGATTAGTGACTTCTTGTATCCCGAATGTTTATCGGGAAATTGATAAGACAATTGGAAATTTCGCCAAGAATAGATATCGGCAGAGGAAACCAATCATCACCCAAGCAACGGCCGTTAAAGGACCAATCATTTCATCAATCTTTAGTGCAACGTATAAGGAAACCAAGCGGTAGCACGTGCGAGCTGTCCGATGAAGAATTGCAACTTAATCGACACAAGCTGATCATAAATGTGAATTAAATTCACATCTTATCAATCTCGAATGAATGCACCCATGTCTAACCAAAAGTCTATAAATTCAAGTAGTGTCATCTCTTTCCCAACATCAATTGCATCCAATATGGCGAGCTCCCAAAGCGATGGAAGTTCTACGAATGACTATATTGTTCTGGAAGAGGTCAAGTGCAATCCTCTCTTCAGGCATATTTCTGATCAACTGAAAGAGGTCTTCGTGGTGCAAAGTGAAGTGGAAGAAGAGGTGCTCCGAAGCATCTTGAGCGAGGCGTTTTTGAGCCAAGCTCGTGTACATAATACTACCATGCTGGAGCGGTTTATTTACACTGTTGTCAGGACTTTGTGCCGCTAAGACTGGGGCATGAGGGCCATGGAGTGTTTGGTGAAGCCCGAGTTCCATCACCGCGTCAGGGTGGCGATAAACGGACTCAGCTACTATCCACGAACTGGGTTGGTAACTGATGCCATCTGCATTGCATTAGCCATTCAAGACAAGACTTTGGAGGAGACCGTAGCTTTACTGCGAATTGGGGTGGTAAGAAATGACATGGGGCTGTTCGTGCAGTTCCTCCAGTCGCATGAGAACTTGCTTTCACTTGCTCAAATTGAACGCTTGCAGGTTGTTATCGAGGGCATCCGTGTCCTGATGTTTACTCTGTGCACTTGAAACATCTTTTGTTTGCATCTCTTTGTGTTTGCCAATCTGGTTTTTGTACTCGAACTAGGCGATTATAGCTATTCCAGCATAATGTAAAAACGTTTTTTATATATAAATAAATTTCTCTTTTTGGTATTATCTGTGTTTACACATTGCTGGTTTTTGTTTATATCGTGCTTGGAAAATATTGGCTTTCTTTTATATAACATCACAATCAAGTAACTAGACTCCTGCTTGGAAAATATTGGCTTTCTTTTATATAACATCACAATCAAGTAACTAGACTGGCAATAATTCGGTTTAATTGACATAATTCTTCATAGGCGGCAAAGCGGACGGTTCACATAGCTTAGGAAAACCCTGCCCAGGTTTGAAATAACTTATAAAATGCCGCCCGAAGCATAGCTTGCGGATGAAGTCTCCAACTTTTGACTCATGACTTAATCCTTTTTGTACATTGCACTATAGGAAATACAACAGAGTTTGAATGTGACAAGAAAAACTTGCCAGATAAAGGAAAAGTAAGGTAGGTGGTAGAATAGGGAGTTCGGCGAACTTCACAAAACACCGCCCGAGTTCGAAATGAATGACAAAAGATCGCTGAGAACTAAGTTTGGTTAATGACTTAGGTAAAACAAGAAGGTAACATCTCGAATAGAGACTCAAGGAAAATTTATGGGTAACAGTGGCTTTAGCTGGGGACAAGGACTGCAAGGACAAAGCAGTGAACCCAGAATCATAAATGTAGACCAATCCTAATTTCATTGGACACGGAGTCAAGGAGGAGGACAACCAAAACAAACCAAAACGGGACAAAACAAGGAAAGAAACCAAAATTTCAACTATGTACACGGTAGGACAACCCTACCTCAGACGATTCCCGAGATAATCATGGGAATCCATTGATAGGTTGGGAGAAATAGCTGCCTGTACGAATCAATGCTGAGTGATTGAAAACTGCACGTACATCCATCTGCCAAATTTCAACTGCCGCTATCAAATAAACAAAGTCAGCACTTTGTAAGGACTTCTTAAGCTATGTCTTCTGATCAAAGAGCCACTCTTGATTACACATCTCACTAGTAAAATGGTTCACATTAATACTTCCCTGTGCATGTTCACTTGAATTTTTTTGTACAACATTTGATTCAAGATTGTTCTGCACGTTTTGCATTTGAGACTCTGAACAAGAAGAAAGGAGTCCTCAAATTGGACACCCCACATATATGTTATGAGGCAAGTGAAATTCATGGTTACCATGTGTGGAAGCAATCACATAGTCTAAAGACTTAGGACCCCCATTTGTAGCTTGTACATCATTAGACTTATTAGATTCCATTGCTGATCCACCAATCACAATTCCTCTTTCAATTTAATCCATTCTACAAGTTGATTCTAATAAAGTTTCCCAGCCTTTAGGACTGTCACTAGCACACTTGAACCCTTCGTAAACAACTTGTGAGCTAGGAAAGATGATATTTGAAGATTCAATTACCTTTGAGAGTTGACCTTGACTTTCTCCTTCAGTTGGGAGATTAGCATTTTCCTCTTTTAGTCTCTGATCACGATCAACTGCAGCTCCAAGCGAACAATCTTCTTCTGTTAACATTAATTGATTTTTGAATTCATAAAAAGAGGATTATCATATATTCCAAATTCATCACAATCAAAGATAGGATTATAATGAATTGACTCCCATTCTTTCTTTCGAAAACCATCCTTCCTAGGGTCATCTTCTTCCGAACTTAAGCGTAAATCCTTATTCTCTATTTCTTTGAAAAGGAAAGATTCCTACTTTGGAGAAAGAAGAGAATACGATACCAAACCTTTCGAGCTAACCTCTGAAGGAGATAGTTTACCAAGAGGGAAGGTCAGAGTCAATGATGGATTTACTGGCAGCTCTTCATCTTCATCATCACTAGATGAGCTATAATCACTTTCAGCTTCAGCATAAGTGCATAAATTCAAGGATAAATCAGCACAGGGGTGATTATGTTTTTCATTAGGCTGATGTAGATTATCAAGGATCGTTATATTCATATTCTCCACAGTAGGGTTGCATTTAACTGGGAACTTAGGAAAGGTTTTACAACTATTTCCAAACTTCATACTTGAATTTACTTTCCATTTGCCTACTGCAATGAAATCATCTTCAGCCTTCACTGCCTCTTGTTGAGCTTGCTCAATTCCTTGAATTTTCTCTCTTTTCAAAAGCAATTGTATATCTGGTTCAAGGGTAGAAATGAATGTGGTATTGAATCTCTGCACTGGGCTTTTCTGGGACAGGAATTTTTTGGAGACCAGTTGAAACGGTAGGCAAAATCCCTCATCATCTCAGCTCTGTTCTTCATAATTTGGAAAAAGTGACACAGGGTAGCTGCAACATTAGTTGGAATTCCGTAGTGTTGGAGAAATTTTGTTTTAAGGACATGCCAACCAATAACTCTTCCCTTTTTAAGTCCTCTGAACCATTCAACAACTTTCTCAATCAAGCTTTCAATAAAATTTCTTACAAACACGTTTTCATCTTGGATTCCTAAGATTGCACTCATAGCCGCTATAGCTAGAAAATGCTCCTCAGGATCTTGATCATTCTGACCTAAGAATTTAGGAAATCTTCTATGGGATCCTTTAGGTAAATCATGATATTGCGGTAAAGCAAGGGGGCCAACTTGGTTGCACCAGAGATTTGAAGCCATAAAAAACAAACAGAGTCGCCAACTCACCAGGAGTAAGGTTAGGAAGAGGAAGTTACTGTGGTGGACCGACCGGAGGTGGATTTT
This sequence comes from Sequoia sempervirens, assembly GCA_007258455.2. Taxonomy (NCBI): domain Eukaryota; kingdom Viridiplantae; phylum Streptophyta; class Pinopsida; order Cupressales; family Cupressaceae; genus Sequoia; species Sequoia sempervirens. The sequence continues at coordinate 117,250,503 of VDFB02000007.1, read as the reverse complement.
GAGGCCGCTATGCAGGTGGGTCCCTTGGCCGATGTGGAGGTGGATTAGGCTGGTGATTATATGACGACGAGGTGGGTCGTCGTAATATTCAAATATCGGTCTTGGGGGTGGTTCAATCACGAGTATAGGTGGTCGCTGGGCCCGCTCCTCTTCTTCTTCCAAGGCAAAGTTCACTCGCATGTAATCTTCTGCGCTTCTTCTGTATCTCCACGCGAGCGTATTTAATTGTGATATGATATCCTCTTGTTCAACTCCAACCCAATCTAAATCTAGCTGCAAAATAGGGAAAACATCATTATGCGGAAGTACCATCTTGCTACATGACGTAAGGACGATTGTTAGACTTCGGATTAATTTGTCCCCATCGGAGTTGCCAAAAATTTGTTAGCGAATGAAATAGAACTCAATAATTAAATTAAGCAATGACTCTAGACCCGGATTAGCATCGATATGAATCCGCTAATAGCTCTGAAAAGCACACAATTGCATTTGTGGCTTTTCTCTGAATTTTATTGAGATACAACTCCCTCACAAGATCTTCAAGGAATTAATCTATCCTAAAGAAACCACATGTGCTTCTAACCAGAAAGCAGAAAAGGTGACTAACGCTAGCTCATAAATATGAAACTAGTGCGGAGGCAGAAACATAGTCATTATTTTCAATCTTTGAATTGATCATAAATGGTTGTGTTTCTGCCTCCGCGCTAGTTTCATATTTATGAGCTAGCGTTAGTTACCTTTTCTGCTTTTTGGTTAGAAGCACATGTGGTTTCTTTAGGATAGATTAATTCCTTGAAGATCTTGTGAGGGAGCTGTACCTCTATAAAATTCAGAGAAAAGCCACAAATGCAATTGTGTGCTTTTCAGAGCTGTTAGCGGATTCATATTGGTGCTAATCCGGGTCTAGAGTCATTGCTTAATTTAATTATTGAGTTCAATTTCATTCGCTAACAACCCTCACAATTGTTTTATTCTGATTTCCTTATAAGAGGGTAAGAATTTTGAAGCATCATAGATCCCAACATTTATGTTCTCTTGAATTTGATGCCTAATAGACAAAGAGAGGTCTTTGCTGTTTATAGCAGTTTCCCTGGAGATCCTATTATTTCGCTCCTTCCATAAATCCCAGGCTATGAAAGGAGGAGCTTGTCTCCAAAGGTTGACAATTATGTAATGGGAATAGGGACAAACATTCCAACTATCCAAGAACTGCTTTACTGAGGCAGCAAAAGCCCATTTAGTCATTAAAATAGGGAGAAAGAATGACCAAACCTCTCTTGAGTAGGAACAATGGAAGAATAGATGCATTATTGTCTCATCTTCATTACAGAGGTAGCATTTATTAACAAATTGGAACCCTCTTATTTTTAGGTTATTTGTGGTAAGAATCTTCCCATGGACAACAACCCACCAAAAACAATTCACTTTGGGAATTTGATTTTTAATCCAGACCGGGTTCCATTGAAAATCATCCTTTGTGATCAAAGGCTTCTCCATAGCTTTGTAGACAGACTTCACCGAAAGGTTCCTTGATGAGCTTTTAGTCCAGATCCATTCATCTTTTTTGTCTCTTGAAATGCAGTCAACCTCACCAATCTTCTGATGAAGGGATTGTAAAGCAACATCCTAGTTTTGCTGTCTCCCTCCCAAGAGGAAAGCTCCAGTTAACTGATCTTTGAAATTTATCCATTTAGGCTTCAAACCATCCCAGGTAATATACCCAATAACCTATTTACCTAAATTTCTTACAAGCCTTTGCTTAATTTGGAGAAACTGGCTTTTGGAGGAGAGGAGGGATCCATTATTCCAGGCATCATCTCAAAAATCAGTATCTTTACCATTTCCTATTCTTTTTTTAACCTCCATTTTTAGCATAGTTCTTATTTTGAGGAGATTGTTCCAAAAAACAGAACCATAAGGTAGCTCTAAGGGACTAAGAAAACAGCCCTGCTCCCTGTTTCTCAGATATTTTGCTCTTAAGATTTTAACCCAATCGTTTGCTCCTTCCAAAAAACACCAACCCATTTTAGCAACAAGAGCACTATTAAAGAGTTTCAGCCTCCTAATTCCAAGATCATCTGTCCTTTTCGAAGCACACACCTTTTCCCAACCTAGTAAAGCCATTCTATTTCTCTCCTCAATTCCAAACCACAAAAATCTTCTTTGTATCTGTTCTATCTTTTCCGCTATAAGTACATGAATATTGAAAAGAGAAAGGTAATAAATTGGGATGTTTTGAAGCGAAGCTTTGAGCAATTGCAATTTCCCAGCTTGACTTAGGAGTTTCCCCTTCCAACCAGCTAATTTTTTTTGAATTCTTTCTAGGATGTAATTCCAATAGTTACTACTAGGTTTTTTAGAATTAAGAGGAAGGCCAAGGTAAGTAGCAGGAAGAACAACATCCTAGCAGCCAAGGATGCGCATGACTATCTTTTACAATCTGATTAGCATTGAAGAAGTATATCTTGCTTTTGTTATAATTTATATGCTGATCAGAAGCCTTAGCATAATCATTGAGGATAGATTTCCAATGGCCAACTTCAACAACCGAGGCTTCTCCCAAAAGAATGGTGTCATCCACAAACTGTTGGTGAGTAGATGGAGGAAGAGAGAAAGCAACCTTGAACCCTTTTAGCATTTTCATGTACAAAAGTTTTTGAATGTTTTTTCCAAGAACTTCAGCCACTATTATGAAGAGGTGGGGGGAAAGAGGATTGCCTTTTCTTAAACCTCGACCACAAGAGAAAAACCCCCTGGGAACCCCATTCACCAAAATTGAACATTTAGGAGTAGTAACACAAGAAGAGATAACTTAAGAAACCTTCCATTAAACCCAAATTGTTTCAGGACAGCAAATAGGAAGTACCAAGACACCCTATCATATGCTTTAAAGATATCCAATTTCAAGGCCATCCCTGGTTTCTTACTTAGCTCCATTGAGTGGAAGATTTCATGGGTATAGATAGTTGCATCTAGAATTTGTCTCCCTTGAACAAATCCTTTTTGGTTTTCAGCAATCGTTTTGTTCAAATCTGCCTTCAATTTGTTCACAATAATCTTAGATAAAATCTTATATGTGGTATTACAAAGACTTAATGGCTTGAAATCTTGCATGGAAGAGGCATCTTCTTTTTTGGGGATAAGAGCTATAAATGTGGAATTAAGTTGATTTAAGAGTCTACCTGATTGGAAGAAGTCACGAGCAACATTTAGAAGATCTTCAGAAATAATGTCCCAAAAATCTTGAAAAAAAGTAGGAGGGAACCCATCTGGCCCCAGAGCTTTGTAAGCTCCAAAGGAGAAAACTATAGACTTGACTTCTTGGAGAGAAACAACTTTAGAAAACTCTTTAAGATCTTGATCTGAAATTACTTGGGGAATCACTTGAAGGAAGGCTTTCAAACTCAATAGGGGCAGCTCCAGACTCCTGAAAATTAGAGAAAAAATAAGTAGCCTCTAAAGCAATTTCCTCTTTCGAGTTAAGAATAGAATCTTCTTTTTTTAGTTGTCTAATCCTATTTCTGCTTTTGTGTTTCATTGTTGATTGATGAGAAAACTTCGTGTTTCTATCACCTTTAGAAAGCCATTGAATTTTGGATTTGTTTCTAGAAGATCTTTTTTTGCTTGTGAACTTTGAACCATTTAGCTCTAAGATACTATTCCTTGTTACAAGTTGCCTCGTCAATGACTCCTTCCTCCATCAATTTCTGCACCTCATTTATGCCATCTCCAATAGACTTCTTAATATGGAAAATGTTACCAAAAGAAACCTTATTCCATCCTTTAACTCTTTCTTTGAGTTTCTTAATTTTGTTAGCCAAATAGTACATTGGAGTACCAACACAAGGTTCATTCCACCATCTCTCCACAAGAGCTTTAAAATCAGGGTGTTGAGTCCACATGATTTCAAATCTATAAGGGTACGACCCCTTGGCAACATTATCCTCCCGACAAAGGAGGGCATTGTGGTTTGAGCTAGTTCTTGGAAGAGCAGATAAGGAGAGCTCTGGAAGGATGTTCCAATTTGAAGAAATAAGAAACCAGTTGAGTTTGACTTGGATAAGGTGGTTACTGTGACACCTATTAGACCAAGTAAACAAGGTACCCTGAAGGGGGACATCTATTAGACCAACATAGTTAAAAGACCCAGCCAAATCCATCATGCTGTCAAAAAAGTGCTCCAAGCCTCCCTGCTTTTTAGATAGAAACAACGAAGAGTTGAAGTCTCCACCTAGCATCCACAAATCCCCTTTGTTGTTGTTTATACTGTTTTCTAAAAGGTCCCATAGTGCAGCTTTGTCAAGTTGAGAATTAGGACCATAAATATTCAACAAATTCCATTTTTCAAAGGCGATAAGATCTTCAAATGAGATCATAAAACAGTTCTTACTGAAAAAACCTATGGTTCTCTTAAATCTGGCAGGATTCCACAAAATTGCTATACCCCCAGAAGCTCCTTCTGCATCACTAATAACATAATTTGCGCTAGTGTAATGCACCCATTTATGAGTCAGCATTGCAATTAAATAATTAATTTAATGTTGTCGAAAAGGACTAAGTTAAAAGAGACAACTTAAATTAATTATTTAAGTGAGCAAAAAGTAACTTAAGTGGGAAAAGTAAATAAATTAATTAAGTTGCTTTTAAAATTGAAGTCTGAAATAAATTAAAAGTGAAAATGGGAATAAAGGAGAATTCAAGAAGACAAGGCAGTTATGGAATGGTGATGAATAAAAGATTGGAGAGAGTGTTTTTGCTAGAGGGTTGGATTTGGGTTTTGGAAACAAGTATTTGGCTGGAGTTCATCCAGAACTTGGCTAGAGTTCATCCACAACTTTGTGAGGACGGGATCCTTCTAATAGAGAATATCATCTACGGATTTGAAAGATATTCCCTAGGTGATTGCGAACAATCCTACTTCATGGGCTGTGCTGGTGCTTAAAATGGTAAAATTTAATGAAGTTTGTGGGCTTTATTTGAAGACTTTTCAGAATTTCAATATTGAATGAGTTGTTTCCAGTTTGTGCTGGAAGTTTTGCTGATGAATTGTATTGAGATTTGAATAAAATTGAAGATTAAAATTTAAATGAATTTCCAATATGTCAATTGATATTTGGGTTTGTCGAAATCCATGTGATCATTAATGTTCCTATGGAGCATATATTCATATTTTTAGAGCCGTGTATGTTTCAAGAAGGCGTTCAAGACATTGAAGCACCTTAGACCAGATATCCCATCTTAATATGCAATTATTTAATCTTCAATGTGGCAAATTTGTGGGAATAGTAAGTCTTCAGGTATAGAGTTTGCAGAAGTGACACAAAGTAAAAAAGGAGGTTTAGTTATTTAATTTCAAAGATTGATGGAAGCGAGGGTTTGCAGAAAAAGCTCACTACATAGGAGTTCGATGTGGAAAAGATTGAAACAGGGAATTTGACGTCTTAGGTGATATGCAAGGTCGATGCCTCAACTATACCATTCATATGAAATTGTCACTCGGTTTCAAAGGAAGAGAACCAACATTTGAAGGAGCCGCTTGAATCGATGATGTTCAGATATCCTCTAGCGCTATCCATTGGGTTACGATTAGCAGAGTTACTTTGCCGCTTCCTATATTGCTTGCCTGCTGGAACACAGACCATCACAACATCAAAATGAGAAGTATCGGTGGTTATCAAAAGAAAATATCTTTGCTTTGAGTTTTGAGAATGGGCACAACTTTGAAGTTGAAGACTATTTTTTGATAGCTGCGGATTTAATAAGAGAGTCGTGGAAACAGTAAGAAGGAGGTTTTGATTTTTAACTATTTGAAGACCACCGCCACCTGGAGATATCTCGTGGTATTTTTTCTCAAATACTGCCACATGGGAACAGGTTATAGAGAATTCAAATGAAAAGGTATTGTCGGGGCTCTAGTGTTTAAAGAAGTCACACAAAACGTTATAGTTCTTGAAGTATTTGGTCGAAGAAGTTCCCAAATACTGGTGACTACAAAGATTATATTAGTCAGGAATAATAACAGTGTGGAAGCTTGAGAAATGTATCCGCAAAATTCAAGGAAGAAGCTCAGGCTTGAAGAAAATTATATGCCATATAGTATTGTAACTACAGAGATGATGAATGTTGGCAACATTATATTCATTCGTTGATTTAATATTTGAAGACGTTTGGAGATTAAGAGGGACATGGCACGACTATGATGCGCTAGAGTCATCTTCAGAATATCAATCAACAATTTAGTGGAATCGTTAGTTTCAAAGCTCCAATAGTTATCTTCTTAATAGTCGGGCAATTTTGTAGAGTTGCATTGTGTAATGGAACGGTAGCCACATAAGGAACTTTGCTGGGTGACAGAATCATCAGGAGTCTTCTTCTGTGCGTAACCTTTCAACAGGTATCACTGTTCAAAGAATATCGTGGCTCTTTCTAGGTCGATAATATTAAGATTTTATATGATAAAGGAAATGCTATGGGAATTGGCGGGCCCCTCATGTTGACTCAACAGATATTTGGAGTTTAGCGTACTTATTCAGGGAAGCAGTTTTCAAGCAAACTCAACATGCTGGTGCCATTGCTGGGTTAGGCAATATAATATCATTGTAAGTTCCAATTTAATAAATATCTATTTATCTTGCTGTTCATAAAAGATTAGTGTGGAGAATTATTGTTTATTCACATCTTACATATCACTGTAACTGCACATTGCTATTAAATCACATTTGAAAGTATATTTCTGAGATAGCATGTGTTGGGAGAGTCAATAGATGAATGTATGGTTTATGAAACAATTGCCAAATTATTGATTACTTATTCAGAATAGAAACTGGTTCATTGTTGTTGGAAAGTCCATACAGATGTAGTGTAAAATTATTGAAGCTTAAACTCAAAATGACATATAAAGGTGAACTGTTTGACGAAATGCCTGGTCTCTTCAGCTGGTGAAAAACGAAATTTTTTTATATAGAAAAGGGGTAGCATATTACATTGGTATCAGAGCTCAGCTTTTCCTGCCATCCTAGTGGGTTGAGTGAATAATCAGTTGACAGTTTGAAGCATGGCAAGCAAAGATAGAAAATGGTTGGCTGGACTACTTCATGATTTGGGTAGTAAGCTCAATAGTTTGTCTCAATCAAAGATTGATGCATTGGCCACATTGAAAAATGTAGAGGAATGTTTGATCATTGTTGAATAGTCACCTCCTAGGATATTGCAGATTGCTGTTGCTCCTGCTGTGACTTCTTTGGGACAGCACAGGTGGTTGAGACATGCTGATGAAGAGGTAAGGTTTTTGGTTACTTCTTGTTTGAATGAAGTTTTGAGAATATTGACTTCTCAAGTGCCTTATGATAACGAAACAATGAAGGAGGTAATTAAATTGTTGGGGGATAGTTTTCAGGACTTTGGGTGATATCAAAAGTTTTCACTTTTCTACAAGGATTGCAATACTCAAAACTTTTGCAAATATCAGATTGAGTAACCTTATGTTAGACCTTGGATTGCATGATTTGATTCACCAAATGTTTCTCATTTTCCTTGCTACAATCAGAGAAGAACATAATAATGATGTTATGGAAGCCATGCAAACTATTATGGTTCAAACTATTGATGAAAGTGGTGTTATTTTTCAGCCTATCATAACGTTGTTATTGGCTGTCCTAAAGCAAGAAAAGGTCACTTCTTCAACTGCTTATGAGTTGGTCAATAGTTTGTTCAAACAATGTGAGGCAAAGCTGAAACCTTTCATGGTTAATGAGGAGCAAGTAGAAGAGAAAGAAATCACGACAGTTGATGAAATTCCTTATGAGGATGTAATGAAGGTAGCTGATGTTGAAAGCTGTGATTTTGAAGACAAATCAGAAAAATTACTGCATGAAGTTGAGGATGAACAATTTCCCAATGAGTCATGTGAGTTGAAGGAACAACAGAAAGTCACCGAAGGTATGATTGTTGCAGCCCTATCATGTTTTGATCATATTGTAATGTCCCGTTTTTGACTTCATGAAGAAATATAATATTATTTTAATTAATTAGTACTTTCCTCCAATTGTTAATTCAAAGGGAATTCAATTAATTATATAATATTATATTATTGTGACTTATTAAATGCAAATTCAAAAATAAAGTCACAATTAGAAATTAAAAGATGGAGAAAAGAAGGAAAATTGAAGAGTGAGGTAAGCGAAGGGTCATGGCAAATATTATAAAAGAATTTTGCAAGCAAATTGAAAGAAGGTTGGAGTTTATTTCTCTTTGAAATATTGGACCCTTTGAGGTTTCAGGATTGGAAAGTTTCCATTCCAAATCAGGTTTCGGTGTTGAGGTCAGCACCCTAGCCGGTTGGAAAGATCACTTAGATCTTTCACTGTGTGTTATATTTCTAGGTTTTGGTGGGATCTCTGGACTCACCCTAGTCTGGTCTTTGGTTGAAGTTTTCACAATTTTGTGAAGTATCATTAAGGGGATGTGTTTGTATAAATTCTGAAGTTAAGTTTTCTTCTTATGGATATGCCAACTGTGGTAATTCTATCTTCCTGCTGTTTGACTTCAACTGGAAGATTATATATGAATTCATTAGTAAGGTGTGTCGGAACGGAGTGGACAATTGTGAGATATTTAAACAGGAGCAGCTTGGTGAATCGGGAAACTGGGTCATAGTTTCCACGACCTTATTCCCGTCTCATAAATCAAGGAATTTATATTCTCAAAGGTATCGAACTCTAAATCAAATATTCAAAAAGTGAATGAGGAATACTTGATAGTTGATGTCCGCTCATAATTGAAGATTCGAATATTCAAAAAAGTTCATAGCTACTGCTGTTTCACTCAAAGATAGCTTGAGCCAAATAGGTGAAGATTGATTCTTAGACAACTCTCCTTGGAGACAAATGAACAGTCGGTCATGCTAAAGTAATGTATTCTTCTTGGTGAGGTGGAAAGAAGTTCAATGTGTTAGTGTTGTAGCTGTGGGAGATATTTTTCTCCTTAATATATTCTTGTTCAAGGCAGGTCGGCCTTTATGTTTTGAATAATATTTATATCTATTTTCTAGCTGACCAAGAAAGGAGGTCGCTTGGTTTGGTATATAAAGAGGATGGATTCCTCTCATTCAAGCATCAAGTTCATTCATTGAAATTCGCATCTTAGTAGCAGCAGCAGGTTGAGTTTTCTTAGCAGCAGTTCGCCATTCTTAGCAGCAGATCCATTTCAAAGAGAAGTGTCATCATTTGTGGAGAAGTGTCTCCATTCATTGTATTAAACTCAGCCTTGTGTAGGGCCTGATTTGTATGTAGATTTCTGCACTTTTCTTCTGATATATAACAAAATATTGTTGCTGGGTTTTTCTCCCTCGAGTAGGAGGGCTTTCCTAGGGTAATCACCGTGTTCATTGTTCATTGTGTTGCTTTTTCTGCTTGTTGACATTTCTGATCGAAAAACTAACATGGTATCAGAGCGGGTTTAGATGTGATCAAATTTGTCCAAGCAATTCTTCATTAAATATCATTCCATCGATTGAGCATACCTTAGAAGCAGATCTAAGGTGTTTTTAAGAGCAGTCTTGAAGGTGAATTTTTGAAGACCTAAAGGGTGATTTCTAGTAGATTTAAGTGTAGACCTTGAGGCAATTTTTTTGCAGACCTAAAAGTTGTATTGCGGTAGACATAGGGTATACCTAGCCACCGAGCATTGGCTGCGTAGGTTGTACTAAGGAAATCGCCATGGAGGAGTTCGTGGGTTGTACTCAAGGCAAGAAAAGACAAAGAAGTGCCAATAAATCAATAAAGGTATTCACCAAGGTGAACATGCTGCAGTAGGATTAAATCAAGCCACTGCCATTATTCAGATCATCTGGGCATTACTAGTAGCATGCGACAGGAGATTACCATGATTTCAAGGGAGCTGGTTAGTGTAACAGTTGCAGGATTTGTATTGTTAAAGCCCTAGTATGACAGCTAGCAACAACAAATCTGATCAACAGGCAGCAACACCATTCCTCTAGATCCAGGGCCTTGTATCCTACAGTAGCAAAATATCAAGTGATTTCAGACCTAAAGACTATCTCAACAGTGACCTGGGTTATTTTCTTGATCCAAGCCCAACCAAGGGTGCAGTTTGAGAGGGAGGCATCTTTACTATGAGCAGATCGTAGCCCAATCTACCTCCAAGATGAAGGTGTAAGGACGCCCAGCTGAGGGTTTCCTATAGTTGGTTGTTGGGAGTGCAAGGGGTTTAGGGAGGAATTTCTGGGCAATAAGTTTATGGAGGATTAAAGGAAAGTTTGGGGTCGTTGGCAGCCAAGGGAGCTTGAAGTTATACAAATGAATTCAAGGGAGAAAAACTAGAGGAAAGCATAAGTTTCGCAAACCAAGAAGTTGCTAGCAGGGAAGATGTATTAACTGGAAAGCTATTGGAGGTTGAGAACAAAATTGAGGTCTTGCAACTTAACTACAAGGATGCACAAGACAAATTGGAAACACTTGAAATAGATCTGAAGAGTGCTATTAAAGAGATAAGTATTTTATATTTGTACCCTTGAATAACGATCATGGATTTAAATAATCATGTAGTTCATGCAATAATAGTGAATCATGTATGCTTCTAGCATTGGTCTGTATATCTCTCTTCGGGGTAGTTTGATTCTATGAACTATTATTAATCTCTCTAAAATGCAAGACGGATCGAGGAGCAAAAGGATGATGAGAGATTGCATAAGTAATTCAAGGGAGGAAGAGCATGATGCATCCTGTGAGGAAGTAATGTCAGTTGAAGAAATGAACAAACATGGAGACATAGCTTGCAGCCTTGGGACTGAGTTGGTGGCACATAACTCTCATGATTCCTCACTGGAGACATCTCTGGATGGCACAAGGTTGGGTCAGCCTTGGATGGAGAATTTGCATCAGCAAAGAAGATTGAGAAAGATGAAGACACTAAACAATGGAGAACCTATACAAATTATCACTGCGATTAGCTACTTCAAAGAGGAGGAAATGACATTCAGAGGGAGTTAAATTCCGAGAATTCAAGGCACGAGTTGAGAGCATGTCTAGGAAAAGGATTAAGGTTCTGAGATTAGTCAATGGAGGGGAGTTCACTTCCAGAGGATTTCTTTGCAATCTCTGAGGCAGGGATCAAGAGGGAGTTCTGTGACTCACTAAGAAGAAGTGAAGGTGTCAGCTAAGTGGGTTGCAGTGTTGCAAGGCTAGGTGCTAAAGTCCTTGGAAGACCTCTTTAGCTGCCGAGAACAAAATTGCAAGCTTCGCAAACCTATTTAGAATAGGGTGATCTGGGATGAGGTCGAGAAGGACAGTCCTAAACTCTCACAAGTTAGTAGTGCCGGAAGTGTGCATTGGAAACCGTTTCGCTAAGGCAAGCATTGCAGGCAATCTTGGACGAGGAGGTCAGAAGGTTGATGCAAGTACTTGGAGCTTCAGAGGGAGTCATATCATCATGAAGATTTGTTGTAATATATATTTCTCTGAGACGGAGAAATATGAGGTGAAAGCCCTTGTAGTGTATATTTCTCTGAGACAGAGAAATATGAGGTGAAAGCCCTTGTAGTGTATATTTCTCTGAGACAGAGAAATATGAGGTGCAAGCCCTTGTTCATCTCTGAGACTGAGATGAGACGTCACGTTGAGAGACTCTGTGATGAGCCCTTGTTCATCTCTGAGACTGAGATGAGACGTCATGTTGAGAGACTCCATGACGACATCACGTTGAGAGACTCCGTGATGAACCCTTGTACATCTCTGAGAATGAGATGTGTTTCTTTCCACACATGGGAGTAGCCATTGTGGACCATGTTGAGAGACTCCATGACGATGTGTTTCTTTCCACAAATGGGAGTAGCCATTGTGGACATCACATTGAGAGATTCCGTGATGAACTCTTGGACATCTCTCAGACTGAGATGTGGTTTTTCACAAATGGGTGTAGCCATTGTGGCCATCATGTTGAGAGACTCCATGATGAGGATATCTGGAAAATACCTCCCTAGCTAAGAGGGAGTGTTAGTGTTGTAGCTGTGGGAGATATTTTTCTCCTTAATATATTCTTGTTCAAGGCAGGTCGGCCTTTATGTTTTATTTAATATTTATATCTATTTTCTAGCCGACCAAGAAATGGTTGCTTGGTTTGGTATATAGAGAGGATGGATTCCTCTCATTCAAGCATCAAGTTCATTCATTCAAATTCGCATCTTAGCAGCAACAGCAGGTCGAGTTTTCTTAGCAGCAGTTCGCCATTCTTAGCAGCAGATCCATTTCAAAGAGAAATGTCATCATTTGTGGAGAAGTGTCTCCATTCATTGTATTAGACTTGGCCTTGTGTAGGGCCTGATTTGTATGCAGTGTTTTGCACTTTTTTTCTGATATATAACAAAATATTGTTGCTGGGTTTTTCTCCCGCGAGTAGGAGGGTTTTCCCAAGGTAATCACTGTGTTCATTGTTCATTGTGTTGCATTTTCTGCTTGTTGACATTTTTGACCGAAAAGCTAACACAATGGTCATTTAAACTTTCGCATATTCTTATGTTGAAGACAAAAAGTGGATATGTATCGGGAGCTTCTAGTTTGCAAGTCAGTTGCCAATTCATTGTGGAATGGTGAGTATATTTAATCCAATGTTTGCAAACTTAAGGAAACGAATAGAGAGAACTGCCCAAAAAAATGTCAGTGGATGAATTGAGGGAGCATTTGGATGTCGCAAAGGATGACCAAACTCAATACGGGAATTGGAGGAACGTGATGGTATTTGATAGCTTTGTTTTCTTATTGACTCAAAACTGAAGGAGTCGTCCAGTTTGAAGGAGCTGTGTGGGTGCGTGGTTAATTATGAAGATATAGTGAAAAAATCGGGAGTTGTTAAAAACATGCGATGCTAGCTTTGCAAACATTATTCACAGGAGTTTGTGGAAGATGCGCTGAAGCTTTAAGAGAGCATTTGGTCATAATAGAAGACATCGCTATCACAAGTTTGTGAAGTCGCCGCTATAAGGAAACCAGGTGTCTCGATTTGGTTGATGACAACAAAGGAAGGAGCTAGCTTTGAAGTTCAGAAAAGAAACTCATTTTTTGGGTAACTGACTATTAAGACAATGTTGTGTCACATAGATAAACATAAATCACTTTTGAGAAGTATTGTGGATGGCATAACATTTGGCTAGTCACAGAATAGCCAACGTTTTCATTATTTAAAGATATTAAATGTGGCTGTCTAGGTTGGCGTAAGAGGCAGATAAAGAAAACCGTGGCTTATTGTAAGGAAGGAGGTGCCGAGGCATTAAGTAAGGCTATTGCATAACTTTGGAGTGCATTTAGGTGATGTGGAAGGTGTAGCAGGATCAATATTGGAGCTGCTTAATTCTTTATATAAGGTTCTGCAATTCAGATTATAGGATTAATACTTCATGTAAATTCCTAGTTCAGAGTTGAAGAAGGTTTGAGATTAATATTCCTTCATCTTTCCAGGTCAGCGTAATTGCTTGTATGACTTAATTATTTAGTGATAAGATCATATGTTGATTTCCTGATGATTATTTTTGTGCATATTTGTATGGACTGTAATTAGCTCTTGTAAACCAAAGTATAACCACTATCTTGTACTAATTAAAATTGGTGGAGAATTTTATGTATGTATCGCTTAACATTTGTTCTTTTGAGAACATAATTGAAGAAAACCTGCAAACAAACACGAAACTTAGTAAACTGTGCATTGAGACAAATTGCTTGGCAAAAAGTCTGAGCAAACCTGTTGCTGAAATCGAAAAATTTGAGACCAAATAGGGCAGAACATTACACATATACACAATGTCATTGAAGATCTCTTTTGGAAGGCTCAAATTGAGGAGAGGAAAAAAGTAGTTGCAAGTGGAGTCACGCCTAATCAATTGTACATTATTAGAGAAGCATTAGAAATGATGAAATCAGATTACTTGAAATTGTTGATGGATAGAGATCGCGCATTCATGTATGCTGAAGACAAGGAAAAAGAGGTTGATGAACTTTGTTTGCAATTAAGTATGGTTCATTTTTCTCTTTACAAAGCAGAAAATTCCATCTCTATCGCAGCCACATCCATGGATCAAGAAAGTGAAACAAGAACAAAGGAGATCAAACAAATTGTTGATGGGATTGATGAACTACATGAGAATGGAAAGTTGCATAATGACTTCAGCACTCCCCATTTTAGTGAGATTCAGTATGTTGAAAAAGATTGGAACCCACATCAAAAAACGGAATCCTTGAATTTTGAGGATCAATTTCCATATGAAGATGCAGATTGTAGACATGATATAGCAGGCATAGCAAGTAGTGAAGGCATTTTTCAGTGTGCTACACTTCAAGAATCAACAAGTATTGATGAGCATTCGGAATTGGAAGAAGGTACGCTAGAGACATACAAAGACACTAATGAAAATGATGGAGAAAATTTTGATTCTATGAGAGTTAGCAGTAGTCAATTGACTTTGTTCAAGTGTGATTTACTCCATGAATCTGATGTTAATGTTGAACATCTTGAATTGGATGAAACTCAACCCAATTCTAGTGCTATGTTTGATGAAAAAAACAAGGTATGGGATCCAGGTAAAACTAAAGACTCTATTTCATGTGTGGGCTTGATGCAAAATCTCAGATTTGTAGTTGTTCATTACTTAATCAGCCAACACTTGATGGTTTGATTAGAATTTTCAGTTGTTCATTACTTAATCAACCCAATTCTAGTGCTATGTTTGATGAAAAAAACAAGGTATGGGATTCAGGTAAAACTAAAGACTCTATTTCATGTGTGGGCTTGATGCAAAATCTCAGATTTGTAGTTGTTCATTACTTAATCAGCCAACACTTGATGGTTTGATTAGAATTTTCAGTCGATAGGTGGAGTTTTTATCAGTGGAGGCTTAATGATGTTGATAACTTTGACATTTGGGAAGTTCTTTCAATCAGATTTTGGCTCTCAAATCCTATACATATAGGAATTTTAATTCCTTGCAGCTGCTGTTCCGATATTGAAATTCTGATTTTGGCAATTCAAGTTGGTGAGTTGATTAATTTTTAGTCCTTGCAATTTTTGTGGCAGCAAAGTATGGAGGTTTTTGTAGATATGTACCTGATTAGAATGTTGTGGCACGTGAATTTTCATGGATCAGATTGCAAATTTCAGAGTTGCCTAAGTTTGGAAATAGAGGTTGATTATTTTGTAGAGCCACAGGAGGGGCAAATTTAGATTGAAGAAGACAAGTTGAATGTTTTAATCAGAGTAGTGCAACGACAACTTGGTGGTCACTTCCAGAGATTGGTTTGGGATCCTGGAATAACAGTTGGTCGGGTTGTCTCAAACAAGTGGTTCGTGGTTGTGCTGACATCGCTTGAGGACAAGCAATATTTGAGAAGGGCGGACTGTAATGTCCCCGTTTATGAGTCAGCATTGCAATTAAATAATTAATTTAATGTTGTCAAAAAGGACTTAAATTAATTATTTAAGTGAGCAAAAAGTAACTTAAGTGGGAAAAGTAAATAAATTAATTAAGTTGCTTTTAAAAGTGAATTCTGAAATAAATTAAAAGTGAAAATGGGAATAAAGGAGAATTCAAGAAGACAGGGTAGTTATGGATTGGAGATGAATAAAAGATTGGAGAGAGTCTTTTTGCTAATGGGTTGGATTTGGATTTTGGAAATAGGTATTTGGCTGGAGTTCATCTAGAACTTTGTGAGGACGGGATCCTTCTCACAGGGAATATCATCTATAGATTTGAAAGATATTCCCTCAGTGATCACGAACAGTCCTACTTCAGGGGCTGTGATGGTGCTTAAAATGGAAAATTTAATGAAGTTTGTGGGCTTTATTTGAAAACTTTTCAGAATTTCAATATTGAATGAATTGTTTCCAGTTTGTGTTGGAAGTTTTGCTGATGAATTGTATTGAGATTTGAATAAAATTGAAGATTAAAATTTAAATGAATTTCTAATATTTCAATTGATATATGGGTTTGTCGAAATCCATGTGATCATTAATGTTCCTGTGGAGCATATATTCATATTTTTAGAGCCGTGCACATCTCAAGGTGGTGTTCAAGACATTGAAGCACCTTAGACTAGATATCCCATCTTAATATGCAATTATTTAATCTTTAATGTGGCAAATCTGTGGGAATAGTAAGTCTTCAGGTATAGAGTTTGTAGAAGTGACACGGGGTCAAAAAGGAGGTTTAGTTATTTAATTTCAAAGATTGACAGAAGTGAGGGTTTGCAGAAAAAATTCACTACACAGGTGACCGATGTGGAAAAGATTGAAACATGGAATTTGATGTCTTAGGAGATATGCAAGGTCGATGCCTCAACTATACCATTCATATGAAATCATCACTTTGTTTCAAAGGAGGATAACCAACATTTGAAGGAGCCACTTGAATCGATGATGTTCAGATATCCTCCAACACTATCCATTGGGTTACGATGAAATATGCCCCTTTAATTTTTTCCCAAAATTAGCATTCAAATCAGCAACCAAACACTGATTAGCGTTAGCTCCAAAATGTAAACCAGCAAAGAAGATAACTCTAACCAAGAATGTTCACCAAGATCCCAATGTGGGCGAGGTGATAGCATATGGTCAGAGGATCGTTAGGCATAAACAGAGTTGAAAGTACAATTCATCTGCTGGTGCAGGCATCCACAAGCGGTGGGAATACTCCACTTATTCAGTGGGTGAGTTTACAACAATTATTAGGTGGCAAGCCATCCTTTAAATCCACTCTTCCACTTATTAACGTGGGGGGAATACTGTCCACACAACCACTTATAACGTGGGGGGAATACTGTCCACACAACCACTTATAACGTGGGGGGAAAATACAAACAACATATATGTTTATTCTAAAACTCAGCCACTCAATTGTGGGAGTGTAAAAGAGATATAAAATTGCAGCAAGTAAAGGAAGAGCTGTTAGTACTACTAACTAGCTTTACAAAGAATAAAAACAGCTGCAAATAGAATAGATAATCTTCCAAGAACATTAAACAGTTAGAGTATCACTTCCTCTAACATTTGCAATGATATAAGATGAAGAATTGAAGCTCAAACCAGCAAGTACAATTATTTAATAAGTCTGATATAGAAACAATGTTAACAAAAAATCAGACCAACAAACTGTACATCAATGAAATACTCACAACTCTTTCAAATTACCTCCGAATGAGCTGAAACGAAGTGCAATGACTCACTAGGAGGTTGGCACCCAATTTGCAATGATAAAACAACATCTAAACTCAGCCATTAATTTATGCACAAATCCCAATGCTCTCCAAAAAGGTACGGCCTCCTTGCAAGGGCGATTTTTGCTTGATAAAATCTAAAACTTGGAATTAAATTCTGATAACCTCCAAATATGGTCGCCTCTATCATAGAAATGCAATGATCAAGTACCTAGAACCAAATAAAATTCATACTAAAAGTTGTATACAAAAATCACTTTCAACCATGATAAACCAGCAACATGAAATCTGGGAAAATCTCACCAAAACTCCACAATAATGCTCAATATGTACTTCTGGATGAAGCACACTCTCAGTCCACCACCTAGGGAACCATAGTTTCAGGCCTGAAGAGTGGAGTAAATTTGCTAAGCTATCTGTAATGTCCCCATTTTTGCGAGCATCAGAGTTCGTAAGGATTAACCTATCATTTGACCCTCGTAGGCTGACAAATCTGATGAGAGGGTCTTCCTTGGTAGTTATCCAGAGTTTTAGGACCTTACTCCTCCAATTGATTCAGGTTTGGGCCTTTGCAGGGACTCACAGAGTGATATTCAGGCACTTACTATTTATAGTAAGTCAGGGCGACAGGGGGTTACTATTTTTGGCAGGGCACTTGGCTCAGTTGGCAATCTCAGTTTCGACCTAGTTTGACAGTTTGATGAGCAAACGGTGAATAAGGGAGCATTTAATAATAATTAAATAATTATGATTATGACTTTATATTATAAAGTCACTTTAAGTGAAAAATTAAAGTTATTAATTATTTAATGGCAAATTATAAAGTATTATTAATACTTTATAATAAGATGACAATTAATATTAAATGAGTATTTTAATACTTATTTAATTTGGACGCCATTTATTAATTATTGAGCCTAAGTTGAAAAGGGCGAATTAAATAATATTAAATGCATTTTAAGTTGATTTTTTGAAAAGGGTCGAACCTTTGAGGGAAAAGATATATATTTCTCTTCAAGACAAATCGAACTCATTATTATTGATTATTTGAATTTGTCTTTTCTCTCTGAGAACTTCTGGAGTTGGAGAAACAAGGGTTTCTGCAGATTTCAGTCATTCCAGGCTTTGGAGAACGATACCTCTTCTTAGTCTAGCTTTCTGAAGTTGTGAAAGATCAGCTTAAGATTGCTCATCTAGTTGGCTTCATACAGAAGTCGAATTTGTGCTTATTGGAGGAGAATCATCAAGGGTTTGAAGAGCAGATTTTAGTTTGTTGAAATAACCACCATTGGAGAAGAAAAATCAGAAGTTATTGATCTGCTGCTACAGTGACGCGTGAACAGTACCCGCGCTACAGTGATGCGTGAACATTACCCATGCTACAGTAAAAACGCTACAGTGATGTGCTTGGTTGGTGTTGCTTCATCGACATTTTGAGAGGGTTTCTCTTGCTGTGATCATTTCCAGAATTTGCCAGTATGCTGATATGAAGTCTGCTGTAGCTGATCAGAGGGTTTGAAGGCATGTTTACCTGTGAGTTTATAAATTGTAACTCCTAGATTTTCTGGGTATTGTTGTTTTAGATAATAGGGGTTATTTTATGAACTGGGTTGTCAATACATTATGAAAATAATGAGTATTTAAGCTGGTATAAAAATCTGGAATTTTCAGCTGTGTATTTCCAATGCAATTTCAGTTTTGAGTAAAAAAATTATTATTGCAACATCTCCTATTTTGCGGCATTATATTGTTGTATCAAACCATTGGCAATATATGATCAAAACACAAAGAAAAGCACAAACCCATCAAACACAAGACAAAAAACTTTATTATTCAGCATAGTTGGGGTTGAGAGACACCTGGTCTCCTTCAGTGTCAGCATAGATGGGGTTGAGAGACACCTGGTCTCTTACACTACCCCTTAGCCGGATTCTATTCATTCCAGCAGCGCAACTTTGCTCTTCAAAAATATGCATAATCAGCTCATCATAAAACATCAATATATAGGCTTTAGTTGGCAAATGAAGCAACAATAGACTCTTCAAATTCCAAGAAGTTGAATCACTTCAACTTCCAAGAGGGATGCCACCTTTTAGCAATTTACTTTTTGAAATATTAAAATATCATTCAACTTCCCCTTTAGGCGTCCATTTCCATATTGCAACAATAAAACATTTATTAAATAATTAAATGCTCACTTGACCCCTTAATGCCCCCTTCTTTAAAACAACTTGAAGTCATCAAGCCTAGGCGTGGGGTACAACTTCAAGACATTAAAATTGACTAAGTCTGAAACTCAGTCCAAGGAGATAACCAAATACAATGCCCAAGCTGCAACTGATGATGCTTCTGCCAAAAATGAACTTACTAAAAATAGCAAATGTCAAAAATAGTAAGTTAACTTCAAAATCAATAGAAAGCCAAACTGACCAACCAAACTAAACTGCAACTGATTGAGCTGTTGCTAGAATAATACTGCCCAAAGATAAACTTACCAAAAATAGCAAACTGCTATAAATAGTAAGTTTGCAAAACCTCATCTGTACGCCAACTGAGCAGTAAACAAAACTTACTAAAAATAGTAAGTGTTTCCAAATATCATTTGAGCACAAACCAGGCAGCCATCATGACTTGCTATAAATAGTAAGTGCCCGGAAAGGATGTCAGAATCAAATGCATGTTACATCACCCTGGAGGTCTCTAGAAAACCCAGAAACCTTTTACATGCAAACCCTCGAAAAAGCATCTGAAAGAGGAAACCCTAATTTTCTGCTTCAGCTTAGCCTATGGAGTTCCGGAAATAGGCTAAATCCAATTGAAGAGCGTAGGGCTAAAATGGGGACATTACATACGATTAGCAGAGTTACTTTGCCGCTTCCTATCTTGCCTGTCTGCTGGAACACAAACCGTCATAACATCAAAACGGGAAGTATCGGTGGTTATGAAAACAAAATATCTTTGCTTTGAGTTTTGAGAAAGGGCACGACTTTGAAATTGGAGACTATTTTTGATAGTTGTGAATTTAATAAGAGAGTCGTGGAAACAGTAAGGAGGTTTCGATTTTTAACTATCTGAAGACCATCGCCACTTGGAGATATCTCATGGTATTTTTTCTCAAATACTGCCACATGGGAACAGGTTATAGAGAATTTGAATGAAAAGATATTGTTGGGGCTCTAGCGTTTAAAGAGGTCACACAAAACATTATAGTTCTTGAAGTATTTGGTCAAAGAAGTTTCCCAAATATTGGTTACTATAGAGGTTATATTAGTCGGGAATAATAACAGTGTGGAAGCTTGAGAAACGTATCCACAAAATTCAAGGAAGAAGCTCGAGCCTAAAGAAAATTATATGCCATATAATATTGTAACTACAGAGACAATGAATGTTGGCAGTATTATATTCATTTGTTGATTTAATATCTGAAGATGTTTGGAGATTAAGAGAGACGTGGCACGACTATGACGCGCTAGAGTCATCTTCAGAATATCAATCAACAATTTAGTGGATTCGTTAGTTTCAAAGCTCCAATAGTTATCTTCTTAACAGTCAGGCAATTTTGTAGAGTCACATTGTGTAATGGAACGGTAGCCATGTAAGGAACTTTGCTGGGTGACGGAATCATCAAGAGTCTTCTTCTGTGTGTAACCTATCAGCAGGTATCACTGTTCAAAGAATATCGTGGCTCTTTCTGGGTCAATAATATTAATATTTTATATGATAAAGGAAATGCTATAGGAATTGGTGGGCCCCTCATGTTGACTCAACAAATATTTGGAGTTTAGCGTACTTATTCAGGGAAGTAGTTTTCAAGCAAATTCAACATGCTGGTGCCGCTTCCAGGTTAGGCAATATAATATCATTGTAAGTTCCAATTTGATAAATATCTATTTATCTTGCTATTCATAAAAGATTAGTGTGGAGAATTAGTGTTCATTCACTTCGTACATATCACTGTAACTGTACATTGCTATTAAATCACACCTGAAAGTATATTTCTGAGATAGAATGTGTTGGGGGAGTCTATAGATGAATGTATGGTATATGAAACAATTGCCAACTTATTATTCAGAACAGAAATTGGTTCACTGTTGTTGGAAAGTCCATACAGATGTAGTGTAAAATTATTGAAGCTTAAACTCAAAACGGCATACAAAGGTGAACTGTTTGACAAAATGCCTGGTCTCTTCAGTTGGTGAAAAATGAATTTTTTTTATATAGAAAAGGGGTAGTGTATTACAGCTAGGCCACAAATCCTTAACAACCGTGTCAAAGGTATCCTTTTTCATTTTCGTTTCTTGGATCAAAAGAATGCCAACTTTATTGCCTGCCAAGCAGGACTTAACCAAATAATGATTGTTTGGACGGTTTAGGCCTCTAATTTTCTATGAGATAAGCTTCATATCTAAAACAAAGCAGATAACAACACCACCTTGATGCTTTGAGGAGGGAGCAAATGTGCCCTCGTCTTTTTTTACTTAGATCCCAAGAGGGAGTCAAGAGTCTTTTGTTTCCCTGAAGCAACATCTCAAACAATGTCTTTGTTTCTAGAGTCCTTCTGTGATGGCCTACCCACTTTGTTCCCTCCCCCAACATCAGGTTTCTTCTTCTTTCTGGGTTTGATGTTAATTTGGGTCCAATCATCATCGGCTACACCTTCAGTAGGAGAGGAAGCAAAGGCCAACTGAGCCATAGCTTCCTTCATGTTTTTTCCTTCCTTTTTGTTTAATGACATTTGTTTTTCTTCCTTAGGTTGTTTTCCAGGGGAAGAAGCTGAAGGAAAGGAGTCCTTTCCCTGACTTGTATGAGAATCAGTCTCCCCTTCCTCAAGGATTTCAGAGTTATCTTCTTGTTTGTTGATAGCTTCTCTTTCCAAATCAGTCATTACTTCTGATTCATTAATATTTTGCTCTGTGAGATTGTAATACACTTCTCACTTTCCTCTTTTTCATTATCCTTTTTCTTTTGAGACTGCTTTGCTAAGACAACATTTACTCCCTCCCCAAGAATATCAAGAGCCAAATCCAAGTCTTCCTTTTGAAGCAAAGCTGCTTTTTCCCCAAAAGAAGCATCCATAACTTCCTTTCTTTCAATGACTTCCTTATTAAGCTCCTCTATAGGAAAACCTGTTGGAAATATTGTCATTGATGTCAAAGGTGAATGAATGTGATAGTTTTCATTAATGTCAAAGCTGGATATATCACAATTGAAAAGAAGATAATACACAAAAGAGAACTAAAAAGGCAACAATCATAATAAAGCAGTAATTATGTTTTAAGAAGAGCACGATTCCATATTAATATTGAAAGGTGGTGCCCAAAAGTCTAAACAAAATCTGATCGCTCCATATTTTGAATTAATCAAACTCAGCAATCTTAATAATAATAAAAAGGAGCGCTGCAATCCAAAGTCACATAAGACAAATTCAGAAAAAGAAACAAATAAATTTAAGGAACTCATATTGAGTGCTGAAGTCATGAAAAGCAGCACATAAGACAAACACCATATAAGACGAAAATCAGAAAAGACAAGATGAATAAAGACAAATTATAAAAAGGCAGCAATCTGTTTTATCATTTGTAAAGCAGTGATTAAATAAATTAGCAATTAAGAATGCAACGATTCATAGTACTTTTGAAGAGGTGAATAAAGACAAAGAGCATATAAGACAAATTTGTCTTATTTAGAGACCATGAAGGGGTGCGATTTGTTTATTTAGAGTTAAGTTTATGGAAAGTGATCTCCCTAAAGGTAACCGCTTCTCTTGGAAGAGGCATGTCTTTGGGAAATGCATACCTTGGAAGATATAAATGAAGATGGAGAGTGGGGATTAAAATATATATCAGATCTACACCTCCAAATCTGCATATGGAGAAATAAGATCATAGTGAGAGATATAATGGAGATATAAAGGAGAGTTCATGCAGATATAGAAGAGTACTTTATGATCACATTTATGAAGACTATATGAGGCAGATTTGACCAGACTTAAAAAGGAAGAAAACAATGAAGAAACACTTAATAAAGAGCATAAAATGAAGCATATTGGAGAGAATAAAAAGGTAGAATTATAGAGAGCAAAAGGGCAGATTTATGAAGAGCAAAAAGGTAGATCTATGAAAAGTAAAAGGTGCAGCGGTCTGTATTAGTTTAAGAACAGTGATTACTTTCATAAGGAATAAACTAAATGTTATTTATGAAGAGTTGTGTATGTTTGATGGGTGATATCCATTAAGAAAAGGTATGTCTATTGCTTTCAATTGAGAAGATATATAAGATATGAGTTTTGGGAGTTTGAAGAAGAAACGAATTCAATGAAATATTTTTTGAGTAGAAGGAAGAGGAAGAGGGAACACAATAACATATATTTCTGAGTTGTGAGAAAACATTATTAGCAGATTTGAAAAGAGGAACAAACAGATTTGAAGAAAAGTGTGTGTTGTGGAGTAAAAGAAGAACAAATACATCATGTACACTATATTTATGAAGAAAGTTGAAGCAGATTTGTGAAGGAATCGTGAAAAGTGTATGAGCAGATTTATAGCAGATTCTATAAGAAGAGCATGAGAAGATAAGATTGCAGTTTTGATGTGCAGAGACAAAGGAGAAGATACATGCGGATTTAGGAGGACCATTAATTGAATATCTTTCTTGTGTTCAAGAGCAGATCTAGACATATTTGAGAGCAAAATTTATGAGTAGAAGTCTGATATATTTGGAACAGACATAGTGCAGATTTTTGTGAAGATATATTTCAGATTTATAAAAGATCATGGTGTAGATCTGAGTGAAGATATATTGCAGATTAGATAGCAAAGTTTTAGGACAGATTTGTAATAAGCTTTATAAGGAGATCATTTGAATAAGTGAGTGAAAGGAGTGATTAGTTTGAGGAGAATTAGTGCAGATTGGGTACAAATTTGAAGGAGATATTTGAGCAGAAGTGTCCATCATCTGTTGAAGAAGCAACATTGAAGGTGGAACATTATTCTTTAAGTAATTATCTTTGCTAAGTTGGTGCTTGGAAAGTGAGGGTTGGTGCCTCCAATAGGTTGGTGCCTACGAACTTTAGGAGTTGGTGCTCCTTGTAGGTTGGTGCCTACTAAATTAGAGATAGGTGTTGGTTCTCCTTGTGGGTTGGTGTCTACTAAATAGTGAAAGTTGGTGATTCATGTAGGTTGGTGCCTACATTCATTGTAATTATTATGTAATTCATAAAGTACATTATTTGTACTGTGGTTTTCTCTCGTAAGGGTTTCCACGTAAGATCTTGGTGTCAACTTGTTCATATTGTTACATTCTTGCATGATTGATATTGTGTTAGAGTTTGAAGGTGATAAAAGTTAAGAGGGTGAAAAATTGTCAATATACTGATTCATCTCCCCCGCCCCCCCTCTTAGTATATTTTTGTGCTCTTCAAAACCCATAACTAACTCCTTCCCAACCAAAAGCTGTTCCTTCTGAGGGACAAAACTCAAAAGGTTTTGAGGGACATTCCCACTCATAGCCTTATCATTAGACTGGAGAGAGGTTAGACTTTGGTCCCAACAACCCACTGTTAAAGTCTCGATTCTTCTTGTTACAAGTATCCTAGAAATGGCCAAATTTCTTGCAAGTTTGACAATAAGCTTTTGCATTTTCATACTCCAAAGGTTGAATCCAATTTCCGAACTTTGACTTCAAGGCAACAAAGGTAGGAAGGATAGTGTTGACTGCCACATTAAGACAAATCCTTGCAAAAACCAATTTGGACTTGAGTTGAGTAACCTTGTCTACAGCCAGAAGGCTACTAAAAGAATCGACAATCCCCCTAAAAATTCCAAGGTTCCAAAATTCTAGGGGAAGGCTCGGGAGGCGATCCCAAGTAGGAGCAACCATACCTAGATCAGCAAATGGGTCAAAATCTGGTTTCCACTTACAAAGCGACATAAAGTTTTAAAACCAATATCGAAAGCCCAAGGCCCACCCATAAGCACCTTAATTAGGTCTTCATGCATAACAAAACTAAAGAGGAAAAGGCCTTTAGTAACACTGCCTTTAAGATTCCCAGATCATGAAATATGCTAACCATTTTTTTTGTTGAAAATTTCACACACAATCAACACTTTGCCAATTGAATTAGCATTAGCATTAAAACTGAAATCCAAGCTTGAAAGATCTCAACGCTAAGAATGCACACTCAATCCCAAGGAAGGATAGGTGTTGTCATATGACGAAGAAACTAAAAAAACAATAACTTGAAATGAAGCAAACTCAACGTCAAGAATGTGCACTAAAGATCCCACTGAGGGCGAGGTGCTAACATATGACGGAGTTATTAATTGAAACTGAACAATTAGGCGGATAACCAGCCATGGTGATACATCTATCTAATTCATCTGCTGTGGCGGGCATCCACTTAAGAGTGGGGATTCACCACTTGAGAGTGGGTACAAAGATATATCAAATGTTCGTTCTTCCATGCTGGCGGTAAACCATCCAGGGGTAATTAATATGAAATTAAACAAGTAATTTGCAGCAATGACATTGGTTGGATTAGTATTACTAAATCTCAACCTTACAATTCAAGAGTCTGCAAATACAAGTATTACAATGATAGGAAATAAAGCCAAGAAGAGAAGAATGTATTCTATCAATGTTCTTTGACTTCCCAATGATAAATTAAAGGCCAAACTGAAAACTATTGCAATCTGATATAAAAATCTGAGTTCTGGAAATTCTGATCAAACTGTAACACCATAAAATGTTCATAATTTGGTCAAATTACCTCCAAATGACGTGAAATTAGTTGCAATGATCTCCTAGAAGATAGGCGCCCATTCCATGATGAAGAAACAGCAGCAAATGATGAGTATTATTTTCTTAGCACAATTCCCAATGTTCCAGAATGGTGGTTGATCTCTATTATCAGTACACCCATTGATGATAATAGATTACTCCATCCTTAGCCAAGTTTTCCTCATGTCCTTCATCACTAAGCTTATCTTAGAATACTCTCTATCAAGTAGGTTGGTACATAGTTTATGTTCTTTAGGAAGGCATATGAGGGATGGGCAAAGACAATTTTGGCAACTGAAGAATTTTCTAATATTTGTCAACACTTCACTCTGTTGACTGAGGTATTCAAGCACATTTGATCATTCCTCTTCACACTGTAGCACTAACTCTTCTAGATATTCAATGTATTCCATATTCACACTTCTTCGCACTTGTTTAGGCTTCCATACTGCTTGCATTCAAAATAATCTTGGATTTACATCCACTGCAACACTTCAAAACTTCAATTAGGTCGGCTAGGAAGAAGATAAACAATGTGTTAATGATAATGGACAGCGTCGATATAATGCTTGGCCGACCTCATTCTCTCCTTGGCACAATCTCCTATATTGATCTTGGTGGCCGACTTATCTTAACTTGGCCGACTTGTTAATTGAGTCATTAAATTTGTAATTTATCCTTGAGGCCGACTTTGTAATTATTTGTAATTTATTCTTGAGGCCGACTTTGTTCTTGAAGAGGTGCGACCTCTCATAGCAATGTATAAATAGAGGTTCATCTTATCATTTGTAATCACCAAGTTTATGCTATGCAAAGTGTGAATTTCTGTCAAGTGCGAATTCTGCAATAGCAGATTGTGAATTACTCAAGAGCAGTTTGCGATTTATTCAAGGACAGATTGCGAATCGTTCAAGAGCTGTGTGCAAGAGCTGAGTGCGAATTCTTATTAAGAGCTGAGTGCGAATTCTTATCAAGAGCTGGGTGCGAATCTGATCAAGAACAGATTGTGAATTTCTTTGAAGGGCAGATATTTACAGTCAGAAGTACAGATCCTTATCTGTTTTTGTATCTGGTGTAGGTACAGAATTTTGGCCTTGCGTTAGGCCTCATTGTAAAGAGAATTGTTGCCACTGTTTATAAATATAAGAGAGATCTTTGTTGCTGGGTTTTTCTCCCTCAAGAGGAGGGTTTTCCTAGGGTATCTGATGTGTTATTGTGTCTGATTTTTGAATTATTCTTCTGTGCATATAATCTGTTCACTAAAATTTACACAATGAATTCAACAAGTCAGCCGCCAAAGCATAATGCGGTCCTATCCTGGAGATAGAGAGGACCAAAAACAAACTTAATACATCTTCCAATGTGATCCAAAACAATTCACATGTTAGCACACATCAATCTAAGTTGACATCAAGGAAGCGTGTAGATGAAACGTGAAGCACATAACTAGTTGGCTCCAAAACATTTGTCCAATTGAATTTACTCAAGGTAGTTCTAACCAAGATAGGTCAGGACCATAGTTCCCAGACTTGGACTCAACAAGGGTGACTCGACTCGGGACTCAAGCCTCTATGCCCAAACTCGGCAAAGTGAAAAACCTAAGAAATTTAGAGATTTTTAAGGATTTAAAACTTGTTTCATACACCCTTTATTAAATAAACCTTAAAGACAAAATAACATCATCGAATAGAAGCTAATTTGATCACATACACAAGTATACATCTATTACATAAGTATAAATGCAAATTGTAGCTGAGCTGTTGACGGAAATAGCACACTTAGATATATAAATGTAGTCAAATGTTTACAAAACTCATGGAATATGAAATCCATGACATCAAATGTTCCAAACAAATATGAAATATCAAAACAATAACTAGAAGTCTATGGCTCAGAGGAGCTTGCATCCTTACTACGAAGGCATCTAAGGTGGGTCCTAGATGATGTAGCAGCCGTAATCTCTGTTGTGACTCCATGCCACCCTCACCAACATCAGTTGTGCCTATGTCTGTTTGTGCTCTATCCTCCTCCTCTGCCATGGCTACAACCTCTCTATTTGCCTAGTCAACTCAATCAAGGTCCTCTTCACTAAAGACATGATCCCTAGCCTTAGTGATCCACTTAGATTTTGGATCAACCTCCACTAGTGTGATCGTGGTGGAGTCATGGTTGAAAATCTGTTTGTGTCTAAGACAAAGGTTGTAATGAACATACACTAAATCATTCAACCTCTCCATGGATAGTCTATTGTGCCTCTTGGAGTGTATGTGCTCAAACATACTCCAATTGCGCTCATAACTTGAAGAACTACATGGTTGGCTAAATATACAAATGGAAATCCTCTGAAGGTTTGGTGTTTTAGCACCAAACATTTGCCACCATTTATCTGAGATGAGAAAAAGAAAAAAATCAATCTTATTTCCAACTTCAAGTTACAAGTTTCAACATTTAATAAAAATATAAAAGAGGAAAATTATGCCCTTAAATATATTTTTACCTAGATACAATGTTGTCCTACTATCTTTGCACATTTGATGAGAAAAGAGGTCTCCTTGTGCATCAGTAAAGGCCTCTATCTCGTGGACTATCTGTGAAGTAACAACAGGCGACATCCACTCTATCATTGAGTAGAGCCCACCAAGAACCTCATCATCTGCCTCAAAATTAGGGCCGAATTGGAATGCTGGATTTAGGAAATAAGTGGCTGCATGGAGGGGCTTGTGAAGCTGGTGCTGCCATCTCCTATCAACGATCTCCCAAACAGGACGATACTTATCCTCAACTCCCTCATAGACGGATCTAATGGTCTCCTTGGCCCTATCCATGTCCTCATATGTGTAGCCCATTGCAGGGTTCTCCCCATCAACAACTTGTAGGAGAACTACCAAGGGCTCGGTGAACTGCAAATATTGTGAAAAGTTAACTCAAGTAAGGGTGAACGAAAATAAACAAATAAAAGAAAAATATGAATAAAAATTATAACATAATGTAGAATTAAATTTTACCTTCACAATCTTTGTAGTAGGTGCCCAAAAGCCTGACTCATAAAAAATGCAATTTGCCACATCAATCCTTGTAGTGGTCATAGCATAGGATAAGGAAGTCCACTCCTCACCAACAAACATATGCCTCAAAGCTTCCTTTGACTGAATCAAGGATTGTAATGTGATGAAATTAGTAGCAAATCTAGTGATGCTAGGACGAGCCAACTCCCTCAGCCTCGTGTATTGCCTCATTAGGCTAAGGACCCATGTGTGATTGTATGTAAATTTACGAATATTTTTGGCCATATCCACACATGTCTTGATCCATGGAAGCTTGCGAAGATCCTCCAATATGAGGTCAAGGCAATGGGCAGCACTTGGAGTCCAAAATATTGTTGGGTGCCTCTCTATCATTAGATTACCTACAACAACATAGTTTGCTGCATTATCGGTCACCACTTGAACCACATTCTCCTCACCCACCTCAAATATGACTTCCTCTAAAGCCTCACAAAGGTATGTGGCATTTTTTACATGCGCTGAAGCATCAATTGACTTGATGAACATAGTGCTGCCTGAAAAAGAAGCAAAATCAATGATTCAATAAAACATAAATTAAAAATATTAATCACTAAATCAAATTCAAATTTCAAATTATTCAATGCATTGAGGGAAGTACAATTACCTGCGGAGGAAACAAGAAAATTCAATAGCATCTTGTTTTTTCTATTGGTCCAATCATTGGTCATGATGGTGCAACCCTTCTTGCTCCATAGCAAGCGCTGCTCCTCTCTTTGGGATTTTACAACAGCCACCTTTTGTGGAAAAAGTGGGCCCTTTAAGTCATCTTTAGTTGGAGCTTTGAACCCCGCCCCACAAACAGTTATGGCATCAACCATATTTTGCCAAAAAGGAGACCTAACACATGTTATAAATAAATTAAATAAGATAAGTATTGTAAAATGGAGAGTTTAACTTTAAATTTGAATTCAACATACATCTAAATATAAAAATTCATGAGACAAAGAATCGAACTATAAATTTTGAAACAATCAAACAAAAAAGAATTACCTGGCTGCATGGAATGTAATGGTGCAATAGTACCAAAAGTTTGCAATTGATCGTTTAGCTACATCATGTGCCTCTTTGTTCCAACCTGTTGTGACCTTTTCACACATCGCCCCATTCAGATGGGGACCCCCTTATTTTTGCTCCGTTCCGGTCTTTTGGCTTGGGTTTTTCCTCGCTCTCTCGCTCTGTCTCTTTTCTGGTGTTTGTCTTTCCGGGGGTTGTGTCGTCATTGAGCTTAAATGTGAAGATATTGGCCAATTCTAAAATTAGGGTTTCATCATTTTTTGGTCAAGTCAAGGTCAAGTAGGGCCAGTAAATTGAAAATTGAACTTAGCAATGTTGTCGGTAGACATCCAGCAGGCTTCCAGCCAGTTTTCATTGAATTCCGAGATACTTACTATTTTTAGTAAGTCTGCAATCCTGGGCAATCTGTCAGCGTGTTCGAGATTCCATCATCACACAGCATTCAGAGTACATCAGACTGCTTGCATGCCAAATTTGAGCAAAATTGGACAACTTACTATTTTTAGCAGTCCGGCTTCCAGGGCAAATTTCGTGGTCCGTATGCAGAGTTTTTCTTTGCATGTCCGGATATTCTTCCGCCGAGACTGACGATATATGCAAGTGAGATGACTCACTTTCGTGATTCGCTTTCCGAGGTTATTTAGGTTTGCATGCCGAGCTTTTCTTGCATGTCGTGATTACGGGTTTTATTGCGATGGTGACATGCAAACAAGGATTTCACCAAAGAAGGAACTCATATTTTTAGTGTATGTCCTCATGTACCGCTTTCCCAAAGAAGCTTTAGACCACGAGCCGATCGCATAGCTTGAAACGAAGACAAACGGAGATCTTTTTTGATTTACGCAATGCAATTAGGGTTTCCAGCCGGTTTCAAAAATAGGCATCAAAAGTCAAATCTTCTTTAAAACCGATGTAAAACCATCGCGACCGGCCTTCGCCGTCACGTGAAATTTCAAGTCAAACGGAACACTTACTATTTATAGTAAGTCGAATTGGAAACGTGCTAAAAATAGTAAATCAGGTGCATGCAGCAGTGTCGGCAGTAAGGTCATGTGGTGAGGATCGCCTCATCCGAATTTCAACTCGATTGGAGCTTGGGAGCTATCAGAATCAAGAGCTTACTATTTTTATTAAGCCACCTTCAGAAACAGGTTATAAATAGCAGGGTGACTAAGAGTGGCAGTGTCGACAGGTTGAAAAGGTTATGAAGAAGCTGTGTTTAAAATTTCAGGCCATTCCGAGCTTCAGAGGCGCGAATACAGAGAACTTACTATAAATAGCAGGGCACGATGCTGGCGAAGATGATGAAAATTTGTCTAAGTCTGGAGTCTCGTCCAGCAGGCAAGGCAAAATGCGCCCAGATTGATGAAGAAGCGTAGAAAATTTTTCAAGGTGTGAGTTCATCCTTCACACAGGGCAAAATGCGCCCAAGGTAGAAAAAGTCAAAAGAAAGTCAACGAAATTTCATCCTGCTCAGGGGTCCAAATGCGCCCAAGATGAAAGAGGAAAAAGTTGAAAAAGTTTCTAAGTATGAGAAATCCGCCTCAGGGGTCAAAATGCGCCCATCCTTCACAAGCATGAAAATGCGCCCAAGGTAGGAGTCAACAAGAAAGTCAAAGATTGTTCATCCTTCTCCATGGCCAAAATGCGCCCAAACTGGGCCATGTCAAGACAAAATTTTGGAAGGTGAAAAGTCACCCAAGAACGTTGGAAGAAGTTTCATCCTTCACACACATCAAAATGCGCCCAAAGAAGGAGAGGGTCAACAAAGTCAAAGTTTCTATCCTTCATCACATGCAAAATGCGCCCAACTTGCAAACTCGTCCTCCTTAGGGGGTAAAATGCGCCCAAATCATGCATGTCAAGACAAAAATTGGAAGTTGAAGGGTCACAAAGCATGGTGGCAAGTTTCATCCTCCTCCTATAAGGAAATGCGCCCATGTTTCAATGTAAAAGGTAATTAAAGGTGGTAATTAAGGTGAAAAGTTTACCAAAGCATGGTGAGAAGTGATAAAAGGTAGGCGTTATCCTCCTTCATGGCTAGAATGCGCCCAAGGTGGTGGGCCTTAGTGAAAACTTTGCTAGGCGTGTAAGGGTGATATGCTAGGCGTTGGAAAATATTTGAAAGTGTGAGGAATTAAAATGAAGTGTGCGCCTAGGGAGTAAGGGAGTTATAAGGTGATTTTAAAAATCTTGAAGGAGTTGAAATATTTTTGAAGTGTGCTAGGCGCCTCAGGTAGAAATAAAATATTTTCTAAGTGTTTAAAAATTCTCTAAGGCGTTGGGCTTTTAAATGAACTTTTTCTAAGTGTGGAGTGATACGGGATGAGGTGAGGATGAAATGTGCAAGGCATGCCGGGAATGAAGTTGATATAAAAATTTTCTAAGTGAAAATCCCTCTCCACTGGCGATCAACTAATTTTTTTTTCTAAGGCAAGATTTCAAAAGTGCAAGATGATTTTAAAATATTTCCTAAGGCAAATTTATTTTCCTTGGAAAATACGCCTAGAGCTTCAAGTTGATGAAAATTTTCGAGGCAAGCAATTTTTCTCAGTGATGAAGTCAGAGATGATGATAACGCAAGGTGATTCATTTTTTTTAGAGGTCAGAGCTACGCAAAGTGATCGCAGGCGAAGAACGAGTTTAAATGATGAAAATGATATTTTTTCTAAGGTTCAAAATTGAAAAATTAAATGAACCCGTTCGTTGGGTACCCATGAATTCGAGACATTCTGACGAAAATTTGCTTCTGGGTACTGAATGTTCGTGATGATGAATGGATTTCTAAATCTTTCAAGCTTCGCCGACACTTTTTAGTAAGGAATTTGATCAGTGCTTAAGTTATGAATTTTCCTAAGGGAGAATTTTAAATTTTCTAAGGCAAATTCAAATAAAATGAGTTTTCAGAGTGAATTTTCTTCGAACGATGAATCAAAAGGGAATTGCCTAGATGATTTTGATCAAACTCTTCGAAGATGAATCTTCCAGAGCAGATGATGAAGTTAAGAATTCGAATTTAAGTGACGGAGTTCCAGCTGGTGAGTAAAATATGATGAAGTTAAATTAAATTTTTCGAAGAGGAATTCAAAACGCCAGTCAAAGTCAAGTTTCTAGAAGAATAATATTCCCGACGACTGGAGACAAGTGTCAGAAACATCAAAGAGGGAAAATTTGAATTCTTGAAGTAGAGTAGTGGAGTTTAATGGCACTGGCTAAAAATAACGTCTTCTAGAATTTGAATTTTAGCTATAAAATGGAGAAGTTTTTCACTCACTTTCACAGCTGGAAAGCGAATTTGCTCTGAGAGTGGTACGCCTTGAATTGCTGAGAGGTATTTTGCTGAAGCTTGAGTTTGCTGAGAGTTAAAGGAGACACCTTAAGTGCTGAAGAGAAGGTACGCCATTGTCAGAGAGGGAAAGTGTTTGCTGCAATTTGAAGTTGCTTGAAAGGTACGGCTTTGAGCCTAAAATTTGATTTGCTTGAATTATAGTAAGAGGTGCGCCATTGCTTGAGAAGTACGGCCTTGTTAAGCTGAGGTCTGAAATCTGATTTGTTTAGTTGAGAAAAGCACGAACTTGCTAGTGTAAGATTGCTGTTTGAAGTACGAAGTGGTTGAGGTTCAATTTGCTGATTGCTGGTTGAAGCAAAATCATCGGAGTTCACTTAGAAATCTGTTCTAAGTGTCGGAATTTGAACTTATTCAAGAGAAGAAGCTGAGGTTTGCAAAC
>VDFB02000007.1:117173158-117216605 GCA_007258455.2 Sequoia sempervirens | reverse complement strand
AAAACCAATTGGATTAATAGTTTAAGAATTTTTCTTCACCCTACAAAGAGCTACACAAACCAAGTTAGATAAACTCAAAGAATAGCAGGCAACAATTTGGTTAGGGTTAGGGTTAGAAAATTTGAAATCCAAAAAGTTTGAAAGTGAAAACTAAAAATAAGGAAAAAGGTAGATGCAGCTCCGTTACCTACAAGAGAAACCTCTTTTTGAGATAGAAACGACTTTGTTTTTGCAATAACAACCCTATTTTGATGCAACCACGAACCTGTTATCTATCTAATAGAAACTCATTGTTAAAACCCTAAAAATAGAGTGATAAAAACAATTACCTGAGATAATAGTGGCACTATTTCATTCAATAGTGACCCTTTTATGACACAACCATGGTCTATTTATGTAATCATGACTCCGAAATGAGATGGCCATGGCCTTGTAACCTGCAACACTAAAAAATCTTGTCACTAAAAAATCTTGTCAGACAGTCGAAACCTGAGAAAACAATTGCAACTAGATTGACAATAGTGACCCTTTTATGATACGACTACATACATATTCCCGAACAAGGGCGGCCCAGTTAACAATGGCGACCTCTATGAAATACGACCACACTCTAGAACCTATAAATGATCAAAAAATTGTAAAAAAATGTTAAATTTGGGATGTGGATCCCATCAAACAAGTCATTTTATGTAAAAGGTAAAAGTGGAAATAGGTAAACAATAATGAATTCAAACAAAGAACCCAAAAATATGAGATAGAACCCACTTACCAATAATAGAATTTTTAATCAATTCATGAATTCAAAATAAGGTTTGGATAAGCCATATCAAAACACAATTAAATTAAAAAACAAGACAATCTTAAACCATCCCATTGTTGGAGAAAATGTGTTAGAGTGATGTTGGAATGCTTAAACACATGAAGCCTCCATGATTGCTTGAAAAATCTTGATGATGATGAATGCAAAGATGACCTAGATGATGAGATTAATGCTCTCAATTTGCTCAAGAATCAATTTGGCATGGTCTCTCCACAAATTCTAGGTTATGAATGTGAAGGATGAAGGGTTATTTTATAGATTTTAGGAAATTAGATCAAGGGATAGGATTGAGTTTGGATGCCTACAAAGAAGGGTTGAGATTGATCTTTAACACCCACAAATGAGAGTGAATCAAGGAAGATAGATGGAGATTAGTTGTAACTCAAAATATCTCTACCATTTTAGGAAAATGGTTAGGATATTTTAAATCAATGGTGGAGTTCAATGATTTGGAGATCAAGGGCTAGAAATGGTCAAGACAAAGTAGTTAATATATTTTGAAAAAGAGTATTCCATGGGAATATGCTTTGTAGAGGGAAAATAGGATAATTAAATAATTAGAATTATTATGAAGGATAAGAATATGTCATTCTTTAAGAAAAAATATTCTATTAGAATGAAAGATTAAAATATAAGATAATTAAATAATTAAAATTATTTAATTATGTGGGATTAGAGGCAATATTAGATGAAACTAATTAAATAATCAAAAATTATTCAATTAGGTTGATAAAGGGGAAATAAGTGATGAAATAATAAATTAATTCAATAATACAAGATTATTTAAGTAATAGAGGAAAATAAGGTTAAATGATGAAAATGATGTTAAACTAGCTTATCTATCTTAATATATTAAGATATATATATATTATATGCCGAGAGATATCATTATCTTGGCGTAATTTTTTTTTCTTTTTTGCTTTTTGAATTTAAAAAATATGCTTTGATAATGATATCTCTTGACATATAATATATATATCTTAATATATTAAGATAGATAAGCTAGTAGTAGTCGCGGTGTGCATAACACATTGAATAAATTAATATATTTAGGAACCTTATGATTAGAGTTAGCATTTAGGATTAGGGTTTATAATTTAGGTTTATGATTATGGTTAGGGTTAGGGTTTAGGCTTATGGTTAGGGTTATAGTTACAGTCAAGGTTTAATTTTAAGGTAAGTGTTAGCATTAGGTTTATGGTTAGGGTTAGAATTTTGTTCTATGGTTAGGATTATGTTTAGGGTTTACATTAATGTTTTGGTTAGGGTAAGAATTATGGTTAGGGTGAGGAAATGGGTAGGATTGGTATTATTATTATGATTATGATAGAATGATAGAATAATAGTTATGGTGGGTTTAAGTTCAAGATTAGGATTAGTGTTAATGTTAGAGTTCAAATAATGGTTAGTCTTAGGTTTACATTATGGTTAGGATTACGTATATTACAAATAAGTAGTAGAACAAAATATGTTACGAAAAGTTAAAATTTAGTTTTATGGATGTCTTATCTACTGCTAAATTAGGGTTTGGGTTATAGACACACACACACATATCTGTGACACATTTAGTATTTCATATATTTGTGACACATTCATTACAATTGATTTTTCACATATATTTGTCTCACATCCACTTCAAGACATTACTTAATGCTACACATTTTAGAAAGCCATGTGTATTACAAATAAGTATTAGAACAAAATATGTTTTTGATAATATAAGAAGGGAAGGGCCTTGATCCCATAGAACAATAGCAGATCAAAAAGAGCAGCAAAGGTGGGAAACAACACCACCAACTAAACCAAAAAGCAACATCATATTGGCACGTAGGCCCAAATTTAAAACCATTCCCATAGTCTAGCCATTATCAAAAAATAAAAAGTTATTACCAGTAAACTTTAAACTACAGAGACCATTAATTATGTCCATAGTATACCAGGTGGTATTCCAACAAATCTTATAGAAAATAACCGAACAGTCCCAAATATAGGTATAATTCAAAAAACCCATCAAAAAGTAGAAAAAACAGCAAGCCAAGCCATTAACTGGCTTTCCTTAACAAGTCCCCATACTCTCCTAAGAAAGCCACATATTCACACCAGTCAGGTCCCTCTGTTTCATCCAACAGTTTCAGGGCATTAGATTTCCCCTACTTCAGTTTTCTAGTAATCTTTGTTTCTCCTGAGGCCGCTCCCAGCATTGCACATCTCATCAACCTATTAGTGACTCTCATCAGAGTAGCCAAATCCTTTTCCATATCCTTGAATTGGACCTGCAAAAAAGTTAATCTACTTTTTAAAAATTCATTACTCAAATATTTAGTTTTATTCTCCAATCCAGAAAACCTGACATCCTGTTCAATCCCAGCTTCATTCTTTTCCTCAAATGGTTCCTCTTGCTCCTCCTCTTCCTCATTTTCTTCCTCCTCCAATTCATCTTCCCCCATTTTGTAGGCTGTGTCCTCAAAATCAAAATATTTAGATTCATCATCTTCTTGAGCCTCAAATTCCTCATACCTTGAGACATCCTCCACATTCACATACACTTTCTATTTTCCCTTTTTCTCTTTTGAGGCCACCTTCACCAGCTGAGTAGATCTTCTTCCACCACTACCACCACTCCCATGTCCCTGTAAAGTCGCCTTGACCTCATCCTTTTGGTTCCCATCCTCAAAAATATGAATAACATCACTAGGATTGATATCACGTCTAGGTTTCTTGGCTTTTGGGGGTTCTAACAGTAGGGGAGAGTGTTTCCTCTTTTGAGTGGTAGCTTTGGTAAGCAGAAGGTCAAAATTATTTGAATCCTCACTTTTTTGGGATCGAGGGGAAGAAGGATTAGACACATTTTCCACTAGAGAGTTACTTTTGATAGGGATAAGCAAACGTCTCACGACAACAACAGGAGGGTTGTGGGGAAGTTGTTCAAAAACTTGGGGTTCACCAATATCAGGGTTATCCACCCTCTGCAAATCAACATTATCCTCATCAGACAAGTCAAGGTGCTCAATTCTAGCCATTAGAGGATTACCATGGGGATTTTGGGCAAGGGAAAATTTGTACATGGTGAGCATAAGACCCTGACGGAGGGGTGGGTTAGCACCTTTTTCAATATTAAGCTGGATTGAGGACAAAAGGTAAAAAGGAAAGTTTATGTGCTCCCCATATCTAATGTGATTTAAAATTGGAAAGTGGTAAGCATGAACTAACATATAGCGACCTTCTAGAGTAAAATAATGCATAACAAACATACTCACAAGGGAAAAAGGAGGAGGAAGTTTGAGTCTGGCATACCCATTTTGGAATTGCTTGAGATTTTCTCCATCATGTAGAAAATTATCCACAAACCTTTGGTGATCAACTCCACTTTTTTTGACAACCTTCAGACCAAAATTCTGCAACCCCGTGGCCTCAACTATGAAATGAGAAGTAACCTCAAATTGCACAACACCTATAGAAACCTGACCTTTCCTCCAAGAGTTAGTAAATTTCATCGTTAAACTTTCGTTATAGCCTTTGAGGGACTGGAAGAAAGATGTCATTCCCACGTTTTCAAACATACTCCAGAGGTCGCCATTCTGCTTCAGAGCTTGGCAGTTAGGCAGTTCATTTCTTTTTCTTGAACCTCCCATCTTGCTCCTTTGCAAGTTCTTATGTTGAGACTAAATTGTCTTCATACTCTCCCCCACAATCTACTTTCTTCCCTAACTATAGCTAGCGCTCAAAACCCAGACAAAACTCATAACCACAATAGAATTGTGATTTGAGAAGTTTCTTCTTAGGGAAGCCAACCTCACATTTCCTGGAGCCCAAAATTCATTATGAATTTCACAAGCATTAACATTCATAATTAACTTGTTTCCTTTTCCCTCTATTGAAGTACATGAATAACTGATAGAGGGCTTTTTGGCACATATTGAAATGATAGCCTTTATCAAGTCCAAAATCTGCATGTGATTTTTGTACTCTTTAAAGGGAAATAAATGAGATTATCTCCCTCAAGGATCCTCCTATACCTACAATTACACCTTAAGCCATCATTATTGGGAAAGCTTTATATGGCCACTTTGTACCCTTTCATCTCACCAACAACATTATGGATGTCTTATCTAATGCTACACATCACTTCAATCTTTTCTGAGAAATATTTCTCTTATATTATAATATAAGTTAAACCAAATTGGTAAAATTTTCTAAATTGAGTAAAATATTTATAAAAAAATTATCAAAAATTATATCATATGTATTTGCCACACATTTAATATTTCATATATATTTGTCATGCCTCCATTTCAAAAATATCTTCAACACCACACAATTTAATAAACCACATATATGAAAATTAATATTGTTGTTCGTTGAACTTATATAAATCAGAGAGAAAATATATGTTTCACTACAACCAACTTGAATAACTAAGAAGTATCAAAGGTCAAATAAGAAGTAACTATATGAAAAACACTTCGTTGTAATGATGTAAGTACATCATATATTCTTCAATGATGATATTGGTATTGCAACCTTTATTTGCATAATGATCATGATATACTTCTTTCATCATAGATGGAAATGCAACTACTTTTATAGATGTCTCGTTAACTACTTTTGCAACATCTTTCATTTTTTAATATTTCTCGTTTTTCAATATTTTCAATCATTAAGGTTGTGTGTTAATATCTTTGATGATTTTTCTGCAGGACTCTAAAACAGACCTTGCACATTTGTCCACATTAGTTTCAAAAACTTTATTCAAGTTTATAGAGGCATTTGGGCTTGCAATAATGATTTCTGATTCGTTCTCTGAAACATCCATAGTTTGAATTCTTTGCTGAATTTTTTTTTTAAAGATTAGTATTTAGGAATTATGAGAATAAAACTATCCACCATAATTTGTGATAAAATAAAAATTGAAATTAATAATTTTTAGTAATACACACTATGAAACAAATAATGTAAACACTTAGAATAAGATATTAGTTGACATACTATGTTAAAATATCACCAAAATCATTTCAAATACCAAAAACAGTATATAGAATTATAAGGAAATGATGTTACATAAAGAAATTTAAACTTTATATTTTATTAAACTACAAATAAAATACATACAATGACATAATAAATGTTGATAAATTTTATACAGTAGATGATTAGTTGTGTAATTACCAAACTCTTTCAATATAAAAAATGAACATGTAGATTTTTACTACCAAGCATTTGGATCAAGATCTAGAAAGGATCATGATATTGTTGATTAATTAGAGAAGCACAAACAACAAAAGTGTGTTGACAATATTTATTACATCAAATAATTTCTAAGGATTTCAGTCTGCTCTCGTCCTCTTTTCTTCTAGAAACTTGTTTTCCTCTCTTCATTTTTTCATATCTATCATATGTGAAGGGTGGCATAATTCTTAGTCCTTGCAAAGATTTGATAGGTGATATTGCCACAAATTTCAGACCGCTTCTTTCAACGGGACTTATATCAATAGTACCTTTCTCTAGTGTTAGCCCTTGTGACTTGTGTATGGTTAAAGCCCAAGCCAATCTCAATGGATTTTTTTTGGTGCTACCCCTATCAATTGCTGGAATTGGAACTCTCTGGGGATGATGGTCATTGAAAGGTATTCCAGAGTAACTATCAAAATCTACAAGTACAAATGATGATGGTAGAGGTGGTGAACTTCTACGTCTATATACAATACTTTGAATATATCTGAGTGCTCCATTGACAAGCCTTGCTTCAATCCATAAGTTCAAAGTTAGCATTACCCTTGCATTTTTGCTGAGTAATAGTTACATGTCGAGCTCATCACTTCCATCTCCATCTATAGAACTATGTGTTGTTGTTTTAACAACAATACTTCGTGCAATGGGGTTTGATAATGATAATAGCTTTCTCTTATTATGATTGTGCACATTATCATTTGTTGAAAATAAATGAACACTATTTTTGAACTCGTCATTTTATGTAGTACTCATGTTTGCATTGGATCTTGACATAAGTAACTTCCAATCATCTATTGTAGGGTTCACATCCCTTATGTTTGATAGAAGAACACGAAATCTTTCTTGCTCATTGCTTTGTCCATCTTGTTTGAAAATATGACTTAACTACAACTTTGAATTCTTCCCATAGCATCTTTGCATGCCTTATGCTTTTGTATGTTGGTTTATCATTGACAAGAGGCAATTGTGCCAAATCTCCAACCAATATCATAGATATGCCTGAAAAAATATTATAATATGTCTATTAAAAAATATTCTTTGAAATTAGTATTCTAATAGTAAGGAACAAAGTATATTACAATGCAGATCTCTTATTCTAAGAAATTTAAATACTAAACATACCTCCAAAACTTTTATGGCTATTTTTTGGAAATGCTTATTGAATATGAGAGTCTACGTTTTGGAGTAACCTCTCTCCCAGGAAGCTCATTTCATCTATCAATATATATTTTATTTGAGATATTTCCTCTTGGAAACTTTCAAGTCTTGTGCCTTGTAGCTCGCTAAATTCTTTTATCAGTATTCTCAACTTAGAATGAATCGTTGATACTCCAATGTTGAATGTTGCAACTCCCGTTAGTGCAAGTAGAAGCAGAGGAGAGCATTATGGAGAGGCTGCATTTCGTAATGCCTGACTGATTGCACCAATTAAATACGACTTTCCTGTTCCTGTTGTGCCTTGGATTATCTTATATAAGGGTGATGCATCTTGACATGTATGATAGTGGGAGATTATGATGTTAATTGCTTTATTTTGTTTGTCACTGAGGTTTCCATAGTGCACACATTGTGGTATCTCATCATGAATAAGACAACCAGTATTTCTCATCAGGTTAATGAAATTTGCAGCTTGATTTGTGTATTGTTTATTTGAAATTCTTGAGACCAATTTGTTTGTTGATATATATATATATCTTCTGCCCAACAAATCTATCTTTGAAACTTGCATAATCTATCCGCGATGAAGTCTAGACAAAATCTCCCATTCATTCTCTGTAGTAGTACCTTGGGAAATATCGTTGTCTTTAGATTCTAAATTAGTCTCATTTTTAGTATTTTCAGTATCCCCCCTTCTTTCTATGTGCCATTGATTATATCCAAAGCTATCCCATGTGGCAACTATAGATTCATCATTATTACCAATATCTGTGTGAATGTCACGAAAAGGTTTGTAAAGCAATAACTCTGAAGAGCAAAAATCAATCCATTTTTGTTAGTGACGTGCAGGAATTGATTGAAATCTAGGAAAGACTCTTACAATAGCTGCTATTTTTCTTGGACTCCATTTATTGTCACCTCTCCTTTTTTTGTTATATATCCATGATTTCGCAACGTCAATAAGGCATAGGGCTTCCATAAATTGGGGCCTATTCCTATAAGCATCGATGAAAGATATGGTATGTTCCTCATTCTCTTCATCAAAATTTAAGTCTACACGTTTGAATACTTCCTTTGAAACATTTAAGTTGACAAATACTCTACTACTCTATACCAATGGAAGTTCTAGTAGCATATGACTTGTTTCTTGGGCTCCAATATCTCATTCTATTAGTGTTTCAGTGAAAATAAGTCTATAAAATTTTGATGCTAAATCATCAGGATTTTCTACATTTGCTAGTCGAAACAACATTTGATGGTATGTCTCTGAACTTCTTTCAGCTTTGGCTACATACTTTGTGATATACTTAATTACGACATGTTTCAACATAATAGGTTGCCAATCAATATTTTCTCTCTACAGTTGGAGTATGTAACAATTGTATGAATTAACTCTATCATCATTTTTGAATGCCTTAAATTTTATCTCACCAGTTTCTAAATCTCTATTTATTTTAGATCCTTCTAAATTCAATGGCCATGGTGCATTATACCTATATACATCATTAACATATTTTCTTGGTAAATAAAATGATATATTGAAGGAGAACAATATTTATATTTGAAATGAATAAAATTGGTTAGGAAGCATTTAACT
This sequence comes from Sequoia sempervirens, assembly GCA_007258455.2. Taxonomy (NCBI): domain Eukaryota; kingdom Viridiplantae; phylum Streptophyta; class Pinopsida; order Cupressales; family Cupressaceae; genus Sequoia; species Sequoia sempervirens. The sequence continues at coordinate 117,207,801 of VDFB02000007.1, read as the reverse complement.
GCAAACCAATTTCCCTCTCTTTTTGCATAGACATGCACCTTCTTTGCACATTGTGTGTCTTTGTACGGTATTTAGAATATTGCCATAGTCATCGTTAAAAAAGGTTTCTTTCAGTTGTCTGATGTTTTTCAAACATGGGTGTAGACTAAAATTTTGATATGCCTAGAACATAAATTTAGATTTGTCAATATCATATTTGTTCTATTTTTAAAGTAACTATATTAAAGAAAAGGTTTAATTTTTTAAATCACTATAATCATACCTGTATGTTCCAAAGGTGTGTATCTCATCGAGGGTTGCATGCATGAATTAAATCATGGAGATATGACGCAACATAGTACAATTGATCTGAATTATTCCAATCTACAGTTTCCATATTTGGTGCTCCATTTAACCATATAAAACCATGCACATGTGTGGATCCCCTATGCTGCCATTCGTATCTGCACCAATACTCTTTAACATTCATACCATTCTCAAGTATCTATTTTTTGAAAGTTGAGTTTCATAAATGCATATATTATGCAACAATGTGTGGGTAGTCAATGACATTTTGTTTCCACCAAAGTTGTGCTTCTCGTGGAGTTGTTAGTAGTGTTCTAGGCATTGATGCATGCAAATCTGGCTAGTACAAGTCTGTGGCACTTAATGTGAAAAATATTGTTGGTATTCCAATTTGATGAAGCATGTCTATTAATTTTGCTCGACACTTTGCCCAATATGATCTTGTTCCCCTTAAAGTGGTTCCAAATCACATCAATTTGTCTACTAGATGGGAGTGTGGTGTGTTCTCCATATGTTCACACAACTCTTGTATTGTGATTGGCATTTTGTGCAGACTTCTTTTAATGCAAATTGTTGTGCTATTTTGTGTTCGATGTCTCATAATCATATTCATCATATAATAATGAAACCTTGGATGCTTTCCAAATCTATTATCTCTATATCGTAGCAAGTTCTTGACAAATTCATGAAGATGTACTCTCCTTAGTCATGGTTCCAACCAATCACATTTACCATTGGGAAACAAAGAGGGGAATTTCATGTCAAACAAACATGGCGTGGTATACTCATTTATGGGAGACACACTAATGGTAGGCCAATCCATCATCACTGTTGGGTCTTCATTAGAATTTCTAACCCATGCACAAATCAACTCCATTTCCCTCTAAGCATTTGGTGGTTTGGATGCCATCGATGTTGTGTGCTCTATTATGTTTCTCTCATCTGTCTCCACCAAGGGGCCCACAAAAACAATATCATTTTTGTCTGAATCAAACTCCATATGCACTGTTCACAACTCATTGAAAATGTTATGATATGAATTTGGTGATATATTGTCAAGAGAATTTTCATCAATAATGACATTAGAGTAAAACTTGTCATGCATAATTTTGTATCATAAGGTTTTGTATACATGATCTCTATTTACTATGAAATTATAGTTGTTCCACATTGATCCTTTCTGCATACTACAATCACTGGAAGATCTTTAACTAAATGTGGCAATTTTTTTGCCACACTTTCTATGTTCTATGGAAAACTTATTGTGTACCCTCTATATTTCAACTGACCACCAGTTGCATGTGTCACTTGCAAAATTGGGCTCACATGTGCAATGAGCATTTCTTCCACTTGAATTAGATTTTCCAATTCTACTGGTTGGGCCTCAAGATCCATATTGTTTTCAACTGAGAATCTATGGTTGCCTTTTTCTTGTCTGCATCTATTACAAATAGGACCTTGGGGACTACGAGAGATGTTAATTCCAATGCAACATTCTTGACAAATATAACACATTGTTGGTGATGCCAACCTATCTAATTTATTATGAAACAACATTTGAAATTTCATGAAATCTGTTTTTAGCAATCCATTGGCATCTGAGAATTCATGTGGAAGTGATTAAGGAGTTGATCACATTGCATGTTGATTTACATTTTCTAGTGTTTCTGCAACACATTCTACTGACCTAGAAGCTTCTTCTTCTATGTTCCTTTCAAAATACGCTCTATGTATATTCATTTCAATATTGTCCTGATGTCTAATTTGTTCTGTTTCTCCTAGTTTGGGATTATTTTGTACTTGTCCCTCATTATCTAGAGGACATACCTCAACATCCTTTTGTTCTCTTATCAGTTGTTGTGAATGTACCTCCTTAGATGTGTGTTGGCATGTATTTCTATTTGTGTCTCTATGTTGTGTGTTGTCCATGTCCTGTCTTTGAGAATTTGAGTGATGCTTGAGCATTTGGTGGCCTATATTTCTATTAACATTACCCTATACTATTGTTTCACTTTGTAGCTATTCAATAGTGACCTCTGATCTATGTTTACCATATTGTTCTCTGTCAACTTCGTTTCTTTGGCCTCTATACACATTTGCTTGAGCATCTTCCAATTGTTGCATACGATGTCTATGATATGCTTGCCTTTGATATTCTCTATTGTATTGTTTTCTTTGCTCCTCTATCTCGAAGAAGTGTTTCCTTGGTCGAACCATATTAGCTATTATATAAAATGCATAGAGAACTTAAATAAATAAAAAATATTTATTTATATTGTCCCCATAAAGATAAAATTTCAAAAATAAATAGTGTGTAGTAAATATTAATATACAAATTCAATTAATAGAACTTCTGAAAATAGTGAAGACATAAATACTTAAAAAATGTGTTCTCAGATTATAAATGTTGAAAGAAAAGTTCGATAAAAAAAAGTGTGAGCTTGTGTATTCATCATTTACGTAATATCAAAATAAATATGACAATGATATGTTTATCTCATTGTAGATTTACCTAAATAAGTGAAAGAAATATTTAATGTCCCGAATTATGCTATTAGGCTAATTTTATGTTTTGTCGAGATGATAAATCGACCCTAATGTATCTCTCGTGGAATATTTTATGTATTGAGCTTTTGATACAAATTTGTACAACTTCCAATCCATTATTTTATGTCATACATATTTTTATTTTGATAAAAAACAAAATTTTATTTATATTTTAATAAATACAAAATTGTTTGTTACATATTACAAATTTTTTTGTTGCATAGTACTATGACTATTTCTTGCATTACATTTGGTTGAGAATCTTTGAAACCCCCATATAAGTAAATCAGAGTCACCATGTTCATATTGTTCATCATAAAATATCTCCCTAACAAGGCCCCCAAATGCAACAAGTATGTCAGCTGTGGCGTAGCATATTTCAAATGTTTCTTGAATTGAAGTAATGTCTTTGCCTTCAACTGCACGTAGATGGGAGGTTATGAATTTAAGCCTGTCTATGAGTTCCTTGCATCGATTCATAAGATTTCTTCCCAATTGTTGGACTTTTGTATTGTTGAAGTCATTTGAATCAATGCTTGAAAGTGCAAGACTTGTAACTAAGTTGTCCTTAGAATCAGTATCCAAAATGTCAATGATTTCTACTTCTTCTATATGATTTTCCATGACTGGAATCTCGATCATTTCTATTTCTTCAATATGATTTTCCATGACCTAAAATAAATAATAGAAGGATTATTTGTAGATGGTACAAAAATACAAATGATCCCATTAAATTTAAATACTGAGGTAACAAACAATTTTATATTTATTAAAATATATATATATATATAAAATTATATTAAAATTTTATATTTTTTTTGGTTACATATTACAAAAAAATTATTCCATAAATATATAAATATAGCCATTATGAGCATCTATCATACATAATTTAGAGTTAGTTAGAGCAATTCAATTTGAATAATTTTGTATTCATTGGAACTTTTTCATTATTTATTGTCATGTACAGTTCAGTACATGTACAAGCTAAGAGATCTGTAAGCATTGGTGCTAAATAGCTAATTCTACCTTCAAGATATTTATATATGAACTTTGTTAGCTTTTTACAAAACTACTTTTATGGAACACCTAGTCAGGTATTATTGTGCTCAATAGGGGAGAGGACCCAGTAGTTGTGCACCCTAACTTCGCACTTCTAATTATCCTATGTGGAAATTTCAAATCACTCCCAATTTTTTACAGCAGCTTACTTGGCAAGTCCCCTGCTTATAACTTTCATTTCAGGGCCACATCATCAAATATGATGCCACATCAGCATGCTTTTTGTCAAGGTGTCTAAAAGGGCCCAAAAAAAAAGTGCTACCAATACTTGTGCATTCACACCATAGATAGTTGAGCGCTAATGTGGCATCACATGATTGGTTACTTTTTAGATCAAAATAATACATTTTGTTTAATTATGGGTAGTCAAGTCACAACTATTGACATTATATAAACAACTACTATCACAACTATTGACATTATATAAACAACTACTATCACAACTATTGGGCATTATATTAACAACTACTATCACAACTATTGGGCATTATATTAACAACTACTATCACAACTATTGAAACATGCTCAAGTATTGGGTCCTCTCCCCTAGTGCTTATTCCCTTAATTTGGAAACACAGGTACGATGTCTCCATTGGCGTAAACGTCGTTGGGGTTATTAACACTATAAATTTATGTAGAAAATGCACAAATCTGCTGATCCTCATTCACGTCTCGACGGGTACAAAATTTAATCTTTTTTTTGAGGCTCGAGATAGAGGTTGTGTGCCTACATGTAGAATGCAGAGACCAATGAGTTACTCGAAAATGCTCGACAAAATACAGGTACATTCTTGTTGAAAGAGTACAGAGATGAAAATGAGCTGATTTAAAAGAACTGAAAACTTCAAACAACATCTGCGCCTATTATAGGATCGATATAAGTTATATTAGGCAGACTTCTAATAGCCGACCTTGCTACTAGTTAGGTAAAGCTTTACAAATCTGATATAGGTGATATTTGCTTTATTACTATTCCATTTTTTTTTTCTTGCTAAGATCTATGTATATGTGGATACAGATAATCTTTTACTGTGTTATTTGTGGGTGGGCAATAACACCATATTAATAAGATACTTGGACTATACTAAGCTGATCGTGTGTTATGATGCCTGAGCAATTAGCCTATTCCTCCTCATTTGTGATGCAATAACTAAAGCTAATGCTACAATATTCTATTACTTTGTTCATTTACAGTTAAACATAACCCTCAAATGGTGTTTCAACTATTCATAACTTTTGTTATGTTGGGAGGAATTCACCGCTAGAAAAATGGTTAAGTACTACTAATTTAGAAGTTAATAGCATGTTGTTGAAGTTGTCATGTATTACAGCAACTGGATTCTATTATTATTTTATAGTATCACTTTATATAAAAGCTGAATCTTTTTCTCACCATTCAATTTCCAATATAATTCTCCTAAAACACTCATGCAAATAGACAATTTTATAGAACCATAGAAATTTATTGATGCCTACCGTATAGTTTTAACTCTGCGCCTTTATATTTCAGTTATAAACTTTTGACGTTCCCAATCGCACTGCCTGATCAATCACGAACAGATATATTCAAGCATTAGTAACCTTCATTTGCCTCTGAAAAACCAACATCTATTTCCAAAAAAAATTCTCACCTATTTCCTCTTCCCACTGGATACACAGACCTTCCGTTGAGGATGGCAATAGAACATAACAAATTCACTAAAATTTTACAGAGCTTCTTGATACATGAAAAGAACAACAAAGCGGCAACACTTTCATAGCATACTCTAAACATCTCCTAAACATATCCTAAATAATCATCGTGTGTGCATGTAACGACAATCCTAAATATATAGGAGCAATTACTCTTCTGCAATGCCTCCATTGCTTTCTTCCCTACTTCAGAAGATGAGATTCTGAGCGGTTTCTCTTACACCATTCCCAAATTAGTCTGTCCCGGTTCCGGCGACGGCACCGAAATTGTGGTGGACAGAGATAACCTGACTGTAACGGCTGACAGTGGAGTGCGATTGGGCGGCGGCATCTGGATTGGCCCTGGCAGCTGCGCCTTCCTGAGTCGGTTATAACTTGTATTGATCTTACGAATTTTCTAACTTTTCACTCGCATATTAATTCTTTCTCTCCTACACTATTGGCAGTTTAATTGGCAGTTTAATATGGTGACTCTTCGGCTGTGAATCAACAGGAATACGGAGCATTTCTTTTTTGCTAAGGACTGTTACTTTCGCTGGCCTCTTATAGAGGGTGTTGCCGCTGTAGGCTTACACCTCTGATGTGAAATGATGGTAAATGCAATAATGATGCAAATGATGTGAAATGATGGTAAATGCAATAATGATAATGAAAATGATGTCTATAACAGAAAAATATAATTTTAGATGTGTATATGCGTTAGGCATTTTTATATGTCTACAATTATAAAGCTTACAACATATAACAACCTCCAAAAAAAATTACCTATATTTCTAAAACCAATGCATAATTTTTTTCACAAATATTAACTAAACCAACTTTAAAATACTTGAATGTAATGCACTAGATTTCATTGACTTCAAGTCTAAAGAAGCATTGATTGTCAAAAATTAAATGCATCAAAATGAAAATTAACATCAAAGATGAATCTTTCTCTGTCTAATTTTCTTCTATAGTGAATACGAATCATTGTTTACTTGTCACTTCTTTAAGATAGACATCGAGATATGGGTTGATCTTACTAGTCTTTCCTCCTCTAGTGGATATATGTTATTCTAGGGTGTTGCAACATGTATATTAGTAAAATCTCTTCATAATAAATAGTAAATAATTACAATATAAAAAATAATATAATATATATTTTTTAACAAATTAATTTAATTTTTTTAATAATAATTTTTTTTAATAAAAAATAATGACATATTATTTACTTATACTTGAAAAACTAGTTAGAAAACAAAATTTTGAAGGCCACGATATATGCCATTGAGGTACTAATAATACTAATAGTTTCAAATTGGGAACCCACCTACCTATGTTTGTTGAAAGTGGTAAGTGCGATGATAATTCCTTTTTTTTAATGAATAAGCATCTATATCTATATTAATATAAGATAAAATTACGCATATTCATAAAAAAGGTTGGGTGGTAAAAAGGAACACCCTGATAGTCACATGGGTGAAGCCTAGAAAGCATAAAGTCACATGGGCCACACCCAAAAAGCAAGAAATATTACAAACATAATAAAAGCCACTAAACGGCCATGGTAGTGCCAATAGAGGGAGGCAGATCCTTGTCATCCAGCTTACTCCATACAACAACGAGGTTCAAAGTGACATTAGGAGGATCCCAACCATCGTCACCCTTGTCTTTATCTCCTTGTTGAGGAGAAATTGCCAAATCCAAGCGCGAGAGTCATTTAGAAGTATCAATTGGCCACCAAGAACTACCACCAAAAGCTTTGCTAGAAGGCCATCTAAAAGCACCACTACCACCTCCAGAAACTCCTCCAAAAGGCCACCCCAAGTCAGCTTGAGGGGGAGGAAAGGGAAAACGCTTGGAGGATGCGAACTTCTGTGAGAAGGAGCTTGAGAACGGGAGTGAGCCTAAAAATCCTTGGCAGAACCACTCCTTTACTAACCGCATGAAGGAGAATGGCCTTTGGAGGAAGTGGGTGTGGGAGGCACACAAGCAATGGTGTAGGAGGCATTTCCCTAGTGGTCCAAGAGCTCCTGAAGGTGAGCCACCTCAAGTACAACTTTGTTAGCTTTCACTTGAATCTGCAAAAGAATATTAAAGCATATAATGGCTTTATAATAGAGCATATTTTGACACCAAAATATGGATCAAGTGCAATGGGTGTTTTCTTCTTCATTTAGGACTTATCAAAAAATAGCCCTATAATATGAAACAATGCTACCCATACTAGAAATGTGTATTCCAACAAGAAGATAAGCTTAGCCCTGTAACAAATAGAAATGATCTACAAAATTAGTCGATAGATCGTAATGTAGTAAGAGGGAAGCAAAATACAGACTACCAATTTTTCTTGGAGGAGCTAATGCATCGATTTATCTATTGCATAATCTAAGCAAATTATGAGAAAATACAATTGCATCCATTGTCATCTAGCATTTTTTCTAGGGAAATATCTTGCAATGCAACCAAAGTTGTTTCTAAAGTGTCAAGGCTTGCTTAATTTGCAAATGTGAAAATTGGTAACGCCTACATGGCACCAATAAAAGTACAATGCATAAAACATTCAAGTCATCTTATTGTAATAAAGCACATATTAACATTTAAACTAGAACTATATCTATCTTTGGAAAATGCATTGACTTTAAGGAGTAACACATACTAGCATCTGAATGGCACTAAAGCATATTGGGGACAGACTGATTGGCTTTAGAATTAGGCCTAAGAAGATTTAGGCCCAAAGAGGAACCAAAGGAAACATAATCAATTCAGCTCAAGAAAAGCCACCCAAAAGATAACACTTTTTCAAAAACATCTTGACCTGCCAGAATGGTTTTCTTTATCTAAGGAAATAAATAAGAAAATATCTTGACCTATCAAAATGATTTACTTTGTTTTAGAAAATAAATAGGATACACTATTTAATTCAATTACACCAAACATAAAAATAAAGAGCAACACCCAATTATATACCTTTATAGAATTGCATAGAATTTTGGTATCTAGCAAATAAAATTATGAGTGGTTGGCTTAGTGATATTTCTCAAGAACGATATAGAATTAGAGTAAAAGAAATGTAGAAAAAAGGTAATTTCTCACTATGTTTTCTCGAACACCAAGTCCTTATTATTTCAGTATTTCTAATCAAATCTTCATTCTTCAAAGAACTAATATGGCTTCCTTTGCTTGAACCTGATGCTTCCCATGATAGCTGAAAATTACAACTTAATCTTGCATATGGAAAATTGAATCCAACAATTAGTTCATCAAATATTAAAGCAATATGAAATAATAGAATAAGGAGCAATACATCAATCAATACAACATGAAGACTGCATAAAGAATTTAAAATCCACCTATATGCTAGCAATCTTAAAACTTGTGTGCACACCACCACAGATCCCACAAAATAATGAAATAAGAAAACCCCTAAATCCTCCGTTCCCAAGATAAATTTAGGGTTTCCATCACTTCAATACCCAGTTTTCTCCCCCTTCCCCACAAAAAAAAGCAAGGATAGTTGACAGTTATGGATATAAAGACCACATTCTTAAAACATCCTCCAACTTTCCTATTGTAAAACCTTACACCAAGTTAGCAACTTTCATACCAAATGTTTTATACTATGTATCTCAAATATGGATTTTTTTTTAAAGCATATTTAAGAAATGCCATATATATATATAATTATAAAAAATCATCACAATTAGATGGGTGCTTCATGTAATAGTTGTGTCATTGTAGTGGTGACCTAATGGTCAAGAGTTCAACTCTCTACAATATATATATATACACACACACACACACATATAAATACATGGTATGTGCAGGATCATGATGGGCCAAAAAGTGGCGATATGATGGGTTTTTGTAGGGTATGTGGCTGACGACTTTTTTTTACCCAAAATTGATGAAAAGAAAAGGGTTTTTAAAGGAAATTATTAGCCTTCCAGCAATATAAATTATGATTTAATTTGAATTTAATAAACAATTATTATTTATTTTCTATTTGAGTTACAACTAAAGTCCTCATTGATAGGCTGATTGAAAAATATCTATAGCTTTCAAACAATATCACATTTTTTGAATCCAAAATATGTGTCACATTTTATGCTTCACATACTATAGGATTAAAAAAAATGAAATGAATTTCTTGAAGTTTTGACCAAGTTAAGGTGGTTAGACATACAAGTTTTTCTATTTTTAAAGTTGTAATAAAAAATTCATAATTAATTATTTTCCTAGAAAAAAAATACAAAAAAGTATGCATCACATCGAGACATGAGTCCTCTGCTATATCTAAAATCTTATAAAAATATTATTATTTTATTGTGGTTAGGGTGGTCGGACAAACACCTACTTCTTATTTTTCCTTAAAATTTAAGTACTATTGCATTGAAATTTCAATTTTTAGCAAATAGATTTTTTAAAAAAACCTAGTAGTTTAGAAAATACATTCAATTTGCTACAAATTCTATTCTTACATATTTTTGAAATAATATAGATAACTTATTCAAATTTTTACGTCAAGTTGCCTAACTCTGATTTTTTTGAATTTTTTGCCACTTAAGGGCCTATTTTTTCCATGATGATCCTGCACATACCTTACATATATATACACACACATATACATATATACATATACATATACATATATAGATTGCATATACATATACATATATAGATTGCATATACATATACATATATACATATACATATACATATACATATATACACATAGACATATATACATACACACACACACATATATATGTACACTCAAGGCTGCCTTAAACAAATCTAAGTGCAACTATGGAGCTATGAATATGTCTTGAAGAAACAGTTCTAGAACCTGTAGTGCTGCTGGAAAAGTTTAAGGTTTAAATTATTTATTCACCATGATTCATAATAGTATATTTTATATTTTTGCACATCCAATTTTAAGCTTTTTTAAAAATGAGGAATACATATGCGAACTATGAGCTATGACAACAAATACGGTACATGGATTACCATGGAGGATGCTCCTTTATTTTTTATACCTTAGATGATCCGATGAAACTAGAACAAAAAAAATTGATTGAATTCTCCGTATGAGATCACTGTTTGTGGTATAGTTGAGATTGAACTTCCTAATTATTCTAAGTTACTTTCTAATCTTGCCATAGCTTTCAAACCCCTTGGTCTCTACATTAATTACACATTGAATTTGTTAGGAAAAGAAACAATTAAGGCATATATCTAGTCTAAAAGAAGTTTGCATGCAATCAACAAGAAAGTGTTGATGCAATAACTGAGAGAAACACTTTTTCTACATTTCTTTTCCTAGGAAATATCACTAAGCCATCCACCAGGGATAAAATTCTACAAAAGATCAAGTGACTTACAATTAATTCACTTTCTGGCAACATATGTTCTTTTATCATTAGTAACAGTTGCCATGGCATGTACTACAAAATTATTTTGAATAATAGGGTGATGTCTAAGCATTTATGTAGAAGGATCCATAATCTTGCGTATCCAAATGTAAAATAGTATGTAGTTCAACTTTATAAATGTAAAGTATGGCTGAAATTCTCTAAAATGGTGCAATGCAGATAAATTCTAAGGTGCATCCAAATTTCCCTTTAAAGAATATTTTGAATCATTGTTATTAAAACCGTGAACATATACAAAGACATTATTGACTTGGAAACAATAAATGTTCCTATGTTCTCTGTTCTATCTTTTCCAGATCGTAAGGCTTGAAACAAAATAGTAGGAAGATGAGATTGGGATAGAAAAAGATAAATACTCACATCAATTGCCCTCTATATAGACTTAAGGCACTTTTTGGGTCTTAATGACAATTTAGAGCCTTTCATTGAAAAAAAATATTCCTCTTTCTCACTACGAGAAAGACTCAAACACAAACTTGGCCAAACAAAATTCTCCAAATTCAAAGCCCTGTTGTCTAGCATTGTTGTTTATATTATTAACCCTAGCTTGCAACCTACTACTTATTTCTGGAGAAAGTGAGGGTTGTTGTTCTTGCAGGGCAGTGCTTTCTTTTTATCAGGGTAACAAGGGATTATAACTGCGACAAGTTCTTTGTCAGCTCCAACAATGTGCCTATCTAATCAAATGGCATATTTGTTTTCCATAATGTCCTCGACCTGAGGCGACTTCTCCCATGCCATATGCCGCTTCTGGGCTCCCCATTGAAAATACTTTGTAGATGTCATTGGCATCTGGAATCTACTTCAACAAAACTTCGAAACTCTGAGGATAAGGTCCCATGGAGAGGGGATTCCTAAAAAATTGTAGTGGGTGTTGCTGAGTTTTTTAGGAATATTTTGAAGCCGATGGTGCCATGAATTTCATTTTGTAGTTCAACTTTAAAGTTTGAGCTCCAAAATTTAAGGAATGAATTGGAGTACTTTGATAAAAAATAATTAATAAATAAAAATTCTCTCTTTTTTATTTTTTCAGGAATTTAAAATTTTAGGTGATAAACAAGTGGCAAAAAAAATTCCTAAGCTGTAGGGGCAATTTCTAGCCCCACCTCAATTTCACCCACTCAGATTTGCAGTCCTAAAAGGTAGAGGCTACTATTTTTCATGAAAAAGATTCCAATTAATCTTGTAGCATAATTTTTTTTGCTTCATGGGACCACTAGCTCCATGAAAATAGATGCCCAAGCCCCCATGAGACCATACTGTAATTGTATGGTCCCATGGGGGGGGATTGGGCTTCTATTTTCGTGGAGTAGGAGGTCCCAAGGGAAAAGAAAAATCTGTGCTATGAGATTAATTGAAATCTTTTTCGAAAAAATAGGAGCCCCTACCTTTTAGGAATGAATATTTTAGTTGGTGAAATTGAGGTGGGGCTAGAAATTGCCCCTATAGCCGAGGAGTTTTTTTATGCCACTTGTCTCTCATCTAAAATTTTAAATTCTCATTTGAAAATAAAAATGAGAGAATTTTCATTTATTTATTATTTTTTTTTATCAAAGCACTACAGTTCATTTCTTAAATTTTGGAGCTTAACATTTTAGGTAGAATTGCAAGATTAAATCCATGGGACCAAAAACTTTAAAATATTCCTAAAAAGTTAAGATGCTGAGATTTTTAAGAAAGCCCGCTCCATGAGACCTTACCCTAAAAAACTCCAAAATCCTCAGTTTTTCAATGTTTTAATTAAACCTATATAGAATTCTTATCGACAACAAACTTTCTAAAATGAACACAATGAAAAAGGGAAAGAAATTAGTACATTCCAAAATTAATCCGGATGTCGACTAATTTGTTGTAATTGCATTTATGACTAAACATAGATACGTGTAAAATGATGGGAAATATCAATTTTGGAGGCAATTGGCCATCTCTAAATGTAATCTCAAACCATAGATGACAGGCAAATGAACAACCTTTGCATGCGAAGCAAGGCAAAGAGAGCATACAGCAAAAAGCAAACAACGCCGAGGCATCACCCATCAAAGCATATTTATAAGTTCTCCTAGACACCCCATTGTGCACGGCCTAAACTGCCAGGAATGGAATGCCAACGATCAGAGGCTCTGTTAACCACATCTCCGAGCATTGCCATCGAATGCACCTGCTCTGGATCAGCCACTTCTTCCAAACCTTCATATTTTATGTCTTGTGTGATATCTGCCCTTTCGAGACGAGTGGCATGGGAGAAATCACCGCAGAACGAGGGCCGCAGTTATAATCCCGTGTTACCCTGATAAAAAAATGAAATTCACAGTTGCAATGAGGGCTACTGTTGTTGCAGGGCAGTGCTTTCTTTTTATCAGGGTAACAAGGGATTATAACTGCGGCAGCTTCTTTGTCAGCTCCAACAATGCGCCTATCTCATCGAATGGCAGATTTGTTTTCCATAACGTCCTCGGCCTGAGGTGACTTCTCCCATGCCATACGCCGCTTCCGGGCTCCCCATTGAAAATACTCTGCAGATGTCATTGGCATCTGAAATCTGCTTTGACAAAACTCCGAAACTCTGAAAAACCCTAAAATCCTCATTCTGATTTTCTCTGTATTTTGATTAAACCTATATAGAATTCTTATCCACAGAAAACCTGTTAAACTATTGCACTTAGATTTGTTTAAGGCAGCCTTGAGTGTACATGTTGTGATGAATTTGTTTTAGTTATTATAATTTTTTTTTTTAAAATATGTAATTTAATATTTCTTCTACACTTTTTTTTTTAAAATAGATCATTTTTTCTTCATATTTGAGATACGTAGTATAAAGCATTTGACATGAAAGTTGCTTTGGTGTAAGGTTTTACAATAGGAAAGTTGTAGGATGTTTTAAGAATGCGGTCTTTATATCCTAGTTGTCAACTATCCGTGCTTTTTTTTGGGGAAGGGGGAAAACTGGGTATTGAAGCGATCAAAACCCCAAATATATCTTGGGAATGGAGGTTTCATGGGTTTTCTTATTTCATTCTTTTGTGGGATATGTGGTGCTGTGCATGCAGATTTTAAGATTGCTAGCGTACAGGTGGATTTTAAATTTTTATGCAATCTTCATGATATATTGTTTGATTTATTGAGTTCCTTATTCTATTATTTCATATCGCTTTAATATTTGATGAACTAATTGTTGGATTCAATTTTTCATATGCAAGAGTATGTTGTAATTTTCAGCTATCATGGGAAGCATCAGGTTCAGACAAAGGAAGTCATATTAGTTCTTTGAAGAATGAAGATTTGATTAGAAATACTGAAATAATAAGGACTCGGTGTTTGAGAAAACATAGTGAGAAATTACCTTTTTCCTACATTTCTTTTACTCCAATTCCATATCGTTCTTGAGAAATATCACTAAGCCAACCAACCAAAATTTCATTTGCTAGATACCAGAATTCCTTGCAATTCTATAAAGGTATATAATTGGACGTTGCTCTTTATTTTTATGTTTGGTGTCAATTTGTTAGAATATATATTGGATTAAATAGTGCATCCTATTTATTTTCTAAGACAAAGTAAATCATTTTGATAGGTCAAGATGTTTTCTTATTTATTTCCTTAGATAAAGCAAACCATTCTGACAGGTCAAGATGTTTTTGGAAAAGAGTTATCTTTTGGGTGGCTTTTTTTGAGCTGAATTGATTATGTTTCCTTCGGTTCCTCTTTGGGCCTAAATCTTCTTAGGCCTAATTCTGAAGCCAATCAGTCTGTCCCCAAAATGCTTTGGTGCCATTCAGATGCTAGTATGTGTTGCTCCTTAAAGTCAATGCATTTTCCAGAGATAGATATAGTTCTCGTTTAAATGTTAATATGTGCTTTATTACAAAAAGATGACATGACTGGATCTTGACTCTTAATTTTCTGCTCTAGAAACTAGATCTTGACTCTTAATATTTGTTTAGGTTGGGAGTGATTTTTTGTGCTATCTTATATAATTCCAAAGGGAACTTATGCAGAAGCTTGATGCTACTTTGATTTACTACATGATTCTTATTGCTATTCTCATATCGTGATTCCATTATTCTCTTTTCTTCTTTAGGAAAAGCGACCTAATTGGGATTATTTGTAAAGAAAAACATTTTTTTTTAATTCTCAATCACGATCTAGCTTATAGGTTTATAGCCACTAGATCTAGTTTGTCAGATTTTGTGAATTACTCAGTAAACTTAAGATTTCGTAGTCTATAAAGATTTTTGAGGGATACATGAAGGTTGCTCTACTCTCCTCGAATGCTAGTTAATTCTATATTTTTGTCTACATCCACTCTAAGATGGATGTGCTGGTTGCATTATGTTAATAAAATCAATAACCATCTTGCATAAATGAACAACATCATGATATGAAACATGGAGTCTCATTAATCATTTATATACATTCATGTATATCATTTATTTATCTACTATTTCTAATAATGATAAAGCTAAAGTTTAAATTTCACAATCATTTTAACATTAAAAGAGGGGTTAAAATTTATTCAAACTAAAACAAAGAAGTACAAAGCAAGGGTATTACACAACCCTGTCAATCTCTGCTAAGTGTTCCAACTATTGTGATAGCTTGGGGGGTAATTGACCCCTATCTACAATGTTTCAATTTTGCAAATGACCAGAGGTCCATTTGGCTAAACAATCCGCAACTCTGTTCCATTCTCTAGGAATGTGACAGAAAGTAATAGATTCCAAGGAAGCACGTAGATTAAAAATTTGTTTTATAATCAAAGCTAAATGCTAACTAACATCTTCTAATTGTTGCCTATTCAACAAAGTCACCACCGCTTGAGAATCAAATTCACAAATGATCCTTCTCCACCCAAGAGCGCAACCGCGTTCCACCTTATAAAGAATGGCAAGAGCCTCCATCAAATTGTTAGTATGCAAACCCTTGTAAACAAAAAAGATAAATTGAACAGTCTCAGAACTATTCTGCCCAACACCCCTAATACCAACGTGACTAGGATTTCCCTGAGAAGAACCATCCGTGTTGATTTTCGACACACCCTAGGGGGAGGACACCAATACCCCTCCCTATTTATCTTCCGAAGAGGATGTCTGCATCTATTTCTCATGATCTGACCAGTAACTTGCGCAACACCTCTCTGAAGAGGAAGATTGAGACGAGTGCAACAAGCAACATCTCCCAGATCCACACCCTTAGCCAAGTCACAATTAGCCGAAACAATTTCTCTCAAAGAATGATGAATTTTCCACCATAAATGTTGAACAACCAACTTCACAATCATTTTGACATTTAGATTGGAATTAATTTTTTTACATTCGCATGAGTACATGAAAGAACAATAATCACATTATAATAATTCATATCCAACATATATATAAAAGAAAGTCATATTTTTTTAAGTATCATATAATTATCATAATTTAAATGTCTTCAATAATTGTGGTGTCACATCTTCCCCCCTTAGAAAAGTCATCATCTTGGTACCTTAGTTCAAAAAAGTATGAAAAAAAGAATAACAACAAGATTGATTAAACACAAGGAAAAGAATTAGGAAAAGCTCGATGGAACTCTTCACAATCCTTCTAGGTGGCACTATCATTTGTGTAGTGGTCCCATTGGACCATGCATTGAGTGACTTCTTTGTTATGCAAGTGTAGCTTGCAAACCTCAAGCACTCTAGAAGGCAAGTGACCATAACCACTCTTGGGTCTAAAACTTGAAGAGCATTCTAATTGAGTGCATGAGCAAAATTAGACATGTATTTCTTTAGGTATGAAACATAAAATAAATAAATATGCAAATGGGCAAGAGAAGGTAAATAAGATATGTATCCAATTGGGTTGAGCTCTAGGACCTAAAATGAGCCCACATATCTATGAGCAATCTTAGTTGACTTCCCAATTTTAATTGAAATCTTATGTGATTTGATTCTCAAAAGAACTTTATCTTTGATATCTAATTATTGGGAGTTCCATTTTTAATATGCTTAAATCTTTTGCCTATTGTCAAGGCCTCAATCAACCTCTATTTAATCAACTCAAATTGTTCTTCCATAACTATAAACATATCTAGTTTGATGCACACTTTATTCTCTAGTATATCCCAACTGATAGGTGTTATGCACTTTTTACCATACAATGCCTTGAAGGGAGCCATTGTAATAGTAGATTGGTAAGAATTATTATAACTAAATTCAAAAAGAGGAAAATATTCCTCCTATTTATATTGCTATTCTATGCGATACATACAAAATAAATCCTTTAAAATATGGCTAACTCTTAGTCTAATCATTAGTCCCAAGATGATAGGTCAAACTAATATTTCTGGCTAAGTCCCCGACATTAAAAATAAGGTTTTCCAAAACCTTGAGGTCATTCACACATCTCTATTCAAGATGATTTTTAAGAAACTCCATGTAAACAAAATATTTCTTGAACAAATCTCCTAGCCAACAATGTAGTCCCATTGATTAAGTTACTCAAAATGAACTTTGGTGAGTGTATTCACCACCATCAAAATCGTATCATTATGATTCCTTGATTTAGGAAGTCCTTGGATGAAATCCATGCTAATAATTTACTATTTCCACTCAAGGACATAATGTAGATACAACAATCCTATCAAGTGATGGTGTTAAACCTTGACTCTCTAACACTCTAAGCATTTAGCAACAAAATTTATGACATCCTGCTTCATTAGCTTATAGAACTATAGTGTTTTAAGATCAAATAATAACTTAGTTACTCATGTCTCAAATAAGGGGCATATTGAACTTCCTTTAAAACAAAGTTTCAAAAGTCATTTTGATTATATATGAACATTTTATCTTTGTATCTTAACAACCCATCAAACCCAAATCAATATCTACCATGCCTGGAATCTTGGGAATTTTTTGAGAGTGCATTCTTGACTTGTTTATAAAACTCATCACCTAGAGAATTCCTCAAGACATGCTCTTGAAAGATTATTTAAACAATGGTCATTGTTGCAATATACCTATTGTAACTAAGAGCATCAACTACTCAATTATATATCTCGTTTATGTAACTGATGTCCATGTGCATTTAGGTTTTTCTATGTGAATATATAATTAAGTCCTTGAGTTTTTGATTTAAGTTCAAAGTGTTTTCCCAATAGATAATGCCTCCAAACTTGCAAGGCATGTACAATTGTTGCCAATTCCAAGTCTGTGAAGCATAACTAAATTCATATTGCCAAATTTTCCTCAATTCATAGCCACATACTAATCATCCTACATGAGAACACCCCCCAGTCATTCTCTTAATGCATCAATAATGATGAAAAATGGCTCTCTAGATTAGGAACTCTAAGATTGGAGCATACATTACTTTCCCCTTCACAATTCAAAAAGATTTCTCACACTTTTATATCCATTCAAACCATTTATCTTTCCTTTGAACTGGCGTAATGTGATTTACAATTATGAAAAATTTAGAACAAATTTCTTTTAATACTTGGCTAGTCCAATAAAATTACATACCTCATGCATGTTCTTAGGTGTTGGCCAATCCATGATTACTCGAATCTTTGTAGGATAAACCACAATTCACTTTGCAAATATTATGTACCTCAAATACTACACTTCTTTATGAAATAAGGTACATTTAGATAGCTTGCTAAATAATTTTTGTCTTAAACGTTGTAGAAACAATCTCAATGAAGATCATGTTCCTCCTCACCCTCGGAGTACATCAAAATATCATCTAGAAAGATGAGGATAAACTTATCTAAGTAATCTCTAGATTAACTGTTAATTAAACTTATAAATATTGTAGAGGCATTGGTTAATCCAAAAAGTAAGATAGTTAACTCATAATGCTTATAACTCATTTTCAAAGTTTTTGTATGGATGTATTCAACTTTAATCCTCATCTAGTGATAGCCAACCCTGAAATTAGTCTTTGAAAAGATTGTCACAACACACATTTGATAAAAAAAATCATCAATATGCGTCAAGAGGTACTTATTCTTAATTTGGCCTTATTTAGCATGCATTAATTAATACATAAATTCAGTGTCCCATCCTTCTTGATGAAGATCACTCACACTCCCCATGATGACATAATGTGACAAATCAACCCTTTAGATAATAACTCTTGTAATTCAACTTTTAATTCAACCAGGTCTATAGTTTTCATGTAGTATAGATCCTTTTACACAAATTAAAAACTTGGTACAATGCCTATGGTGAAGTCAAATGCTCTCTTGGGAGGTAGACTAGTAATTCTTCTAGAAAAATTTCTTGACATTCGTAAAGGGATACTCTTGAATTGATGGTTCCTTGGAATCTTTGAGCTAATCTATTTTCATAGTGAATAGGTAGCAACCCTTCCTCCTAGCTCTTATGAGCTACACATCTAACACTTGGTTGATCTTGACATCTCACTTAACTCCTTGAAATTAAACTTTATTTTGTAAGTTGTCTAGGCACTTGAATATTTTAGCAAGACAATTTATTTTTTCCCTATGATGCTACAACTAGTTCGTTCCTAAAATGATGTCTACATACAAATTGACCTAAAAAAAAAAGAGGGTAACTTCACCTATGCCTCAAATAGACATAGCTCCACAGGTGAGATCTTGCTTGATTTGTGTACTCAATTGACCACGAGTTGGCCATATAGCTAACTCTCTTAGGAATCTTACTGATCAATCCAGGTGTTACAAAAATTTATGTGGCACCAATGTCAATGATAATGGAGATTGGGATATCAAATAAATTACCAAAAGAATCAATAGTGCCAATCTGGTATTTTTCTTGATAGTTATCCATAGCTAGATGAATTCTCTTTTGGAAGGCTATCTGCTAGGTAGGCAATGAAGGGTTTTTGAACTTATTCCCTTGAATTTTATTTGGGCATTGATTTCATAGTGGTCACCTCCACAAAAGAAGAAACCACCCAAAGGTAATTTCTTCTTAGTTACTTAGTCACCTTTGTTCTAGTACTATTTATTTGCTTGAAATCATTGTCCCTTTTCCCATCTTAGAGTCATTTTTACCATTCTTGGATCTCTTTCCATTTAATTTATGTTTGGTATTTTGGATCCAATTCTTCTTTTTGAAGGGGGTGTAGGATTTGAACAACCAAAATTCTTATATGACTTATTTCAAAGTTGATAGAGACTTTAGATTTTACTTGCTTGAAGGATTTTTCAAATAATTAGCCTATCATTGACGAACCATGGACATCTACGTCAAATCTAATATGAAGATTCAATCCCCATATTGAACTTCTATATGTAAAATCATTCATCTCGCTCGTATTGGGGTGCATATTTTAGGAGTCTTATACATTATTCCAAACACTCGAACACTCAATCACTGATATATCTCCTTATCATAAATTATAAAAATCGGTTAGCTTCTAGTCAAATATAGCTAGGGTAGCCACATTTACCTAAAAATAACTACAAACTAGTCCCATATCAAATTCATTCTAATCAAGCCTTAACTCCATCTTCTTATTCATCCACTACATGGAATCATCTTAGGTAAAAGTTGATAAGCTCCCCAAAATGACTTTGTTCTCTAATAGTAGTTTCAAATTTCAAAACATTTTTGCATATCATTGAGCCATGTGTCTACTCCATCTCCTAATACGATCCCATAAAACATGGGTGGGTTGATATTTTTATAACTTGTGTGAGTCCATTATCTATTCATGCCCTCATATCTTCTTGCCTCATTAGCTCTTCCTGATTCACCTAGCTTTCCTAAGACTCATTGAGGCCTTCATTCTTACTATGTTTTTGGTTTTATTCCTCAACTCCTTCTCAATTGTGAGATCATCTGACTTCTTTTTTAAAACACCTAATATTCATTTGGTCTCATTCATGGCTACAATAATTTGATCTAATTAAGATTTAGAGTCACCTGCAACTTGACTTGATCCATCCTAACAACCTTCTAGTTAGTTTGAACCATGGTTGGATCTAATAAGTCAAAATGTAGAATTATAAGCTTTATTATTTTGTGTGGAATTACCAAATTTTTAGAGTTTATAATAATTAATGTCTTTAACAAGGTTATGTATTCAAAATTTTATCAAAGTAGAATACCAAACATAAAATATTAGAAAATTAGTTTTTTCTCATAAAATAGTGGACATAAAGTATCCTTAATTAGGACCCGTTTGGATTTACAATAATTTAGAATATAATATTCAAATGCGGTAGCCTCCTTAGGTTCATCTTCTCCATTTGAATCCAATATTACACTACTTAAGATAGGGTGTACACACAAGTACTCCTCTATAATATCCCTACTCATGATTGGTGCATCACATCCATAGCCAAAAGGCATATCTTAGACCACCGAGGGTTTCTTTTGTTTGATTATATTGGGGGTAGCAAGTTTCACATGCTTCTCTTTCTATATCCTTATTCATTCCAAAGTTGTTGCCAAGGTCTAAATATTAGACTTATCCTTCTATAGAGGAGGCTGTTTTCATGGTTTTTCCTTTTGATTTAGATTGTTTGAATTTTCTTTCCACCTTGTTTCTATGAATTAGACTCCTCATCTTCACATTTAGAGAATATAATCGTTAGGGTTAGACTAGAAAACTTAAATCTATTAGAATTTACCCCCCTATGAAGTAGGCTCATAGGCCCTAGTTTTTGAAATCTACTTTATACCACGTGTAACAAGCCTTACATTCATATCATAAAAAGATGGAAAAAAACCATAAATTTTAAGAAAAATTCATAAATATAAACAAGAGCACATCATTCTCATAAAAATAATATAAATATCTTGGGCAACATTTTTATCAAAAATAAAAACACCCAAACAAATTTCATCTTAATAATACTTTTCAAGATTCATTTCAATTTCCTATTAGGATCACAATACATTATTTCTAATTTTCATATCAATTACATGCATACTCCATGTAAACATATTCACGCATTTTCATTCTTACAAAATGATTTAACTAGTTTTTTATTTACATACAAGTACATAATGCAAATAAAAAAACCACTTTATCAATATGCAACGTGTCTTCGAGTATCAGGCTTGTGGTGTATTGAGCTATTGCATGGAGGGAGAGCATAATATGAGTGCTTTACCTCTATCCATGAACTGACAGTCTCCCACACATTTTTCCATTGGAAATGGCACTACCCTTCATAAGGGTAGTAGATAAGGAGATCCACAAGTGTACCATGTCAACTAGGAACTGAATGTGAGGCATTGACTTTGTTTCTCGCAACATATCACATAACCCTAGATATCTTCTAGCTAAGTATGACATATTGTTATTATGCACCATAATAAGTACTATGGATCGACAATGCATGCATCTTATGCATCACTTTGGCCAAAGAATTTAATATCATAAAACACACCTAAACGAAACTATGGGTCATTTTTCCACCACTCCTATCTCAACTTGACTTGACATAATCAAGATAAAACTAATCAATTCACACTGTAACGAGCAATAAACTCACGTGATGATAAAAACCAAAACCTGAAAGAAAATCCATAACATGACAACGAATCAATTTATATTTTCCAATGGGTTTAGATTTTATCATTCACACTTACCCAACTTTGAAAGTGAATTATAAGCCAAATAATTGTTTCCAACAAAAAACCAACCTCTTATATTTTACAAGACCAAACACATTTCAACTCAGATAATTTAAGTGGATTTTTTTCTCATAGGTACAACTAAGAACAATCACATGTTTGACTATTTTTTTTATGTTTGATTATTTATATTCATAACATTTATAAAATTATCCAAAATGAATTAATTACTCTAAAAAATTATAATTGACCGTGTTTGAGTTATCTTCAAAGAATGATGATATAATAGTAATAGTTCCTCATGTTGACTTACAAAACTATCCTTATTAACATACATTGATTCTTCCCTACATTGTTTTAAAATTTAGACATACTAAAATTGTATATTTTTTGAGAAATCAATAGATATTCAATTCAGTCATTGTTAAGTGTATCAATATTGGGTAATAAGCCAATAAGATTTTTACCTAATATTCACATTTCATAAGTTATGAGTTCTATTCTAAATCAAACTACTATTGTTTAAGCATCTAGTAATATACAAACAAGGATTGAGTTTGCTTTTCCATATTCCAATTCTTTATTTTCAACAAAGTTTCTATATAAAAGATAAATCATCCAAGTTCTATCTAACTCTAATATTTTAAAATGGTTAAATTTCTCAATTTTTTTCTTTTGAAATTTATTCGCAAGTTTTTATTGGTCATTGTGTAATATAATTCTAGTATCTTTATTTGTATTTGTAAGTTTTATGAAAATAGTGTATACTTAACTAATAAAAATAATATAAATCTTATTCAACGTGATAGAATTGTTCAACTTTATATGGGGGCTAAGGACCCATTTTTTATTGTTGTTAAATAATTATAATAGTCAATATCTTATTGGTCCTAGTCAATTAGTATCATATACTTATTATCTATAGTTATAAAATCATATGTAGCCTCTTATGTATTGACCCAATAGTCATTTCTATAGACAACAATTTCATACATTATACAACCATAATTATATCAACCCAATACTCATTTTTATACATAGTAATACATTCATATATAATAATGCTAGATCTATATCTACCTATAAATTCCAACACAAATATCTGTTGCTACTAAAAACTAACACAACCTATAAATTGACACAAAATTTGTATGAAATACCATTTTTGTATATATACATGCATATGTATACCATATTTTATCCTCATAAATATAGCTAAGAGGTTTTTAATAAATACCCAAGAGGAAAATGTTTGGTTCAATTCCAATATCCACTAATAGATCTAGAGAAAAATCAAAGTCATGTACTGAAGGAAAAATGTCCACAAAAAACATTAGGGTTTTACATTTTAAAACACACATTCTTGATCTCAGACACTCAAAAAATAAGTAAAATTATACCCACAAATTTCCAAAAAAAAAGTCATTTTTGAGAAATGATATGACCTAAAATGTCTCCATTTATCCTATTCCTTTTCTCCACCCTTATTTTGTGCTACTTGTCCCTTATTTTCATTGCCAAAATAAATAAAACTGAGGCCCTCTTCTTTCTATGTTCTACCCTTTTCTCTCCAATTTCGAACCCCCAACATTTTCTCATTCTCTACTAATAAATCTAGTATAACTTACTTCCCTTAACCTCCATTCTAGCTTTCTTGAAAAACATAAGGGATTCATGGAGAAGATGGGGGAGAATGGAAACATTTTTAGCCAACTCACTATATAGTCAAATTTCCCACTTTTCCAAAAAATTAAAACCAAAATATTTTTTCATATATATATATATATATATATATATATAGAGAGAGAGAGAGAGAGAGAGCATGCTCAATGACATAAGAAGATGCGAGACTTCTAAATGCATGACAAAGAGAGTTATTCTAATCTTGACTTGATGCTAAGGGCTTAAAAAATAAGGATATTATTTTGACAAATATACTTGCAATAAAGGTGACAACAATAAACAACTTGACATTTATGAAAACTCTAGTCCAATACACCTACAACAAGCAACATGAATCTATGGTACTTTAATGAAAAATGTTATACATGCACTACTGAATTTGACACCATTTTTTGATGGACGTTCATCGGTGGTTCGACAAATCTTTGTCGAACAAGCGACAAAATGACAAACATTTTTGTTGCTATTTTTTCGTCGCATGTCCAACGACAAATTAAACGTCAAAATAACGATGTAGATTCGTTGGTCGTCCGCATCATAAAATGGCTTGGATGTTCATTGGAATATCGATGAAATGGGTGTCAAAAGAACACCCAAAGTTTGTCGCCATTTCGATGAAATGGGCAAGTATTTATGACGAAGCCTTCATCGCAGCTAAGAAACTTCGTTGAACCTTTTATGTGATTCATTGGTGACGTTCGTCGAAATTGTGATGAAATGGGCAAGGAGTTACGACGAAGCCTTTGTCGCAGCCAAGCAACTTTGTCGGGGCTTTTCGGTGATTCATCAGTGGACTTCGTCGAAATTGTGACAAAATGGACAAGGAGTTACGATGAAGCCTTTGTCACAGCTATAGCAACTTCGTCGGACTTTTTTGGTGATTCGTCGGTTGTGTTCGTCAAAATTTTGATGAAACAATGTAATTTTTTTTTAAAAAATTATACGTTGAAATGTACCATTGGTGAGAGATCAATCAAGTCATGTCCCTTCATATTCAAATCTCGGGAAATTATTTTATTTGGTCATTTTCCATGTTTATTAGACACCCACTGAGACGTCATGTAGTTTCACCGATGCCTTGAGTCTCTTTGACAGTCAATATTACATATTGCTTTGGTGTCACACAGTCTCATCGATGTTCTGAGTCTCACCGATAGCCAATAGATCATATGTCACTATGGTGTTATGCAATCATACCGATGTTCTAAGTCTCCCCGAGAATTATTCCTTTGGTCTTAAGTGTATCGCTACGATTCTCACTAATGATGATAACTTATCACTGTGACTTTAGGGGTCGCCGAGACTTTCCTTCGACTACTTAATAGCTTACAATCAAACTTGAGCTTGAAATTACAAAATAAAATATCATGCCAATTAATTTTACCATTGTTATTCCAAACCTTTAGCTTATGGCAGAATAAGTACCAAATTTCTTGAGCATGAAAACATTCAAAAAGAATATGTTTGATAGTTTCCCAAGTCCTGCAGATACTACAGATTTCAACACTTTCATGGTTAGATTTATAGGGATCTATCTTTTTCATTAATGCAAAGGTAGGTAAAGGAGAAATAATTATAATTGTAACACTATTCATAGTCCAGTAAATTATGTTCGTAATTTGTGTTCAATGGACCTCAGTTTTATCATTATACTACCCATCTAATACCATATTTTAATCCAGGGTTCAACTATCTCAGATCTAAAGAAGCACTTCAATTAACCATTTAAAGTACTATAAAATAAGGTAATACTTTTACTTGAGAAATATTGGGTACACTTGTAGGATTAAAGTTCTCACAAATCATCAGTTTATTGGCACCACAGACTGCAACATATGAAGTAATGGATGACTACAAGTTAGTGAAATGGTCCTTAATATGTTGAGTGGTTTGCAAATTGATTGGTAGAAAATAAGGTTACAAACAGATCTACATGAAAAATTATGAGGACAATCTAATCATCAAAATAGATGAAAAGTGCAAAGGAAAGAGTTGGGCTACATCTCTAGAGCCTAAAAAAACACATGCAAGAAACATAAAAAAAAGAACAAACCAGTTTTTGGATGAATACAAAATGGTGCCTTCAGCAAGTGATTCATATGCTTTCACACTTGACACAGGACATTAAGAAGATTTTAGTCTTCCTCTATGAAATTAACTACTTACAGAATAAACCCAGAAACCAATATTATATACCTCCATGTCTAGCCGAGGGTAGGTATAAGAGAAAAAAAATTCCTCAATGAAATGCCAAAAAATATCAATGTGTGTATAGGTTTGTATTACTCAAAATATCATTTCACTGCCTAAGGAAAAATACGAAAGTGATGTTTTAAATTTCAATCTTCACATAGGCTCCCTTATTGCTACACATGCATATACAAGAATTATTTGAGCTCTAAACTATTCAAATATTAAGGATTTAATTAGCTATAAGATGAAAAATTGTTATTTAGACATAATCCATCATCTTTTACATATCTTTATTCACTCCTAGCGCTTCAGATAAATTTGTGTAAATGAGACAAAAATGTGAATCTTTTATGACAAAGAAAATTCTTAAAAGGAGGGGGGAGAGAGAAAAGGGTAGGGGCAAAGAGAATGCTTGAATGTATAGCAAAGTATAACATTTTGATCATTATAACAGTAGAGAAGCGAATCACCAGGATTTGAAGCATTAATATCATTTTACAACATTTATGATCAAGAATGAATGTAAGTAGAAAATTTTGCATACTTGCGGATGGTACAAAATTCATGGTTAAGTCAGGCTCCACATCAACAACAAAGAGATCCAAATATCGCGTGTATCTATCTCAATCGAGCCTCTAAACCCTTCAGAGCTGTCAATTTTTCCACTAACCTGTTATGCACAAAAGTCAAATTTTAGAGTTATGTCACCACTAAAAATAGAAGAAACAAAGCTTTGAAACTAAATCCACACACAACACAATGTGGTATTCATACAAATCCATACAAACAAACTAAAATCAGAACATTGGAATGGAAACAACTTCAAATTATGATGCAGAGCATGGATTCAAGGTATAAAGAATCATTTTTCTGCCACCATAGTGAAAAGTTAGCACTTTCTTTCATCTTTGCATATCAAGGTTTGATGCTTCAAACGATGCATTTCTTATATTGAAAAGTGCATTACCTTATTGAACTTCTCTTTGTTTCGAGAATAGTTTAATATTCTCTACTTAACAAGGCCAACCACGTGATGGTGGAAGCTCATTTGGCCCTTCCCCGCCCCCTGCCCCTCACATCACTCTCAATTCCCCATACCCAATCATATAACATTAATCATTCATTCATCCATTAATAACATAAAACATTCATTCATTCATCCATTAATAACATATAACATTCATTCATTCATCCATTAATAACATATAAAATTCATTCATCCATTAATAACATATAACATTCATTAATTAACATATAACATTCATTAATTAACATATTCACATTCATTTATTAACATATAATATTCATTCTTTTAGTTTTTACATATTATCAAAAATATGGTTGTCATGATATGATTACAATCACTTTTTTTTTTGTTTCTTTTTTAAAGCTACATAAAGTTGAAGTGGAGTATCATTTTCTAAATCAATATATGTCCCCCCTTTATTTGTTCTACCCTTTGCTCATGATGTTAATGTACGCCTAGTCGTCTACTCATGATGTGGACGCCGCTGCAAGGGGGGTTCTATTGCAATAAGAAAGAAACATTAAACTGATATGTTTTATTATTATTGTTACAAGTATTTCATTAATTAAAAGAATATTAGAGTGGTTCTCTTTACCTGATGGGTCCACATCATGTTCCTAAATTTTTGTTATAGACTCATGCTCAACATGCTAAACACCCTCTAAATCTTGATCTGCAATTGAAACATGAAAGGTTACATTAATTAATACACCAATTGAAATTAAATATGTTTAAGAGAACATGAGGGTGGTCCTCTTTACCTGATGGGGCCACATGTTCCTGATCTTCTCTAGCCTGATCATGCTCAACACGTTGATCACGCTCTACATACTCTAAAGTTGAAACACGAAAGGTTACATTAATTAATACACCAATTGCAATTAAATATGTTTAAAAGAACTTTAAGAGTGGTCCTCTTTACCTAATGGGGCCACATCATATTCCTGATCTTCTCTAGCCTGATCATGCTCAACATATTGATCACGCTCTACATGCTCTAAAGTACCGGGATGCACACCATGACCTTCATCTGCACGTTGTGCTCCACCCTCACCAGGCTGCATTCCAATGCCATGTGCAATATTATCATTGCTTGAATGTTTAAAATAAATAGGAATATAATTAATTTATGGTGGAAATTAATATTGAATAGATTGCACAAGTATTCAATTTTAAATAAACTTTATTGAGTTTATTTACCTGCGTGTCGGATGCAATGGAAGATTGTGTTTTCCCATTCAAGACTCTTGTGTTCAGCCATGACTCCATAGCCTTGCTAGAAGGAAATCTTTAAGTCCTCTTTTGTGGGAACTTTGTTGAATTCAAAGCCCTACATTTTTGCATAAGATCATGAATTTTGCTTCTATGGTGTGATAAAACCAATTTTTTTTCAATTTATTATAATTTGGATGCAATATTTCATTTATTGATACTTACAATTCGTGTGGCTAATTTCATATAACCACCAAAGCCAAGTTTGTGCTGCCCGTGCTTTTCTAGTCTTGACTTTGTTGCCTTCGATGTGTCAGGCAGCCTATGAAAAGTTTGAAATACGTTAGATTATGTAAGAAGAAAGAGTGATCAATATATAATTACATTGTTGATAGTATCACATACCTTCCTTGGCCTGGTGGTGTCTTCCCTTTTTTCTTTTCAGCCTTCTCCTTTCCATCCGACACTAGATCCTTCCACTCCCTCTCTGGAATCATGGGGGGACGCTCGTACTTTTTGTTCTTCTCTAAATGTGACCTATATTGGTCCCTCACATATTTTAGATAGGTACCATCTTTCTTAAGGACCTTGGTTTGGTTGAATGTTTTATCACCGAACAACACAAATAAACGGTTAATGAGCTCATCTTTTAAATCTTGATTTTGGGCATTCCACCATGTACATATGGTGGTCCCAAAGAGCTCCAATGTAATATCACTTAGATGTTTATAAAAAATTTATTTCCTGCAAAATGATCATGGGATCAATAGTCTAAAAAGAGCGATCAATAAGTAAATTTCAATTGGATTATATATAATAATAATTAAAACATTTTAAAGTACCTGGGACCTTCTCTGTCTTTATGGGAACAAAATCCTCGGTCACCACAAATGTGACTAGCAATGTTCTCGTACTAGTAATACGGGAAGATCCAGGAAATGTTGCTAAAACATCACCAGTACTAGTGGCCTCTGCATCCCCAGGTACATGTCCTAACGCATGTTCTGGCATATGTTCATTGCCAGAGGGTGCATTAATAGATGCCTGCATGGTATGTGTTGTCAAAATTTTAGACGATAATATAGGCACAAATGATGGGGTCAGATGATGTGATGTATGCACAGGAAGATCAAGATGGACACTTATACCAACCCCTACTCCTCGGGCAGCACTTGCAGTACCCTGATCATGGACATGAGCATCATGAGGAGGCAAATAACCTTGTAAAAACAACACATATTTTAGTTCTTGACATAAAAGAGTACAAAATATAAAACCATGAATGAACTTATGTTATAATTAAAGACCTCATGACAGCTTACTTCCAATTTTTGTAATCTCTTAGACAATATTTTAATCCTCTCTCTTATTTCATCTGTTTGAGGCACTATGAATATCAACTTAACAATTTCTTCATTGCATTTTTTTTGGATCTTCTTTATCATATCAAGAGGGTTTGTTGAATAAGTGATGTCATCATCACAAAATATTGACTGCACCTCATTATGGATGCTCTCGTCTACTATTGGTGCCTTTCCCCGATCAGTCGACTGCAACAAGAATATTAAAAAAATTATCGAAATTAACCCAATAAACTTATGAAAAAAACATAATAATAAAACATTTTGCTCGTATCTAATTTGTACAATTACAATGAGGTAAACTTGTCAGGTAGAAGCGCCTGAAGACACATCGCAATCTGTGCTCTGGGCCAAAGCCTTCTCCATACGATCAATGTCCCCCTATGACAAAAATTAAATATAAAAAACATTACCGAAATGAAACCAATAGACTTACAAAAAAAAACATAAGAATAAAATGGTATATTGGAGTCATTAATGGGAGGTTGGGTAAAATGGTACATAGTACGTACCACCCCCATAGTAACTATGTTTGTAACTAAGCGATTTAAATTGTAATCGATTAGCAACTCTTCTCCTACAATTACTGATTTTATCGCACATACGAATACACGGTTTCCATCGTGTGTCTCGAATATGCAATTGGGTTGCTTATTTGTTGACCCAGGTCATGTACTATTTATAAACCCTGCAATATTCCTTGATGCTTTTTGCCTTCCATCAATGTACATAGCCACTCCTTTATTTTGATCCTTATCTTTTAGTTGTATATAATTTGCTGACAGTGCATACCTATGCATACTTTGTGTATATCGAACCAATTGCATCCAATATTTGTAACTGTAATAGGGTCCAACATACTCCATCAATTTAGTAACTTTTTTGTAATAGACCTTTATGCCGTCCATGCAAAATAGGCCCAAACCATGTAATGACAATGGTGCTGTGCGATATATCCTCTCGTTGACACAAAAATCAGTGTTTATTGGAGGAAGTTCCTTGGGTACCCATTATTTATATAGATTTTTGTACCTCAAGGGCACCTCAACATTTCCTATACTCTCATCATCATAAGAACATGACCCCCCTTCAACAAGAAAAAATTTCATGCATTTATGGAATTTTCTTCTAATCTTTTGACCTCTAGTTGATCTCCCTCTTTTAGACATACTACATGTTTCGCTTTCCTCTTCTCTTCCTGAATTTACCTTGCTCGAGGAAGATAGATTTGACAAATACCTATTTGGTGGTACTTGCACTCATAAGAATGTTGGATGAAGTTCTTTCATGGTGATGTGATCCCAACGTGACATTATGATTAATCTATCATTTCATTGCTAGAATTTCACAGGTTATAAGGTGATCAAGTCTTGATAGATTGCAAGCTATTGTTACTACCATCCAAATGTGTCCATCACAAATCAAATCTACTTAAATTTTTAACTCCCAAACTTTGTAACAAGTGTTAAATGTGACTATGGTCCACTAGTTAACGGGGAGGAAGTGTGTACTAGGCCTGGTTAAGTCATCATAAGTTTACACTTTGGCAATAATTTTTTTTTAAGTCATATTAAATCTTCCTATGTCTAATTGCTAGGAAACTTTTGGTATGTTTTAAGGTAAGATGATTGATGAAAGAGCCCAAAGACTAGCCTTTCTCTATGGTATCCAGGTACACATAGCAGCGGTCTTCTCTTATATGGTTGGACATGATTTAAAGAACTTAGCTAGGAATTATTCATTTAACCTAGGGTTTTCTTACAATGCCATCATTGGAAAAGTATGATCAAATTCTTCTATTATGAAGAATTGGTCTATGTGCCTCTAGTAATCACTATAAATGTTTGTAAGGATAAAATGACTAATTGCATCAGGTAGGAGAGAATCAATTTTGAGTTCTTTAAAGATTATATTCCTCTATTCATAATTTTTAAGGGTTGTGTGTGGAGGAGGTTATCACTACCAAGAAGGGAGGAGACCTTTCCTTGTATTCTTTTATAATTTTCATTATTCTTATTTATTTTACACTTACATTTTACAAATACACATACATATGCATTTATATTTTCATTTATTTCTCATGGTTCTAATAAAAGTTTGATCAATTTCATATTATATATGTGTTAGAGACTTTAAATTTAATTACATTAATTTATGGATATATTTATTATCTATAACTTTTCTAAAACCATATGCTCTTTGCATTTACACTTGCATTTAGAAATACACATTTATATACATAGATATATAATGTTACTTTTTAATGTTATATTGTATTTATTGTTCTAGGAGAGCATCTAGTAATTGCATTTGCATTTACATTTAAAATACATATACAGCCCATACATACATACATACATACATACATACATACATACATACATAAATATACATATATATATGTGTGTGTGTATATATCATTTATATTCAGTGTTCAGAAACAAACCATTAGGTGTGCACATGGATAAAAATTCATAAAATTAGATCTCTCATACATGTTTTATTGAAACCTAGGCTTGAACCTCTCATTTCACATGCTTTTCTTCACAAAACTGTGAGGACAACAACTATACCTTCTTTATTTCTCATCCCTCGCCCTATTCATGCATCCTACAATTACAATAGTATCCATGGGGCCTCTTACACAAGCTACAGTAATCACAAAAAGTGTAAGAGCCACTTTATATCATGTTTAGACTACAAAACCCTAAAAAATAGGGTAACTTAGATTATGATTTGTTGGTGAGCTGTATGGACAAAATCATTAGCACCGGCTCATTCTTGGATTCTTTTGAAAGAGAAGCGAATTAGGTGGCAGTTAAGTACAAGCCTTATAGTGTCAAGGTGAATGAGGTGATCAATTTTGATTAGCCAACTGATGAAGAGTATCAGAAATGGGTAGATGTATATTTAACTAAGGAAGAGTGAAAAGGAGTAGGCTGCTAACAGTTAACAAATTAGCTGTTGCAGTTACAACAAATTCCAATTTTGGTATGATCTAGAGGCACAAAATTCTTGAAGTTTTTGTTCTTTGCATCAACCGATACTCGATGAGCATATGGTGAACAAGAGATTCTCTAGGGAGATTGATGTTTGTAACAAATTTTTTGGAATATCACAAAAGGTGGTCCAATTGGCTGGTGACATTAGCTACGGCCCGATGCTTGTTTGCTCCTTTTTCTATAAGAAGGATTTCAAGGCCAGAAGTACGGGTTAGCAAGTTGGATATTTTTGTTCGAGTCTAGATGAAGTTGGAGAGAAAATTGTAAAGTCTGACGGTTTTAGGGAAAATGCAATTTAGGTTTTGAGTCATTCTGTAGTAGGTTTTGAATTCATGGGGATTTGATGTTTTATGACAGTACTAGCATTTGAATTGATATGATTAATTCAAACTCATATCTCTCCATTGTACAAGCATATCTGAATTTTGAATAAAATGATCAAGGGTTGTTTTGTTCATCTCACTATTGTGGTGTGTATGATTCTTGTTTTAAGTTTAATTCAAGGAATTAATTAAAATTCTTGAATGAGATTGTAGGTGGATATATTACGTATAAGAGTTGATAAGTAGTAGTATTGGGTTAGAATACATATTGGTGAGATTGTAGAAAGCAATGTTATCAAGGATCCTCTTATATGTTAATGATGCATCTGTCATAAACCCTTAGATGCTTATAAATTTGACTCCTCCAATGGATATATGGCACTGATCTAAGTTGTACTTATTTGTATGGTTCAGTATTTGTTTGCCTTTACCTAGAGCTTGCTACAAATTTCAAATCAATGACTATCTTATACTGTGAAATATTGTTGTAGTTATCTCATGCTCCAAATAGTTGATATTATTGATAAATAACCAATTCTATTCAATATTATCCTATTATGTTGAGCTATTAAATGAGATTATCTATTGTTGTTAATGTTGTTTATGATGATGGTGCAGAGGTTGTAAACGCATTAAGGGATCACCCTCCCGGGTCTTGCAGAGCCCAAAGTGTAGGAGGTCTTTCAAATCCTTATCAGTTGGTCCAGGTCTTAAGAGCTACCTTTTATTGGAATTGGAAATTCCATAGGTAGATTAGAAGATGAACCTGCTTATCATAAAAACAACCAACACCTTGCATATGTTTGTGGTGGAGGTATTAAAGAAGAATTGTATGCCTCTATTTCCATTCATTACATCTACCTTAGCCTAGCATATACTTGGGCTAAGTCTACAATTGCTTCAGAATCATGCAATGAAGGCTATGTGTGATGAAATCCTAGACCTCAACCAAGATGTGGGTAGATTATGGGAGTTTTTCGAAGACCTAAGGTTGGTGGATAAAAATGTGAAAGAATAGGCTATTTTTTTTTTTGGTCTTATCTTATACCATTTTTACGAGAATGGGGGTGCCAATGTACGAGAATATCTTTGGAAACTAGGCATGAAAATTGGAGGTTAAAGAGAATGGGGGTGCCAAACTTACAGTACTCATTGCCCCTTGGTCATTGATTTTCCCTAAGTGCCCTCAACCTCATCCTCAGCGCTGGTATTGACCTTGTTTTCACTCCTCCAAACTCTTCCTTAGCGTTGATATTGACCTTGTTTTCACTCCTCCAAACTCTTTGTT